>CM031239.1:110600992-111200992 GCA_018340775.1 Taxus wallichiana var. yunnanensis
GAATTTGACTCTTATGACACAACTTTGAAACTAAGCTTGTAACATATTACATTCACAAACAAGAATTCATCACCCCACACCACTTAAGCAATAATATCATGCTTATGGATTATGGAAAATGTTCTTTGATGGTTCTAGGAGAAGAAATGGAGTTGGGAAGGTGTTGTATTAATTTCTCCAATGAATGAGAAATTATTCTATTCTTATAAATTTTAGTTTACATATTCTAACAACATAGTAGAATATGAGGCATTGGCTCAAAGCCTACTTATTACGGAGTAAAGATAAATCAAAACATTGCACATTTTTTTGAGATATAGAATTGGTCATACACTAAGTGAGAGGGAAATTTTCCACCAAGAATAATCTTTTAAAAGCTTATAAGCATAGAGTTTGGGATATTTTGGATAGATTTGATATTGTTAACTTACAAGTAAGTACCGAGGAAATTGAACAAAGAAGTAGACCAGATGACATCCCTTACATCACAATTTTCACCACTTAGGGATCTCATCCAAGAAAATGAGAAAAATGTTAAAATGATTATTAGGCCATCAATTCCAGATAATTAAATCAGTTGCAATATATTTTATAGTGATGAATAAATTGTTCAATTTATCCAAAATGGAGTTTAATTCTCCTCAAAAATTTAATCTTATTTGCATAACAGCTTATAGTGATCAAATTATTCAACCGAGGAAAAATAATTTTCCTAAGGTATTAGTCACCCATGAACATATTTTCAGTCTTGATGATAAATTTAGGTGATAAGAAAAGAATATAATAACAAGGTAAGAGGATTATCAACCAGTCACTATTTCTTAAGGCATAGAGCCTTTTTTAGGAAAGGTATGTGATGAAGATGAAAAGAAAGCATTTATCTCCTTGTATTAGAAATATAATGATGTATTATCATGGGAATATGAATATATTAGGGTTTTTACCCTATCATTTCCCAACACACCATAAATCCTTATCATAATGCCAAACCAATTAGGAAACAACAAAGGTCTATAAATCACAAGATAAATCCCCTCATGAGGAAGGAATTATCCAAGTTGATTGAGGAAAAATAATATTTCCTATCAAATATTCTACTTGGGTGGAAAATCTAGTTTCGGTGATGAATAAGAATAGAGAAATCAGAATTTGTGTGTACTTAAGGGATATGAACAAATATTCCCTAAAGAATCATTATCCTCTACCTTCTAAGGAAAACAAATTACAAACAATTTAGGAGCTGAAATATTTTTCATGCTTGATGGCTACTCAGGTTTTAATCATATCAAGTTTAGAGAATAATATCATTTCAAAACTGCATTTACAACCAAATGGGAACATATGCATATCATAAAATTCCCTTTGGTTTATAAAATACAGGTGTCACATTCCAAAGAGAAATGGAAATTTCTTTTAAAGGGTATATTAATGAATTCATCCTCATCTACTTAGATGATATCAATGTCTTCACACATGAGAGCAAAGACCATATCAATCATCTTGAAAACTTCTTTGAGAGATTAGGGAGTTTGGGGTGTCTCTTAACCATAAGAAGTGTAATTTTTCAATTCTACGGGAAAGCTCTTAGGACATATTGTTTTAAAAGATGGCATTTCCATTGACCTAGAAATAAGCTTAGCCATTCATTCTCTCTCTTTCCAACTCACAAAAAGGCCTTGCAATCATTCCTTAAAAAGATCAACTTTAGTAAGAATTTTATTTCTAACTTTGCAAGATTGGTTAGGCCTATCACTTTAGTTCTCAATAAAGAATCATTTTCTAAATAGACAATAGAAGGAAATTAAATCTTTTACAAGATCAAATAATAAATTACTCAAGCTCCCACACTTTTCAATGCTGACTACACCAATGATTCTATCCTATATGTATATGGAGATGAATCTAGTATTGTTTTTGTTTTAACACAACAAAATGATCAAGGTTTAGAGAAACCATTGGCATTATTCAATCAAATACTAAAGGATTATGAATTAAAATACAACCACATAGAGAAATAGGTATTTTCCATCATGAGATCTCTCAAGAAATTCAAGAGTATACTTTTCATTAATAAAATAAAGGTTCTAATCACGCATCCCAAAGGTGAGATACTTCATTATGGGAGAAGAAATTCATGAGAAGAGATTTGAATGGGTTACCAAGATTATGGGGTATGATGTAACTATCAAGACCACAAACCGGTAAGAAGAAAAAAACTTTATGAGCAACAGGATTTGGACACTCAAGATGATCAAGAAACCTCTTTCTTCATGGATGAGGGACTTCCACACAATGTTAAAACTCAACAAGATAGAGAGAATTCATTAAGTAAACATAGTTAGATTGATAACAGAACACATTATTATCAACTAATACATATCCTCCTGGCCTAATAAAGAAAAAAATAAGTCATTTACGATTGAAATCATTTGTTTATGCATTAATTGGTGGGATTATCTTTAAAAGGAATCTTGATGGAGTGTTGTTAAGATGTATTAAGGGTTAATAGGTGAAAAGGTATTGGAGGGGTTCCATTATGGTTTCTCTTGTAGACAATTATTTTTCAAGGCTAGTGTTATGAAAATTATAAAGGTGGGATACTTTTGGCCCATGTTGTTTTCAAATACTCATTTTCAGGTCAAAAAATGTAAATAATGTTCTTTATTCACCAAGAAAATAGTTTGGTTTCCTTCCACTTCACCCAATTCAAGAATATCATCCATTCTCCTAATGGGGTCTTTACTTCATTAGCATGATTAATCCTCCATCAATTGTTGGTCATAAATGGGTATTGACAGAAACTAATTACTTTACCAGATGGATAGAAGTTGTGGCACTCAAGGAAGCTACTAAATCATCAGCATCATTTCCTTAAAGGTATTGTGGAAAGGTTTGATTTCCTCACAAAGCATCATTTCTTATAATCCAAAAGCCTTCGTGAGGATCTAAAATTTATGATTGGGATCTTGGACTTGGAATTTACTTGAATACTTCTTCTAATTACTATCCTCAGGGTAATGGTTTAGAAGAGTCTACTAATAAGAACTTGACTAGAATTATGAAGAGAAAATGGATATCAACCAAAGGAAATGGCATACGAAGGGGATAAATTATCTTTGGGGTGACAGAATCATAACAAAGAAAGTAATTAATAGTTATCCTTTTAAATTTATCTATAGTAGAGATGTCATGTTTCCATTGTCTTTAGAGTTAATTTCATTAGAGATGGCCCAACAGCTTGGAATTTGAGGGTACAAATTAGAGTGAGATCAAAATGGCATAACTCGATCAAAATTGAAGAATTGAGGTATTCTAGTGCATGAGATAGTCCTTAAATGGGATGTAGACATAGCTAAACCAAGGTGGAACTCTAAATTTGATGCATTGTGGAGTGGGCCATACATCATCATTTCTTGCATGAAAAGAGGCCAATGCTTTTATTTGTCAACCTTAATGGAAGTGCATTGTAGATCCTATTTAATGGGATTTATCTTAAGCATTCCTGTTAAGTTGTTTGTTTCACCTTGTACATATTAGATTATTTTTCAATTCCTCTAAGTGCTCTTCATCACATTATCTTGTTGGTAGTGTAATTTCCTTTCCCTAAGTTTTTACACAATGTTCTTGTTACATTTCCAGTGGAATTTTTATTACACAATGTTTCATGGAAGACTCTAAAGAAGATATATTTCAGATATATTTGGAAAGTGAAAAGGAAGAGTTGCAAAAGTAGCATAACAGAGTTCAAACCAACTGCGAAGCATTTAAGATGTTGAGAGAGGCACTACTACAACTTTATTCATAAATTTATAAGCAATGTGGTGGAAATTCAATTTCAAGATAGTTTTCCACTCTCATTAAATCTAATTTAGAACAACTCTCATGTTGAAAATAATCGATTCAAGAAAACAAGTCATGTTAAGTCCGAGAAGTCCTTTATGCATATTTAGGGGTAAGAATTTCAAGTTTTAGATCATTTTCAAGTATTTCAAGTTAAATACATGCCCAATGGATGTTTCAAGGCCACTAATCTCATATCTAACTGGAATATAAGCCCATTGAATCACCAAAATATTATCCAAAATATCCCTGGATATCTAGATAACTTACATTTCCATTATAGACCTAACAAAGATAAATTGATCGTAAAGGAGAAAAACCAAAGATTGGGGACATTCCATCTCTATCTTTCTAGGCCCCTTTGTTTTCATGTTTAGCCAAATTTCATGTTTTGGGGTCAAAATTAAGAAAAATTAAGTCTGTGTTAGCCAAACCAGATATCTTAGGGACCAAAAAAATGTTCCTTTATTCCATTTATTAATGTGGTGATATATCCAGCTAAGTATTATGTAGTGCAACTCTAGAAAAAGTAGATATTTGGGTAATAGGTGGAATGTTCTTTTCTTCCACTCCTTCCCGATAGAGAAATATGATTAACCAAGTTAGGGGCACGGTAGAAAAATGCGTCACCGAAGTGGATAAGGTAGGCATGTGTGACACGTGTGGAACTATTCCACAGCCCAACCATTCTTCACCCAGACAATTTATACACCCCAATGCCAAAAATGATTAAAACAGCTTTTGTCAATTCCTGCAAGTAACTATGTCATGTTTCTCCTACACACAAAAATCCTCATGGCCATATATTTTGATCCAAAACTCCAAATCATGTAAAATTGATCTTGTTAGGTGGGTAAAAATTAATGGAATCATGAAATTCAAAAACTAATGGAGTTAGGTGGGTAAAAAGGGAAAATAAAAGTCCCAACAATTAAAATTTTAGGAAAATAACAATCCTAAAGAATTTAATAATTGAATGGTTCCCATTCCTTCTCCTACAAGTAAGGTGGTGTGGGGGATGGTTTTGACAGGTTCTCATGCCTATTATCAGAAAATTAATGTATGTTATTGGTTTTGAACTTGAAATCCAAGTTTCCCTCTCTTTTCCATCTTCTCTCTCCTATTTTTATATATTGGCAATTGGTGCTCATTTGTAAAGGTTAGACCCTCTCATAATACAAGGGAATCATATCAAATTGTTGCACAAGTGTTTTGAGTTGCAGGCCTTAGATTTAGATTTTACAATGTGTTTGTGCCTTCTTCCTTCAATGTAATGGATTATACATCCTTTTAAGGAGATAAAATTCATGTTTTGTGGGTATTTTCTACCCTATCATGTGTCTTATTGTATTTTATTTCCTCTTCATCCATTGTAGTTATGTTGTGTATGTTTTTCCACTTTGTAATGTTTATTTTAGTTGAGTTTTGTATGGAAGTGGAAGGTAAGGTGTTTTCTTGATCTTTGGCACTCATGTCTTCCCTCTTCATCATCATTTCCTCCCATATTCCCTTCATTGAGAGTGTTGTTCCCCTTTTATTGGTGATATGACATATCTTTAGTTTAGGATTTCCATTTTTATGCATCTCTCTCACCCTGGTCCCTATGAATGCTTAGATTAGGATTAGATAGTTTTATTTCTAGCTGTAGGAGTAGTTTTAGCATTAGGATTAGGTAAAGGATTTGACCTTCTCGGAGGTTAATCTCTTTTTCAAAACCCACATTGTAGATATCATCCTATATTACCCAAAATTCTTTATCTTTCATGAGCATAACTGTGGTGTAATTTTGAGCTCCTACAGCAGCCACAACCCAAACTAAAGGATCTAAAAAGGTCAATAGCTCTCCATTAAACTTCTCTCCTCTGTCTTTACCTTCTGATCTGTGTCAAAACAATGGTCATGCACATGTTTCATGACACTCATATGGTATCCTTACAACCATTCTTATGTCTCTGTGGCTCAGAATTGACCAAAGATCATCAACCACGAGATTCTCGGTCTAGATTTGGCTTACCCTCATCTTGGAAATATTGCTTGACCCTAAAAACTCCTCTACAATAATGGCTCAAAGCATTAACATCTTATAGCATATGTAACCCTTATAATGAAATACCCAACATATATCCAGATCGGGATTGAAATCCTTGAAGATATCTATAAGAACATCAAAATCCCTTCAATTGTGGCTCCACTTATTCATTAAGACCACGATCTATTAGCAAAGTGGTGTAACCTCAATGATTATCGTTGATCTCTCAAAAACATCTGATTATTTTCAAATCAATTATTATCTTCCCTAACCCTTAGGACCCCACACTTAAAAGTGGTTAAATTTTATTTATCTTTAAATTTTAAGCATCCAAAATTCATATTATGGTTTGTGCATTATCATAATCATTCAACAGAGTGGTCAAACTAGTTGTATGCTATGTTGTACACACCATTGGTGGTTGAACCACTACACGCCACCCTATATTAAAAAAAAAATCAATTTTTTTAAGTGGGGTGGGTAAAATATTTGAAGGGGGTTTTAATTAAAAATAGTTTATTTTCCTATAAATTAAACATTTGTAAGAAAGGGGGAATTCAAAATGGCGGTAAGTTGATATTTTAAAAAAATTGTAAGTGGCCGATGGGGTCTAGGTGGAGTGTTTAAGATGTATCGTTGTATTTGGATCCACCTGTGTTCAAATCCCATGTAGGCATGATCCCTATTCGGAGTGGTAATTTCGAGGTGGCGCGAGTTGGTAGGCTGATTTAATAGAGGTGGATTTTGGTTCAAGATTGACTACTCTAGAAGTGTGTTCAAGTGTGGTGGATCTGGTTCACTAATTTCTGAGCTTAAATTCTATATCTTGGCTAGATGTACTCCGGTTTATAGCTCCAATCAATTTAAGAGTTTATCTATCTTTAAAAAATTGTAAGGGAGATCATTTTGGATGTATTATTGGTCACAATGCTAGCATACAAGATTTTTATCTATTGGGTGTGTGGGGGAATATGAAACAAGGGAACCTCAACAACAACTTAGATGATAAAGGAAACAAACAATCAAGACAAATTTTTGATATGGGTCCGAGAATAATGTTCCTCACACCATGTTAGCACTAGGGGTGTTATGAATTAGTCCTCACATGGGTGCATTTGTGAGTTTAGGTTAGTAATCCACATTATTAAATATTAATTAGCATGTGTATGTTTAATATGTGGAGAGGTTTATTCAATAATATAAGTGGTTTTACTCACGTAACAATCACATTACAATTCAATATTGTTGTTTGTTATTAGGGAGTGGGAAATATTCAGCATGATATTGTTGTGATGCGTGATAAGTAATATCTACTTGATGATAGGATATATTCCTACTATATATGAAACTATTTTGGTATGGAATAGACATGTTGAATTCATGAAACCTTGAGTGTATGTTCTCTCTCTCCATATATGAGGTAAATCCCACAATAAAGTGTTTGTATGCCTTGTGGGTGTATCAAAACATTGACTAGGTATTGGCATTCATCGAAACCTTTATAGCTTCAAAGCACATAAGAATAGTGTTGTTGTGGAAAGGAATGATGTGAAAAGGGTTGTGTGGAATTGATATGTGTACACAACGTGAAAATAAATTATGTAGCTAATTCTACTATTATGTGGGAAAGATGGTGTTGTAAAGCATAAGTAAGCTTATGCTCTCTATATAATGATATGTGTATTTGAATATTTATGTAGCATGCAGCTAAGATAATAATGTGTTGTTTTGGTTAAGCCTTTGTATCTTGGATACTCTTACACAAGAAATAGCTAAAGAATTTGGTTTTTATCACATCACTTTCTGCAAGTCTTTATTTACTACCTCTAAATATATATATTTTGATGTAATTTTTATCATGATCTTGGATGCTCCTACGTCAACTTTTTAGTTCACTAATAGATGTATGTCAAAATCAATCTTTATATGTAATAAACGCATGCGGAATGATGAGCTTAATATTTATGCATGACATTCAATGTGTATCCAATTTTGTAAATTTATTGATATCATTTTTAGCAATTTCATTGATGCACGATTCTTAATTAAAATTACATTGATAGATATCGACAATTTGATACTTTGTAGATGCACTTAATCACCTTTTGCGATTTTTAATGCAACCTTTCTATAGTGTAGCCATTTTAAACTTAAAAATTTTACCACTCATATTTAATTTTTAGTTATTATTTTCTTATTATTTGTTTCCCTTTTTCAATTCAATCATGGAATTCCATTGAATTGCCACAAACAACAATAAAACATGCAACGATAAAATAAAGAAATCAAAAATGGAAGGATGAAAGAAATAAGAGATTGAAAATTTGGGTTTTGATGAGCCCTATACTCACAAAGGAGGATCATAAACTTGCAATGATGAATATGAATGAGAAGGAATATTTCAAAGTAGAGGAGGATGAGGAAAGCAAAGAGACAAATAATGAAAAGCTCAAAAGAGAATAGATGGAGAGAAATCAACCTATGATGTTGAACAACTATAACTCATCTTGTGAGTCCTTAGATAAGGATGAAGATTATTCTAAAAGCTACTTCTCCTAAGAGGATTCTAAAAACTACTACTCCCAAGAGGATGGTACTTTGTTTATTCACCCAAGTTATGACAATGATATATAATTTTTATTATTAATATTAATTAGTTTAGGATTTTAATTTAGATTCTATAATGTAGGAATGGTTATAGTGATTGTGGTATTTATTACATTTATTCATTTTTAAAACATTTTATTTTATCAATATCAATGAAAAATATGTTATTTTGTTGTAAATTGTTATTTCATAGAGTAAAACTTAGGAACTAAAACCCCATCTTGCACATTAAAATACTAAATTAATTAGGCATGTATAAATATAATTTCACCACCATTACACTTAAAATATTTATTAATTGATCAATGTTTTCCTTTATAAAACACCAAACCCTAAACCCCGAATTTATCTTGGATTTTTCAATACCATATTCATTAATAACTACATTACTTTCCTTGCAAATTTATTAATAATTGGTGATAAATTACATCAATCTATATATATTGTTGTGTTGGATTGAGAAATAAATATCTTTGGAAAGAAAATAAATGGGCTCCAAACTCCATTGAATGGAAAAAAATTAATGTTTTTTCGATTGAACTCTCCAAGTACAAAGAAAACACTTCTAAGTGATAGTCAATTGGACATCAAATTAAAAGTTAAAATTTCTATAACAACCAAATAGATTTCAAAAATTAAAATAATTTAATAAATAAAGTTAAATATTTATTTTTAAAACCAATCATATGTAAATGTTTGTTCGATGCAAGTATTTTTGACCTTGATGCAAGACTCAAGTGCATCAAGATTTGCATCAAGACACCAAGAATAACAAAGAAAAATAAAAAAATAATCTCCTTATCATATAAAAAGTGAGAAACTATTTTTTTATTTGATTGTCTCTTAATAATTGAAGGAGAGATTGAAAATTCTAATTTTCATTCTACATTTAAGATTTTATTTCTAAAATTTCTTAACATAGTGACAAAACAGAGGCAAAGAGAGGCCACACATGGGAAAGGAGAAGGGGAAGGAGAAGGAAAATGAGAAGAGAATCACAAATATTTAATTGAAGATCTTGAAATACATGTTGAGAACATTGATCGGGAGGAAGAGGAGGAAAATATTATAAGTTTCTATTAATACCTATACATAAATTTAATAGATTATTTTGGATTTTTTTAATAATTTAATATGTATTTTTTCTATATTTCATCTGAAAGTAAATCGCTAATATTTTTAAGAAAATCCCTAAACCCTTTTTAAATTGGAGAGAAATCCTTCAATCAAAGATTAAAAAAATTAAAATGGTTAGGGTTTTCAAACCATGTATTTTGGAAAGGATATAACAAGAAGAGGAGAAGATAAAACAAATATCAATGTAAATAATGATTTACCTATTCCCACCTCTACTTCTTCCCATCCCCATTCAACCTAAGGGATGCCCTCTAATTACCATTTATTCTCATATGGTACGACCGAAACCCATTTTTGGGTCACTAAGAGTGGGGATATTTGGAGAGAATGTAATGGTGATATATTTCGAATCATCTTAAACACCTATCCAACACATAAGCCTAACCTACCTCGATAATCCCCAATTCCTAGAAGAACAAAAACATACATTGAGGCTCTCGGTCAAACAATGCGAGCTAAATTTGATTGAAAAATAATAAATTATTATATGGGGGTGTATTGAGAAAGGAATCATATGGGTGGTCCAAGAAAATAAATAACACCCACATATCCTAATGAAAATAAAAACATACCAACCTTTAAAAAAACAATTAGAAATTTTTTTATTGAAAAATGTGAGGGAAATGAAAACAAATTCAGAAAAAGTGTGTGGACATATGAGGGATACAAAATAAAAAGGCTCAAAGGAACCCCGTTACTCATCACATAGGTCGGAAGGTGTGAAAAGAGTGGTGGTTGATATGGTATGTTTAATTATTATCCTCTCTTTATTTTAAATAATTAATTTATTGTGTATTATTTTTTCTATATTTACTTAGGGATGGGGGCCTAGCCTAGTAGAAAATCATCAAAGTGCATATGTCTAGTAATAACATGGATCACCAAACCAAAAGTTATAAGGGCATCTTATTGTGTTGAGAAAGAGAAAGAAAAATGAAAAGTTTGGTGACCAATGTCGGGTTGGCCAACCATATCCATTATCCCACCCAAATTCTTGTTTTATTTATCAATTCCCCACCTCTTTGTAGATTTATAAATCACGCATCTAAACCACTCTTGTTATAAAATATTAAACACGTTATTTTCTCCAAAATTGAATCTACCCTCCTTGAGACTAGGAATGGGGTACTATTCCACACTATCACACATCATCAAGAACAAAGCCATGAAACCATTGCTTGAAGAAATCGGGGACTAGAGAGACAATCCAAGAAGTGGATTAGTCAAGAACAAACAGAAGGGCAATAAATAGAATCCATTTACAATGTTGACTATGTGTGCTTAAGATAAATAGTCTCATAACCATTGTAGATGTAAAAATGTATATATATTTATAAACCGAAAGTGAAAACAATTATAACCTACAAGTGTGAGGAAAAAAACACATGCCCTCTTTGAATGGATATAAAATTTTGTTTATTTCTTTTCACATAATTTTTAAGTCAATTGTGATAGAGAACTTACTTAATGATGATCACCTCCTCCTCATCCTTTGAAGAGGAAGAATGAATGTTACAACTAGGCATAAGTACATGGCAATGAATATTGTTATCCCCCTTATTTAGAAAATAAATACATCGTTGTTGTCTTCAAATGTGAACAAATTTGGATATTGTTGCATCTTGGATTGCTCGAAGGGACCAAAGTTGATATTTCCGTTATTCATCACATTAATCCAATTTTGTGAATCACTATCTACAATGATATTTTCCGGCCTCAACACGATCGTTGATTTTGTATGTTGAACTACTACTCTTTCTTTTTATTTTAAATTATTTAATTCAAATTTACTATGCATTAATTATTGTTTAAAAATAAATCAGAAAGGGTCTTTGAACATCAACCAATTGAAGAAGATTTTAATACTTTAAAAAATAGTAGCCTTCACCAATATGGCTCATGACATGTGCAAATTAATTAATTATTGTTGTATACTTTTTCATAAATGTTAGCTATTTTTTATTATTTGTTATGTAGCTTGTATCTCTCTAATGATCCTAAATTTAATTATTTTTATATTTTCAAGAAACCAAATTCCATATCCTACCACCCAATGATCACATTTAGTTGGTAATAAAGTTTGGGAAGCCAAAGACATGTCAATACCGTAAAAGAATTCTAAGTATGACTTCATATTAATTTCTAAATATATCACGTATTAAGTTAGATTTCCAAGAATATGTTATAGTGATAATTAACTTAATGGGTTTAGGAATTTAAAATTATAAGGTAATATTTGTTAACATTAATTTAAATATATGTTATTTTCTTATACATGGAACATCGAGCATCTCTCGAAAACCTCGTCATGTATGTTATTTGTAGATATAATCATGTTTATAATTACCGTATTTTTAAATTTAAAACATCTTAGTTTATAAAATAAATTTATTTTATAGGAAACATGGCAATCACATGAAAACGATGATTGCGGTGATATAACAATGAGTATTATAAGGATGACGAGGACTACTCAAATATTAATCAATTTTTAAATTTGCTCAAGAGAAGATATATTCTCTAAAAATATTATAAATGTATTTTGATAATATTATCATTTACTTACATTTTATAATAAATATAATTAGGAGTATTAAATTTATTTGAGTATCCTAGCTAAATAATTTATTTTATAATGTGTTAGTTATCAAAATTATTTTTGTTTATGATTTAATTATAGATGTAAAATATTACATACAAAAACAATTAATTTAAATGCGAATGATATTTAACTAGTACAAATACATTAAATATATCTATTTGGAAAATGTTGATAGATATCAATTTCAAGGTTCTTATTTTCAATTTTATGCATATGACATTGATTAATAATATGTTGATTTCATATTTCCCATTTTCGCAAGCGATATAAAAAAATTTCTATAAAAATTGACCCCAAACTCTATCATATGGTCAAGATAACATTATTTTTCAATTGACTTCTCAAAAAAATTTAAAAACACCTTTAAGTGATGGTTAAATAGACATCAAATTTAACTATGCCCGTAGGAATTCTACAATAGTAACGAGGGTGGAACCTAATGATATGACCATGTAAATTATATTCTTTGTATTAAATTTTGCATCCATTTGTCCGTCACTTTAAAGGTTTTTTGAATTATAATTTTGATAATTCAATCAAAAAATAATATCTTGACCATATGATAGACTTTGGAGCCCCTTTTTCTAGAAAGATTTCGTATCACTAAAAATAGGAAACATGAGATCAAAGCATAGTTATTAATCAACGTGATATGCATAAATTATGGAATAAGAACCTTGAAATTGATATATATCACTATTTTTCAAATAAATGTATTTAAGATGTGTACTAGTGTATCACTAAGTCCTAAATTGTTTAATTTAAAGTTTCACATACATATATACATATACATATACATATATGTGTACATAAATAACTATGTATTCACATGTTTATGTATAGATATGCATATGTGTGTATGTATGTACACACATGCACACGGGTGCACATGTGTACACACACACACATAATTTGTGTTTGTTTACAAAGTCACATCATTAGGTGTCACCCTTATTATCATTGTATAATGTCTATCAAAGATAATTAATAGACATTATACATTAACAAAATTATATACAATTTGTAATTTTCATATAATTTAATTTATTTTTGTTAATTTAAAAAAATGTGACGTAAATAGCATTAGATCTTAGCTCACTTAACACCTGTGTGCTACCTTTAAGGTATGCTCTTTCTCATGACCTGCATTATGCACTATGGCTTCTCACAACATCGATGTAGAAACTTGTTCCTTCGTGTGTTTTCTTAGGTGGAATTTTCCAATTCTACCGCACATCAAATAATCTCTCTCGAATACAAATGGAAAAATCAACGACCACGCACTTGGAATAATTTCAACCATCACACAGTTGGAAGATAAAACAACTTGTAATCATTTCTATTTATAATGTTCTTCAATTTTAATTGTCTTATTGTATTTGTAGTATAAATATATAACACACTCATCTACCCAAGGGTTGTGTATGCATGTTAGAAAAATCCTAAGTTAATTTCAAGAACCTAACACCAAATAGATTCATAACATAGTTAATTCAAACTAATACATCATGATAAATCCATGAAAGGAAAATCTAAACTTATATGCATAAAACATTAAAGAAAACATGAAATTCAAACCTTCCTTTGATTGTTTGGATGAGATTTAGATTCTAGATAATTCCTTTATGAACTGAATACAACTATGTATGATCAAATTTTTGATCATGTTTCTTCGTTCCTAATCAAATGAATGAACTATCAATGAAATAAACTATTAACTCAAAACATGGAGGGTTTATGGTACCTCTAACACGATGTGATGGATGAATGGGTGTAAAGTAGATGATGGATCCTTGATGGTACAAGTTGATAAACCGGTTTTGGTCGACGGTAACCTATACTATGCAAAGGAAGGTCAGCAACAACTTGGGAGAATGGATTTAGAATGTAGAATATGTAATCCTACAAAATCCTCGAGTGCAAACTAGAAGGTAGAAGAAGTACTGTGGATGTTGGGAGATGACCTGTAGAATGTCCTCAAGCAAAGAATCTAGAAGAGAAGGTTGTAGAGGGAGCTCTAGGTGTTGCAGAAATTGATCCGAACTGAAAATTGTTAGATGAAAACAATACAAAGATAATTTTATAAATATCACATAAATAACATGAAGATGATGATAAATATCATGAAGGATGACCATGAACAATGCAAGCATGTTGAAATGATGTCCAAGATATTTTTAACTGTTGTAGGAATGCTCAAGCATGAGGAAGAGTTCACAAGTCACAAGAAAGCTCCAAATTCACAGGCATCTCATGATTATGGAAAGAAAAGACTTAGTTTTATAGGTTTGACGGAAACTCATTTGGTGGTCGTTGCCAACTATGAGGAAATTTTCCCCAATAGGGTTACTTTTGTGATTTGATCAAGATTTTGGATATTTAAGAGCTCGAAGGGTGTTTTAAAGCATGTAGGCGGGAAAGGTATTTTTGGGATGTTAAGGGATAAAGATAGGCAAGATAAAAAGGATAGAAAAGAAAGGGGATGTATTTGTTAGGATAAAATCATCCTTAATGAAGGTTTGTTAGGACATGTGAGATATTAATTCATTAATTAATTAATTAATGTGTCTTAATTAATTAATGAAAATTAGATGGGCATTAAAGGTGATAGGATAATTAAGTGGGAATTTTAAATTAAATAAAAAGGGGATGAATTAAATTAAGGGGCCTAGGTAAAGACCAAAGTGAAATACACGTCCGCGGGAAGACAAGGGTATAAATACCAAATTTAGATGTTTACATTTTCCCCCTTTTTATTGAGTGGTTTGTGCTAGTAAGCCATGATACAAAAATGATGAGAGATTAAGGGTAAATGAGAATAGATAAAAGGTATATTATGAGCTCCCCCTCAAACAGGGGATCGATGGCGCCGGGAAATTGAAGACGCGTTTGAAAAATATAGATGATAAAAGGCGAGTGGCTGAAGAAAAATGGGTAGAATGATTACTAAGGAAAGATTCCCCAAGCAAAAAGGCTCACAATAATAATAAAAACTATGACAATGACACCAATATCACATCAATAGAGGATAATTATAGTCTCAATACAATATGGATCAAATCCATGATGACCAATGGGTCATAGGAAAGCATCGCAGTATGTGCAACTAAATGCAAAATGTAATAGGATGTTCTACGGGTCAGTGATTTGGTGAAGATCAATACAATATGGATGCAAGCCGCGATGACCAATGGGTCATAGGAAAACATCAGAGTATGTGCAACTAAATGCAAAATGTATGAAAAAACCTTCATACACAAGGAATCGAGCTCATAGGTATGCATCTACAAAGGACGAGGATGAAATTTTATGGCTCCCTAGCACATGACATGGAAAAAATGGTTGAGAAAGCAAAGTGAAAAAGTGGGTGATGAAATAATATGCCCCAAGGGGAAGTAAGTATGGCCACAAAGGTGGACTTTGAGAACGTAGATGGTGCCCTAAAAGAGGCACAAGTATGGCCACAAAGGTGGACTTTGATGAAAAATAATGGTGCCCCAAAAGAGGCACAAATATGGCCACAAAGGTGGACTTTGATGAAAAAATGGTGCCCCAAAAGAGGCACAAATATGGCCACAAAGGAAAATAGGAAAATGAAAAAATCCCCAAGGGGGAATAAGTATGGCCACAAGGTGGACTTTGTGCGTGGATTAGATAGGATCGTGAGGTAAAATGCCCGAAGGAAAATTAAGTATGGCCAAAAAAGTGGACTTTGAGAGTATAAACATGCCTAGAGGAAATAAATATGGCCACTGTTTGTGAACTTTGTGATTATGATACCCATAGGGGATATCTATATATGATCCGGTGGGACTTGGAATGTATAAAAATTCCCGAAGGAAATAGATATGGCCACAAAGGTGGACTTTGAAATTAGATTAAAATGCTCGGAGGGGAAATAGGTATGACCAAAGTGGGACTTGGAATGTATAAAAATGCCCGAGAGGGAAATAGATATAGCCGAGAAAGGTGGAACTTGAAAATGGAGCAGAATAGAATGCCCCAAGGGGAAAAGAGTATGGCCACCAAGGTGGACTTGTGAAGAATGCCCAAAGGAAAATATGTAAGGAAGATGAGGGATTTCCATACTATAAATAAGTCTTCTTCGTGTTTTTAATAAGGAAGTTTTGTCATTTAGCTTAGGATTTCCCTTAAAGCATTTTCCTTTATATGTGTTTACTTTTTTCATCATTATGCTTGTCGTTTTCATTATTTGTTTTGTGTGTGTTCACGCACGGTAGCTAATTACATTTTAAATGATCCCATTACGTAGAGGGGTGTATATATATTTAGTGTGATGTGGATTAGAAA
This sequence comes from Taxus wallichiana var. yunnanensis, assembly GCA_018340775.1. Taxonomy (NCBI): domain Eukaryota; kingdom Viridiplantae; phylum Streptophyta; class Pinopsida; order Cupressales; family Taxaceae; genus Taxus; species Taxus wallichiana. The sequence goes on from CM031239.1 coordinate 110,617,519, forward strand.
GCAGTGGGGAAAATGGTTGGCATGTTTCTAAAGGAGGCTGGATTGATGGAAGACTCATTCTAGAATGATTGGTGAAAAGGTAGAATAACGATTTGTGTGGTATAGAAAGTGTTTTGGGTTTGTGTTGTAATAAAGTTGTTCTAAGAAAAATTGAGTTGATTAAAGATCACGCAGAGAGACATAAATATTGTGCGGTGTAACATGAGCCAAAGCGGTGACATGGGAAATTACTTAGTAGATAGTGTAGAGGTTAAGTACTTCGGTGTAGTAAGGTGCACAGAGGAGGTTTGTGGTAGGAAAGTAATGATAGCATGCCAAAAGGTTATGACTATAGCACATGAGGTGGAGTTGTAGAAGTTGATTTAATTGGACAAGGTACTTTATTAAAAAGTAACGTTAAGATGCGTGGGTCAAAAGGACATTGAGGTCTTGAAAAATTATAAATAGGGGATGAGGGTAGTCATTCTAACTACCTTGCCTTCAAAAAAATTTGTGCTCTGAGTAATTAAAATGCGATAAGGGTGTGATAAGGAAGCGAAGTACTTTTTACGAACCAGTGGCATTGTGCGAACTATAACAAGATCTTGTGGTGTAGCAAGGGGAAAGGAAAATAGTGAGAGTAAGGGGTTGCCTATAAGTGAAGATATTAAAGTCAACAAGCTCAATAAAACAAGGAAGAATTAAATCACCTAGGGCATGGAGTAATGGCACCAAAGAAGGCATGAATCAAGAAGCCAGTGGTGGAGAAGGAGGAATACATTAAGGTTTACTCATAAATGTAATACCCCTAGGTGTTATTAAGGTGGAGAAGCTGAATTCAAAATTGTATCGGGTGCAAAATGAGTGAATTAAACCACGAGAACATATGAACATGACAATTCTATGTAGACGGATCTAATCAAGGATGCTCTAGGGTTAGACAAGCTTGGAAACCTTAGGGTGGATGACTCCGTGCAACAGGAGTTGTAGAAGACTAAGGTTTTATAGCTATGGGAGATTTTTTCTTCGATAAACCCGCTCCGATCTTTAGGTGGTTAATGTTAAGGTTACACGAGGACTTCTTCTACTTTGCAAGGAGGAGAATGAGACTTACAATCCAATTTATTAGAAGGGTAACAAGCCCGCAAAAACTTTGGTGAGGACATAGCACTAAATTTATGTGACACTACAAAGATAAAATAATTGGGTAAATAATTAAGCTATGAGAAGGGAGGAAGGGATCAAATTATTTCGACCTTGTTGACTGGCGGCGTTAAGGGTCACAACCCAACTCATCATCTGAAAATTAGGTACGTCGAAGTGGTGGACAGATATAAATAAGATATTCATGTACATTTCATGTAGGGTATCCTAACGAGTGCACTATAACTTCATAGAATTTATTGTGAATAATATCATTGAGGAGGCATGGGTGTAGAATGAGGTTGGAGAAAAGATCATGTGGGGATATATACTATTGTTGATTGTATTATGGGAAATTGGCATCCTTGATGGACCAGATGGGAACATGTGGGTTTACCCACCGGTGCACCCATCTCTGTGGTGCATTTTTCACATTTTACTTGTGATGGTTCCATCATGAATACTTATAAGGCCTGGATGAACAAGTAGTATGAGAGACTGTGTGAGTATTTTGAGAACTATTGGTGCATTCCACATGAGTTGCCACAAGTTGTAGGGGACCAGGTGAAGTTTGCAGTTATACAACACTTCACTTGGCAAGATTCATGATGTCCAAAGGAGAAATGGGGCCATGGTGCAAACTTCCATTTGCATTCACTACTAAATACATGAAGTGTGTCATCAATTAGTTAAAGGATGTGCGAAGCTAGCCTTTGATGCCGACAAAGTGGGCATTGATGTTCACACTCTACGTGAAACTTATGAGTATGATACGAGGTTGGCATATGTCAAATTCTTAGATCCGACTTCGTAGATCCGGATTCATAAATCAGTGTTACCATTAAGGGATACATCAACCAGTGCTTGTGCAACTACGCTCTAAGACACAGGAGGAGTTAAAGTGGAGGTTACAAACTCCACCTTTCCAAGGCTATGGGAATTAGTAATCCCACCTATGAAGGTATTCCGGGATGAAGGAGAGGAAGAAGAATAAGTGAGGATAACCTAGACACTTCCCAGAAAAGGAAGTATTATACATGTGAGAGTAGTAGTGGGGGTACAAGTACATCACAATAAGGAAGCGCCAAGGCTTCACATCTAGAGCATGAGGAAGTGTGTTTGTGTAGTTACACCCTAAGACACAAGGAGGAGTTGAAGTGGAGGTTACAAAATCCACCTTTCCAAGGCCACGGGAAGCACCAATCCCGCCTATGAAGGTAGTCTAGGTAGAAGGAGAGGAAGAAGAAGAAGGAAGTGAGGATAAACTAGACACTTCCTAGAAAGGAAGTATCATCCATGTTGGAGTAAAAGTGGGGGCACAAGTACATCACATGAAGGTAGCACCGAGGCTTCACATCCAAAGCACGAGGAAGTTAAACAACTAGAAGAAGAAGAGCTGGAATAGAAAAATCATAAGGTACATGATGTCTCCAGTTATGTAATGGAGACAAGCTCGAGGAAAGAAGATCATATAGCATTTAGGAAGGAACTCAAGGAGGAGGAGAAGAGAAGGGTTGAGGCGAGATACCAAGGAAGCAAGTGATGTGTGCACCAAGGAGAAAGCACATTCTCTAAAGGAACCTATGAAGAGTCCAAAGGTAAGGGACTTCACCTATCCAGCCCACTAGCCTAGGAGAGAAGATGTAGTGCCCACCTTCCTTGGACATTGTTTAGATACTGATCCTGACACTATTGATCATATTTTGGACATTATTATGTTTTGATGTAGTATGATGTGTATATGCTAGATCATGGATTTCTATGGACATTATTATGTGTTGCTTAGTATGATGGTTAGATGTTAGGCTATGGATTAATATTGACCTAGATTCAGTTAGTATGCTTGATGATCATTGAGACATTATTATTATTATGTGGTTGATTTTAGACATGTGACATTGATATTATGAATAGCTCTAGTATAGAGATCTATTGGATGATGATATAGTTGCAAATTGAATTTAAATGATAAATGTTAAATTCTTGATATTGTTGTGATTTGGATTTAATAATTGTATGTTGCTTATATCATTTGGATGTTCTGATATGGCCACGAGGCCGAAGGAGGTGTTTTGCATTTTGTAGGTTAAAAATCACAACAATGTCGGGGGACTGGAGACTAACCATATTGGAATTCAGTGTGAGATCAACAAGGTCACCATGGAAACTGTGTTTGATTTGTGTGTTGTGTTATGTTAGGACTCCCCATGGGGGGGATTTCCACTATTGTGACCATGGGATATGTGTGTTTTATTTGTATGTTCCCTTTTATTATTGTTGTGTGTATTTTATTGTAAGGTGTTCTTTCTTTTAATTAATTTAAATGTGATAGTATAATGTGAGAGTCATATAGTTAAGTTTTAATTAAATTAATTGGGATGTGGAATATAAATTAAATGTTATTGTCTTGAGTAATAATTAAAATTGATTTATATATAGTATAACCATGTGATAAATAAATAAACCTTATGTCAAAAGATTGTAATAAATGAATGTCATAGATATTAATACATTTTGAAAGAGTGTGTAAGTTACCATGTAAGGATGTGTAAGAATTTGTAAGAAGTTGTAAGGAAGATTTTGGAAGGTCAAACACTCCATCTCTCTTGAAATTCGAATTTGATCTTGGAGGAAAAATTTGGTAAGTATAGTTTTGGAGTCAAAATCAATCTATTTTATTGTATTTTGACATAATTTTGTGTAAGAATTGATTTGCACTTGTCTTACAAATTTTAAATGCATTCCCTTTTGGAGTATGGGTTGAAGTTGTGTATGTAAGTGATTTTGTCATTTCCTTTAATGGTGATTTGTTGTTGATGTTGATTGCACTCTTGGGGAATGAGGAAAAATGATGTGGCATCCCACTTGGAATCCACATCATCCTCTTCCACCCTCTCCTTTAAAAATTGGAATTTCTCCTCATTTGGGGTTGTTGAAACTTTGTCATTGCTCTCTTGGGTCGAATTTTCTCTTGCATTGGAGCTTGCCTTGTGGAAGGAGCTTGGATTGATTTGCATGCTTTTCATTTGTTGTTTTGGAACTGCATTTGATCATCAAAGAACTACTATTTTGGAACACAAATCTCCATTATGGAGAGGTAGGCTCTTATCCATTTTAAATTGTTGTTTTTCCCTTTTATTTGCATGCATTTTTGAATGGCCTTGTGTTTTCATTCTTAGATGGATGGGTAGAATGCTTAGGGCATGGTGTAGAGAGAAGACTATGAGGTTTATCAGAGGAGGGATAAGGGATTTTCCATTAGCACTTGTTCTTTGTGGAGGGAATGTTGGTTTGGGATCCACCTAGGAAAATAATATGCTTACATTTCTTACTTTTGGGGGCATAAGGGATAAATTTGGAGGAGGGATAAGGAGGGGTTGAGGAGGGATAAGGTTTATGGGTTTTGTTATGATTTTGGTGGGTTGTTTTGGTGGATGCCCAAATTTCAACAAGGGAGGCATAAGGAGACCTCCATAGCTCTTGCTCTTGTTTGGCTTGCTTGTTCAAGCCTATGTGTTGTATGATTGTTTTCAAATGCAGTTGGGAACTGTTGTTTTGTTTTGAATTGTGCTTTTGTTGTTCATGTGCAATGTGAGTGTTGCTTGTTTGTGATAGAAGCCTTTGTTGCCATGTGTTGGTTTCATGCTCCATTTCAATATGGTTGGGGCTCAGGGGCCAATGGGGAAAGATGGATTCTCTTTTCCCATTGGGTATCTTGGTTGGGTGGAGAGCGTTGCCTTTCCCCCTTCCTTGTTGTGATCAAAAGATAAAAGAGGAAGGAATCAGCATGTTGCTGTTGGGAGCTTGGAGAAAATAGTTTTGATAGTCTTCTTTCCTTGAGAAAATGTCATTGTAACCTTTCCCACTTCTAGTGGATGAATGTATTGATATTGAAATGTGAAGTGTTTACATTGTAATTAGAAGTTGTAATTGATTGAGCAATGTAAATGATATCCTATATTTTGTATTTCAAAATGTGAAGAGTCACTTTTCCTCTCTCTATTTTGGAAAAAGAACATCATACAGTTTGTAAGTTTCAAATTGGAATTCAAAGAAAGAGATAAGTTGTATATTGATATTGGAGATCAATGAAAGAATTATCTTCTTTTCCCAATTGCATTGTTGTGTTGAAAATTTAATGACTGTTATAGTTTGCAAATCTATTTTGAGAAAGAGGACACGTATAAAAAAAAGAAATGACAGAAATTTGGATATTTGAAATGAGTTTTAGAATTGAAATCAACTCTGCATATTGAATGTAAGTGTGTGTTGAATCAATTGAATGTTGAGAAAGAAATTGACATGTTTTTCCATAACTCAAAGTTGCACATTTGTTTACAAGTTCGTTGGAAAAAGATCTTTGTTTCAAATTTTAATTTTGGTATTTAAAAAGTCCAATAATAGTACATAGTTCAGATTTATAATTAAAATCAAGAAATGAAACAATGAAAGTTAGATGTTCCAATGTTTAAGGAACCTTTTTGAAACTCAACCAATTAATATGACTATCAAAGACTTCATCAAACAAAAATTCCAAACTTACATAATAGATTTCCTGTCAAAAGATGAAAAACATATCAATTGCAACCCAATCCATAATTTGAACCTAGAAAACACTCTTTAACACACCCATGATCATCCCTCCATGTTCAATTTACATGTTGAGGAGAAAGGAAATCAAAATTGAACAAAACTTGTAAGTTAGAAAACTGCCAGTTATGAAGTTACAAACCCTGCATATTTTTATTCAAATTTGACCCTTAAAAATTCATCAAATTTCAAAATTTATGACTTTTTACAAAGAGGACTCCGAGAGATTTCCAGAAAGTCCTTGTTTTCCCAAAATGGAGTTTCTATCAAAAGTTATGGCCATTTGAAGTTTTACTTCAAAATGGCCATCCCAAAAGAAAAATAAATCAATTTAACTTTATAAAAATTTAATTCTACACTTTGGAAAATTTTCCTTAAAATTCCACCACACCGCCACCCTCTCATCCTATCAGAAGTTGCCATGTGGCACCTTGGAGGGGTGGACCCTTTTTAAAACTTAACATTTAGAAAATTTGACCTGGGAAATTTTTTCCCAATTTTCCCGCAACCCCGCAATCCCAAACCAATCACGTGCTGACATGTGGTAGGAAGGGTGCGCGGGTTAAAATTGAAAAATTAACCATTTTGGCCTTTGGGAAAATTTTCACATTTTTCCCCGTGGACCCACACCCCACAGCCAATAGGGTGTTGACACGTGTCCCCCGGAGACACGGGCCCGAGCAAACCAATTTACCCTTTTTCCTCTTTTGGTGAAAATTTTGACTTCTCTCCGCCTCTCCTTAGGCCCGCGTCCAATCACGGGATGCCACGTGGCAATTGGAGCACGTGCAGAGGCATGAGAGGAAAATTTTCCTTGAAAATTTTGACTTCTAGCTTTTGGAAAAAAATAATAATTTTTCCCCACGATGAATAAGAGTTTGACACGTGGCATGGGGAAGTGCCACGTGGCGCGAGTTTTCTCCTTGGTGGAGGCGCGTGAGAAATTTTGCCGTTGGTTTTCACCCAAATCTCCAAATCCTTCTTCACCCCACATCGCGCCACGTTAATCATGATGCGCCACATGTCCCGCTTCGTCGCCCGCGGGCACATGGAGATGTTTTACGCTTTGTGTGAAAGTTGGGGGAAATTTTCCAATTTTCCCTCCCCACTCCGTCAATCCGCCCTAAGGGAAAAAATTTCTCCCTAACCCCGCGGACCTCCCTAGGGAAAATTTCCCCCTAAAACTCTGCCCGGCCATAACTAGAGTTCTACAAGGAGTTAGGAGGACTTATTTATATGGTTGGAAAGGTGAGAGAATTTCCTATCCAATGAGCATAATTTAGGAAAGTTTTGATGACTCTAAATGTGAGAAAAATCTAGTTGAAGTTTAGGACTGTTAGAGAGCAGGCATGGGGTAAATTTCTCCCTGAACCTAAGTAAAATATGTAACCCTAAAATTGAAACCCTGTGAACTTGCTATAAGTTTAAAATGGGAAAAAACGTGTATTTGGTAATTAGACCTTTATCTCGGAACCTGTTAAGTGCAAACTGATGTCTTGCAACTTAGTTGTGGACTCTCCTAATCAAAAAAAAATTATTCCTTAATTTTTCCCAGCTAATCCTAGTTTGTTTCTTGGTCTCAAGTGGTAGTTTGAAGCGGGAATTACGTAAGAAGAATAAAGGAGACTCCTTTATTATCAAGGAGGATAAAGGGTTCACTACATGGTTAAGCACCACTAGGAAACAACGTTCAAATCATAAGGCAAAGAGAAATAATTGGACACCTATGTCCCCTCATATGAACTTCATGGATAATCCTATAAAGGTGTTACGTGTGAGGTTCACAAGAACCCTTTCCTAAAAACTTTACATGTTTGGGATCTTTTAGACCAATATTGGGGCGTAATAAAGGACTAGGAAGATGATAATTTGGAATCTACATTTTCATGCAAAGGAGCCCGTATTTGAGGTCAGCAATCACATGATCGAGACCATTCATTTCGGGGAAGAATGAGGGGAACTGTATAAAGCAATGGATCCAAACCACCTCAGCGATGAGCGGGCATGTAAACACTGCTTTGCAAAAGATGTCCTCAGAGGTTTTAAGGATAGTTTGGACACGAGAGTGACTGTTCAAACCTTGGTCACAAATAAAAGGGAAAGGAAAATGAGATACACAAACTTAGCCAAGGGTTGAGAAGCGAGTAGGCACAAACCAAGGAAGCATATGATTGGGTTTTCACCTTAGTTAAGAAGGTCTTGGGTAAATGGCTAGTATTGGTCACCAAGCTAGGATGGATTATAATGATGAGATGGAGTACTTGGAAGATCTGGTGGGGATGTTATTGACCAATATCAAGGATGGGATGGGAACCACGACTGAGGAGATTGCAAAGGAGAGAGATAACAACAAGATCATTGTTGAGGCATGGATTTGCGAGTTGGAGGACTTGTTCACTAAACTCAAGGAGGAAAATATTTTGGTGGAAAAAGCTTCAACAGTTGTCAAAAATGCAAGCCCATTATTGATGTGTGGGTAGTAGATGAAGAGGTCTTCCTTAAGGCCTTACAAGAGAAGGTTCGAAGAATAAAATTTAGCATGCCCAATTAATTATTGACACCGCAAAGACAAAAGAAAAAGATTAAGACCAAGTGTAAAAATTAGAATTTTGGATTGGTGAAATCTGAGATTCTATCACATAAGGTATCGATGATTTCGAGGGTGTTTGTGTGGAGTTGGTGGTGGTCATAGAGGAACTCAAAGGGAAGGTTAAAGAGATTACACTAGACTAAGTACCCAAAGATAATAGATGGGGCGCAGGGAAAGCTTTGGCATAATTGGAAGCATGGAAGAATTTAAATGCCAAGATAGATGTGAATTTCCCTATACTCTTCTAGTTAGTCATCTAGACTATTGCATCATGCAGGATTTTTTACCTTAGCTGATTTTTAGATCAATGGAGTTTTTTACGTGAGCGTGAAAAATTTCCACATGCGGAAATCAAACTAGTGTGGGGTAATGTTGAGCCCCAAAGGAGACCAAGAACCTAAGGCGTAGAAGGTTTTATCGCGTGCTAGTGAGGTGTAAAGGCTCGCACGGAAGTAAATTTGGGGAATGCATGGAGGTTTGTACCCAAGCAAAATAGGCTCAGGAATTAACCGTATTTTGAACCATGGTCAAAGTTGTAATAAGGGACACATGGAGATGTACCCAGATCTGATTGTGGATAAGACTAGAACATGGAGACTAATAGCCCAAGAAAATAATATTCTAGGATATGGTTATCATGACAGGATTAGGACCTCTAAAGTGGAGTAATTTATGGCTTAGCTAGCACTTGCATGCTAAGGATACTTGAGTATGGAAATACATGATGACATTTGGTAGGTGGTTCACTCTGAGTGATGAGTAGGTGGTAAAGAGAATATTCCCAAGAACCCCTTGATATGTATTGATTTACACACTAACAGAGAGAGTTGGATGTGAAAATGAGAGATTTACGTAATGTGTGGTGCATGTGTGCAAGAAAGTAGAGAGATAGGAGAGATATATGTGATCATTGTTGTAACTTCTATAATGGAGCCATTGTAGGAGAACATTGAAAAGGTGATGATGTATCTGGTCCATTTATGGATTTCTTGATGTATTTGGCTATTGTAATATTGGTGAATTAATATAATGGTGTTGTTCTAAATATTAGTGTTCAATGGATCTCGAGTGTTTGTGTTCTTTAATATGCTCATGGTCCAGATCTGGTTCCTGTATGTTCTTTTTAGTATTCAGAATCATAGTATGGATCATTTAAGCTTAGATATAGTCTCATTATCTCTGTCATAAGATGTATGTGTTTATGTCTATATATTGTTCTTCTATAATGATGAATATTATTACAAAGCTCACATAAAAGAGGTCTCTCGGCACCTTCGCATGCCTCGGGTGAGTGCCTAGTTTAGGTTGGTGATATGCCCATGCGCATGAGGAATTAAAGGGTTAGGAAAAGTGACTACATCTTGGTTCCATTTCGGGACCTATTTTGAAGTTATAAGAATGGTGTGTGATGGCAGAGTGCTTGACTTTGGCCAGCGTGGAGACTTGGCTTAAGAACATGGAGGATGAGTTTGCACAGAGATTCAACATTGGACCTAATTTTGATGCACGTACATGGGTAGAGGATAATCTATATCATGAGCTCTATGAAACATTATTTTGTTGTTTTCAATAGAACTATATGAATGAAGCTCGTATGTATGAGGAGGAGTTGGTTTGTGGTATCTATGGACCCAAGAATATTATCAGTGGCTTCATGATGTTGATTTATTTGGACTCATGTTGTTGATCATTGGTGGAGTGGTGTGTTGACTAGATACACGTTGGAGTATGTGGTTTCTACTTATTATTTCCCAGAGGTTGTTGAGTTTGAGTTCTTGCGAGAACCAAGAGGATATTTCTTGTGTGTTATACTCACTAGCCATCAAGATCCTAGATCATCACTCTGAGTTTAGAAGTGTTTCCTATGGCTAGCTAAACTCCCACTAGGCATGGGGGGCAAAGTAGGTGTGGAAAGAAATGGTGGATCCTACGATAGAAGTGGAGAGAGAAGAGAGGTGGATCAAGTATAATGAAGCTCGGGAGAGGGAATTGGTGAGAGAAGTGTGAGATTGTAGGAATGATGGATGTTTGGAGGTAGACGTTGTAGGAAGGATTTGAGGTTCACAGGAGAGAATGTGGAACTTGAGCAATCTATACTACCCCATCTTGGAAAATATGGAAGGATAACCCCCTTAACTTCTGATGAGAGCTCATCAGATGGAGAAAGGAGATGGATTGTAGGCGCACATTTGAACCCACCTAGTGACCAAGCCCTTGCGCTTAGTTTTCCAATTTCGAGACAAGTATTGCTAGTACGGTTGGCATTGGTAAGCAAGAAGCATCAGGTAGATATAATTTTACATTACATCCATCTATGGTCACACATGTAGACATTTCCTGTATTTGGTGGTATCCTATCGGTGCATGTCATTTGGACAAGGTGTGGGCTTAGAACGTGGGTATCACATCTGGAAGTAGTTTCAACTTCACATACTGTTGGAGCTCAATTTAGTATAATGGTGGGAATGTAAAGTAGCACTACTTCAAGCCTTGTACCTACTACAAGAGGAGGATCAGAGGATCGGTGGATCTGGAGGGTCAGGGGTTAGTGGAACTAGTGGATCTGGTGGTGGAGGCAACACAAGAGGAAATCAAAGTTCGGATCTAGTGGACAAGGACCACAACCCCATCAGTAGGTATTTTATGAGATGTCTCTTCATTTTCTTGATTATAAAGGTGTGAGGATGCCATAGAGCATGTACATAAGTGTGAATTTCTATGGCACACTAAGGGGATCACTACCTGGAGTGGAAGGAAATCCATTTTGTAACTACGTTGTAGGGGTGTGCATATATGGTACCAAAAATATGACCCACATCATGACATGGTGGATTATATTGTGTTGCGTGATGCCTTCTTGGCATAATTTCATATTCTTAAATTTGAGAAAAAGAGCATCAATGTGCTCAAGGAGATTCAACAAGGTATGGTAGAGAGTGTGTGGGAGTATGATGCACATTTTAAGACTCTCTTTTCAAATTTATCTTATGATATCCATCCTTCTCAACATGCTCAATGGTTTGTTAGAGGTCAAATAACACCTTTCAGATGAGTGCTTTCACATAAGACTTTTACAAATCCACGTGAGGCCTTAGAGGCTACTTTGTGTGCTGAGGCCATTGGAAGTGTTGATACTGGGGTAAGTCCCTTTTTGGAGGCTTAGATTGCTTCCATGACAAATCAAATTGAGAAATGTTCTTTGAATTCAGCACATGAGACTCGTAGCATGGACTTTAGTGTATGGATTGTGAAGTAGAAGGACACACCAAGGATAGTTTCCCTCAAAATTTAGTGCACGCCATGACAATAGATTTTGAAATCTATCACGGGGATTATGATCTAATTATATTCCCTTTGTTATAATACACACTCTGTAAGAATGTGTCTTTTTATTGTAATATTTGTACATCTACCACTCATGATACTAAGGACTACCAGTTGATAGACTAGATTCATGATGTGATTGATACTTAGTAGTGTGTGCTAGGAGGCAACATTGTGAATAATTCTAAGAAAGGGGCATCAAAGCATAAAGGTCATGAAGATAGCAAAGAAAGGGAAGAAACTTTTTGTAGAGGATTCAGAGGCCATGGTGGTCATAGTGAAGGAAGGAGTGAATTCCCCCATGGAAATTATTTCAATTATGGATCTATGGATCACTACAAGTGTGAGTGCCTAGATTTTCTACAATGCTCATGGTGTGGGAAGAAACATAAGTATGAGGAGTTCCCTGATCTATATGATCACATGATCTATAATCGAGAAGAAGGAAAGGGCATGGGATGGTTAGTGTAAAGTTATTTGAACCCTGTTCATACCTACGGTAGGTGTCTAACCTTGAGTTAAAGCATGTATTAGTGACTAAGCATTGAAGTTGCACATGCCAGAGAAATACCAAAGCAGAGGCCTCTCATTACAAAAGAAGAGGTATTACATGGGAAGTACCCTGATCTAACTTATCAAAAGGAGGTTTACCAGGAGACTATGGAGGTAATTCGGAGTTTGTAAGGAGAGATCTAGTTCTTGAAAGGATCATTCATGGAAGTTGGAATAGGTGAAGAATTATGAGATCCCTCAGAAGGATGTGATGATATTAAAGAGGTATGTAAGATGTTGTGCCAAGAGAATATCATTCCCCTGTTAGGAGAATGGTTGAGAGGAAAGGTACTTGTGTACTATGAATGAGTGTGAGAGGCAGATCTTACATGTTAATTTACCCCCTCATAGTCTTGATTATGACAAGGAGATCACATTAAATGTGGTAGTTGATGGATGGATCTTGAGCAACATACTAATTGACACAAGTGTAGAGGTAAATGTTCTTACTCTGGATGTGTGGAATCAGATGGGGAGACCACCATTGCAACCATCTTCCAATGTGTTGTACATGGAAAATAGGACTAAAGCTACACCCATCAGAGTCTTAAAGGATGCTTCCATAACCATTCAAGAGGAAAAAGTTCACTTTGGGGATTTTGAAGTCTTAGCACTTTTCAAGGCAGATAATTTTCTAGCATTACTTAGATGCCCTTGGTGTTATGCGAATAATGTTGATTTGGCTTCAATAAGGGATACATCAGCTTTGAGAACAAGAAAGACCATGATATTATTCCACTAATAGATGGTAATTCTACACCCTTATGTCGAGCCTTTGGGGAAGAAGACATCAATAGAATTTATGTGTGCACTATCAGAGACCTAAAGGTTATTGAGCCATCAATAGAAGGATTCATTTAGTGGGATGATGCTCGGTCCTTGAGTGATACGACTAGAATTTCATGTGATAATTGGGTGCATGGGACTTATGAGTTGGTTGGAAGAAAATTGAAGAACACTGTGACTTGTTTTATCAAGGTGCATTCGGTTAGGTGCATCTAGGAGGAAGATAGTTACCAAGCTAAACTAGAGAAGGTAACCCTGATGTCTTTTTGTGTATTATGGAAGTCTAATGGACATGTAAAGTAGAGTGGAGGAATATGCTTGTTTATACCTTGTGTGGAACAACAACAGTTGGTGGACGAATCATCAAGACAATCTTCTAGAGTGGCATTAAGTGAGAATCGTGTTCTCTATTAGATTTCTATACAAACCAATGCATCTTCAAGGATATGTGACTATCATGGGAGGGAATCATTCTTGTACCACATTGAGTAATGTGAGAAATCTTGGATGGAAGGCAGCTTTTTACCCCCTTCACTTTTTGTGCATAAATTCTATTCCACTTTAGGGTTGTGCATGCACTTGGTATGTCCATTCAGAGTTACGTCGTCAAATGGGAAATTGGTAAGAGTTGACAGTAGGTATTATTCAGAATTTTGAGTATCTATCTTCTAAACCATCAGTGAATGAGGCTTTGTAGGTAGTCAAGTGCCTTACTCTGGGAGATAGTGCCAAATTTGAGGACCTCATCCTATATTTTCTAGGGGATCTTGATTTGGAGGTGTGCTTTGAGGAAGGAGAAGAAACGTATGAAGTACAGTTTGAGTGCACTTGCCTAGAAAAAGAGAAAGGAAAAATGGTGTACCTGATAGAAGATGAAGAGATAGAGAACCTTGATGTTGATCATATAGAGGGTACATGCGACATCTTGGATAGTGTGGATGAGAAGGCACGTACCTACCATGAGTCATTAAAGACAAAGAAGTTCAACATTGGTATAGAAGCAAAACCGAAATAAGTAATCATTGGAGATTACTAGATAGACCAGGAGGTTTCAAAGATAATTGAACTACTGCGGGACTTTCAAGATTTATTTTTGCATGGGTATCATGAGTTAAAAGGTGTTCATCACTCATTGGGAGAGATGTGGATTAAGTTAAAGGAGGTGTGCACTGATTAGGAAGAGGCCTTATAGGATGAATCCTAATCTACGTAAAGGTGAAAGAAGAAATTGACAAGATGTTGGAATCTGGGATCATTTATTAATCTAAATGGGTTAGCCCAATGGTGATTAGTATCAAGAAGGATGGAAGGATATGGATCTATGTAGACTACTAGAGACTTGAATATTGCATGTGTTATAGATCCTTTTCCAATGCCTTTTACTAAAGAAATCTTGGAAGGTGTGTAGCAAGGCGTGAGATCTACTCTTTTATAGATGGATTCTCAGGGTATCACCAGGTAAGGATTGCAAAAGAAGACCAAGAGAAGACTACTTTCACCATTGAATGGGGAAGTTTTTCTTATACAGTTATTCCATTTGGACTTAAGAAATGCCTGTTGTATTTTCATGCATTGTGGTGCAAGCATTCCAAGACTTTATTCATAAGTTTCTACAAGTCTACCTAGATGATTGGATAGTGTATGGACTAGTAAAATATCATTGTGACAACTTGAGATTGATGTTTGAAAGATGTAGATAGTTAAGTATCTCTCTAAATATTAAGAAATGTGTTTTTGCTACTCCTTTTGGCACATTTCTAGGTCATATTATTTGTAAAGAAGGTTTATTGGTGGATCTTGCCAAAGTTGTTATTTTGGTTTGGAGGAACCTACCAATCAAAGCATAGTGCGTGGATTTTGGGACATACGGTTACTATAGAAAATTCATCAAAGGTTATGCTAGGATTTTTGTGCCCTTGGAATAACTATTGAGGCACAAAGGAAGATTCCACTTGGATAAGGCGCAACAAGTGGATTTTTATACATTGAGGAGAAGCTTACTACTGCACCCATTTTTCACTTTCCCTCTTGGAAAATCCCTTTCATGTGCATGTGGATGCATTAGGTATGGAAATTGGAGTAGTGTTAGCACATCTGGAGAAGGGATTGTTTATCACCCTTTATGTTTTACAAGTAGAAAGTTAACTCCAACTGAGTAGAATTACACAACAATGGAGCGTGAAGCATTGTCTATGATTTATGTGCTGCATAAGTTTAGGAAGTACTTATTGGATACTTTTTTATATTTTACACAGATCACATGGCACTTAAGTATTTAGTAAACAAGCATGTTTTGCAAGGGTGCATATGCCAATGGATCTTGTTATTTCAGGAATTCAACTTTTCGGTGGTAGTCAAACCAGGAAAGTGTAATTCAGGACTTGACCATCTTTCTAGAATTAATTCAGGTGAGGATGCATAGAGCATTGAAGACACAATGCCGATGCATAGTTATTTAGATTACAACACACACCCACTGATTTGGAGGATATTTTTGTCTTTTTATGAATAGGTGTGGCACTTGATGGAATGAAGAGTATAGAAAGGAAACAATTTGCCATTCATGTCACATCTTATATGTTGATTGGTGGAGATCTATACAAACTTGGCCGGGATGATATTTTGTGTTGATGTGTACTAGAGCATGAGTGTGTGGGTATTATGGAGGAAGCTCATGGAGGGATTTTGGTGGAAATTATGCAAGTTGATCCATAGCGTGTAAGATTCTAATGGATGGTTTGTGGTGGGAAGACATTGTACAAGGATTGTCAAGAATATGCCAAGGGTTGTGATCATTGCCAGACCTTGGGAAGCCTGGGCATAGAGATGAAATGTCATTGAGGCCTATAGAAAGTGCATAACCTTTTTAAAAATGGGAAATTGACTTCATGGGCCTTATTTCCTCCCAAACACATAAGGCCACACTACATCATTACTTGTACAAACTATCTTACACGGTGGGTGGAAGCAACACCTATGAAGGATTGCACTACAACTACTACAGCAAGGTTCCTTTGGGAGAATATCATAAACAAGTATGGGTGTCCATTAATTTTAACAAGTGATAGGGGTACTCATTTCTTGAATGATACTATTAGGATATTATTGGTAGAATTTATGGTAGCCCATCATAAAACTACACCCTATCACCCACAAGCTAATGGAATTGTTGAAGCTTTCAACAAGATTTTGAGCCACACATTGATGAAGATATGTGATGTTGGAAGGAAGGATTGGGATGATAAAGTCTCTTTTGTTATTTGGTCTTATAAAACAACCTACAAGAGATTCAACAAAGCAACACCCTTTCAGTTAGTGTTTTGTGCATCGAGGTTGTTTTACTAGTTGAATTTATGTTACCATCCCTGCGTATTGCATGTGTAGGAGGATTGGATGATGAGAAAGCACTTGAAGAATGTATAGAAAACTGATGTAGTTGGATGAGATGCACGTCATAGCTTGATGGATCCAGAAGACAAAGAAAGCAAGACAGAAGGCCTAGCATGATCGACACATTAAGAACAAGAAGCTTGAGGTTGGATAGATGGTTCTTTTGTATGACTCCAAGTTTTGTGCCACCCTGGAAAGTTCCAAGTACATTGGTTGGGACTATATGTTGTGACTTATATACTTGACTTAAGCTCTTTCCAGTTAGAATCTTTGGATGGCACACAGTTTTTACGGTTTCTTTAATGGGAGTAGGTTGAAGCCCTACTATAAATAAGTCTTCTTGGTGTTTTTAATAAGGAAGTGTTTCCATTTAGCTTAGGATTTCCCTTAAAGCATTTTCCTTTATATATGTTTTCCTTTCATTGTCGATATGCTTATTTTTTCATTTTTTTTTTGGACATTCATGCGCCAATAACTAATTACATTTTAAGTGATCCCATTACGCAAAGGACCACACATACCTTTAATGTGGCGTGGATTGGATAAGAGTGGGGAAAATTGTTGGCTTGTTTCTAAAGATGGTCGGATTGATGGAAGACTCATTCTGGAATGATTGTTGCAAAGGTAGAAGAATGGTCTATGGTATATAAGGTGTTTTGGGTTTGTGTTATAATAAAGGTGTTTGAGAA
This sequence comes from Taxus wallichiana var. yunnanensis, assembly GCA_018340775.1. NCBI lineage: Eukaryota > Viridiplantae > Streptophyta > Pinopsida > Cupressales > Taxaceae > Taxus > Taxus wallichiana. Next base: position 110,634,562 of record CM031239.1, read on the forward strand.
AATTTGAGTTGATTAAAGACCATGTAGGAGAGAAAAAAATATTATGTACTATAACATGAGGTAGGTGGTGGCATGGGAAATTACTTAGTGGATGGCGTAGAGGTTAAGTACTTCAATGTAGTAAGGTGCATGGAGGAGTTTTGTAGAAAAGAAAGTAATGATAGCATGCCAGAAGGTTATGACTATAGCACACAAGGAGGAGGTCACGGAATTTGCTTTTAACAAGACAAGGTATTTTATTAAAAATTAATGTTAAGATGTGTGGGTCGAAAGGACATTGAGGTCTTGAAAAAGTATAAATAGGGGTGAGGGTAGTCATTCTAACTACCTTGCCTTCAAAAATTATTGTGCTCTGAGTAATTGAAGTGTGACGAGGGTGTGATAAGGAAGCAAAGTACTTTTTACAAACCATGGCGTTATGTGAACTATAACAATATTTTGTGGTGTAGCAAGGGGAAAGTAAAATAGTGAGGTAGCAAGGGGTTGTGTATAAGTGAAGCTATTGAAGTCAATGAGCTCGGGTGGAAGAGAGAATCGAAACACCTAGGGCATGGAGTAATGGCACCAAAGAAGGCATGAATCAATAAGTTGGTGATGGAGGAGGAGGAGTCCGTTGATGTTTACTCAAAAATGCAGTACCCCTAGGTGTGATTAAGGTGGAGAAGTGGAATTCAAAGTTATATCGGTGCAAGATTAGTGAATTCAACCATAGAAAAGATGAACATGAAAATTTGATGTAGGCGGATCTAGTCAAGGATGTTCCAAGGTTAGACGAGCTTGGAAACCCTAGGGTGGATGACTCGGTGTAATAGGAGTTATAGAAGACTGGGGTTTTACAGCTATGGGAGATTCCTTTCTTTGTTAAACCTACTCTACTCTTTAGGTGGTTAATTCACGAGTACACATGGACTTATTCTAATTTTCATGGGGAGGATAATGAGACTTATGGGCCAATTGATTAGAAGGGTAATAGGCATGTGAAACACTAGTGAGGACATGGCACTCGATTTATGTGCCACTGCAAAGATTGAAGAATTGGTGAAGCAATTAAGCTATGAGAAGGGAGGAAGAGCTTAGGTTATTTATGACCTTGTTGACTCTACATTAAGGGCCACATCCCGACTCATCAGCTATAAATTAGTCACATCATAGTAGTGGACATATATAAATAAGAGATTCATGTACATTACATACAGGGTATCCAAATGAGCGCACTATAAATTTTCACGTAATTTATTGCAAATAGTATCATTGAGGAGGTGCGGGTGTAGAATGAGGTTGGAGAAAAGATCACGTGGGGTTCTATACTATTGTTTATTTTATTTGGGAAATTTTGGTCCCTGATGGACCATATGGGAATGTGGGTTTACCCACCGGCGCACCCATCTCATGCGGTGTAGTTTTCATAGTTTACTTGTGATGGTTCCATCACAAATACTTATAAGGTATGGATGAATAACTAGAATGATGAGAGTGCATGAGGATTTTGATAATGAGTGGTGTATTCCACATGAGTTTCCATAAGTTATAGGGTATCGGTGAATTTTTAGGTACGCAACAATTCATCTTGCAAGATTCATAATGGCCAAAGGAAAATGGGGTCGTGGTGTAAAATTTCATTTGCGTTCTCTACTAAATACATAAAGTGTGCCATCAATCAGATAAAGGACATGCGAAGCTGAAATTTGATGATAAAAAGTGGATGCCGATGTTCACACTCTGTGCGTAACTTATAAGTATGATACGAGGCCGGCATATGTCAAATTCTTGGAGCTAGAGTTCCTAGATCTACATCCACATATCAATGTTAACATTAAGGGATACATCCACGGGTGTTTGTTCATCTTCCCTAATACATAGGGAGGAGTTGAAGTGGATGTTATAGACTCCATCTTTCTAAGGCCACCGAGAAGCACCAATTCCTCCTATGAAGGTAGTCAAGCAAGAGGAGGGGAAGAAGAAGAAGGAAGTGAGGAGAAACTAGATAGTTCCTAGAAAATGAATTATTATACATGTCATAGTAGTAGTGAGGGTGTAGATACATCACAACAAGGTAGGATCAAGGCTTCATAGCCAGAGCACAAGGAAGTTAAACAGCTAGAAGAAGAAGAACTGGAACATAAAAAGCATAAGATGCACAATGTCTCTAGTTGTGTGATGGAGACAAACTCGAAGAATAGATCACACAACATTTAGGAAGGAACTCGAGGAGGAACTTGAGGAGGGGAGAGAAGATAAGGTATGATGTGGATACCAAAGTAGCAGGTGATGCACACGCCAAGGAGAAAGCACATTTTGTGGAGGAACCTGTGAATATTCCAGTGTGAGGGATTTCATCTATCAATCCCACAATTCCATGAGAGAAAAATAAAGGAGACTCCTTTGTTATCAAGGAGGATAAAAGGTTTCACTAAAAGGTTAAGCACCCTAAGGGAACAATGTTCAAAGCACAAGGCAAAGAGAAATAATTAGACTCATATGTCCCCTCATATCAACTTCGTGGATAATCCCATGAAGGTGTTTGTGTGAGATTACAAAGCACCCTTGCCTTAGAAAAGTTACATGCTTGGGATATTTTGGACCAAGATGGGGGCGTAACAAGAACTAGGAAGATGATTAGTTGGAATCTACATTTTCATGTACATGAGTCTAAATTTTAGGTCACCGATCATGTGATCGAGACCATTAATTTTAGGAAGAAGGAGGGAGAAATGTTTAAAGCGGTGGATCCTAAGCCACCTCACTAATGAGCATGAGGCATGTAATGAGCTACAAAATATTTCCTCAGAGGTTATAAGGTATATTTTGGACACGGGGGTGACTATTCGGACCTTGGTCATAGATAAAAAGGGAAAGTAAAAGTAGATAAAGAGACTGCACCAAGGGTTGAGAAGTGAGTAGGCACGGACCAAGGAAGCATATAATCGGGTTGGCACTTTAGTAAAAAGAGGTCTTGGGAAAATTTTCAGCGTTGGTGAGCTAAGATAGGATGGATTATAATGATGAGATGGAGTACTTGGAAGATCTAGTGGGGATGTTGTTGACCAACATTAGGGATGGCACGGGAACCATAGCTGAGGATATTGCAAAGGAGAGAGAGAAAAAAAGATCGTTGTTGAGGCCCGGATTACTGAGTTGGAGGACTTACTCACCCAACTCAAAGGAGGAAAATATTTTGGTGAGACAGAGGCTTCAATAGTTTTGAAACATGAGCCCATTATTTATGCATAGAAAGTAGATGAAGAGGTCATCCTCAAGGCCTTGCAGGAGAATATTCGGATGAATAAAATTGAATGTGCCCAATTGATTATTAGTACCTGAGCATAGAAGAATATGATTAAGACCAAGAGAAAAAAATTGGAATGTCGATTGGTGAACTCCACTATTCTATCACGAGAATGTAGGATGAGTTCAAGGGTGTTTGTATGGAGCTGGTGGTGGTCATAGAGGAAATCAAAGGGAAGGTTAAATATATTACACCGACCAATTACTCAAGATAGTAAAGGGAACACAGCAAAAGATTTTGTAGAATTGGAAGAATGGAATAAGTTGAAGGCTGAGATAGATGCAAAATTCCTTGAATTCTTCCAGTTAGTCATCTAGATTGTTGCGTAATAAAGGATTTTTTTCCTTAGCCAATTTTTAGATCAATGGAATTTTGTTCGCGATTGCGAAATATTGTCATGGGAGGAAATAAAAATCATGTGGGGTAATGTTGAGCCCCTAAGGAGACTAGGCACCTAAGGCACGGAAGGTTTTTTCACACACCGGTGAGGTGCAAAGGCTCGTACAAAAGTAAATTTGGGGAAGGCACAAATATTTATGCCCAAGGAGAATAGGATTAGGACTTAACTATATTTTTGACCATGGTCAGAGTTGTAATAAGGGACACATGGAGATGTAGATAGATATGATTCCAGATAAGGCTAGAACATGGATACTTGCAGCCCAAGGAAAGAATATTCTAGGATATGGTTATCATGATAGGATTAGGAGTTGTAAAGTGGAGTTAGTTATGGTTTAGCTGCACTTAATGTAGACACTAAAATTAGGTCACACTCCCCTTTGGTCCCTCAACAAATAAGCACCCTTCATCACATTCACCTAGCCATGACCCCTTTCACCCCACAAATATTAATTTAATTAATTTAATTAAATTAATGCATTATCCTCACTATATTTATTATTTAAATATCTTATTTTAAATAATATCCACACATACAGTTCACTTAGACACCTCACCAAGCCAACTCAACCTAAGACATGTTCTTAGTAAGTTGCCATAACTAACTGAGTCTTACCCAAACCCTAAAAATCAATGCCTACATTCCCTCTAACCACATTCCCGCATGCTCACAAGAAGCTCCCAGTCTAATCCATGGGTTAACGACATGAGATCCAAGGAAATCAAGAGGATCTCCCTAGTTTAGTAAACCTAGGAAATCCCGCCTTGACCGACGCCGGTTACCACTAATCATCTCCGGTTAAGCGTAACCGCCGTCGATTACCCTTTTAACCCCAAAACAACCGTATTCTCAAGGTTGGAAGTTGTAAGCAAAGAGGTTGGTGAGCATTATCACATCTCAGAGAGATAACACATCTTCAGAGAGTGAATTCCGATGAGACCACGCATGCAAGGCAGGAGACCAAACATCGTTTCCTATATAGCCATCCCAGCCACAATCTGATCTAACCAAGCAAAGAGGAATGCACATGTAGCCCATGCAGAAGCTTTCCTTCAGCTGGTGATCACTTGCAACCTTCAAAACCTCTCATCAACACCTCCATCCTTCACACATAGGAATCTAGGACCAGAATCCAAGTAAGTATAACGTCATACTTCTCTGGTTTATTTCATTTCATCATTATTTTATCATCTACTACTTACCTAGCCACCTATTGACCTTCTCCAATGCTTCCACCTCCAAATTCCCATTAAAAACCTTGCCAAAGTCTACCCCAGTCACCCAATACCTCATCCTGACCAACCAAAGTCCTTTATGCAAACACAAAGGAGACCTAAAGCTTATTCTGCGACATTCCTAGATTTCATAAGAATCGGCACCAGATCACACCGACCACCATCAATTACCACGACCAACATCGGTCTCTATATTTACCCACATAGCCCAAAACAGAGACCTACCCACTTAATTTCATCTCACCCTCATCCACTTGTGATCTACCCGAGACATCTGTCAAACCTGCAGAACCCAGAACCAATCATTTGACCTTTGGATTCTATTCTAGCTTAGCCTGTTAGATTAGATCTATTTCTTAGTGTGTTTTAAGTGAGATACCTAAATCATTTCAAATTACAATAGGATTTAATTTGTTTACAGCATTAAATTGTTTAAAATAGTGTATTGACACCATCTAGGAAGTATCACACTTCCTGGATCCAGCATATGATAGGCAGTTCACTTCCCATATTGTTTAATTCCTTCTAGTGGTCTTGCTTTGCATTATAGGTAGTTCCTCTTAGGAAAAAGGAAGCTCTCATGATTAGTTGTGGATTTGGAAGTCATACACGCGCAACAACCCATCAACCAACATTTGAATAGGTATTCCTCCTATGCCCGTTACCCTATTTGTTTTGTCAATATTTCAAAGAAACAATCTAAGAAGAAGGTGAAACATTTTGGCACGCCCTTAGGACCCATCCAGTGGTTTCTTACATTTCATTCATTCCTAGTAAAATTTGTGTGTTTGTTTCCCTTCCGAAAATCGTACACAATAATTTTCTTCCTTGGTAACCCACCTCTTCTTTCTATTTTCTCTAAAGGAAACTTTTCTTTTGGTGTAATTAAAAAGAACCATTTCTTCATGTTTTCTGCATTATAGTGAAAGAGCATCCCTCTTCCTCTTCATCTTATTGTATCATCTAATTTTACATTTCAATTTGGGCTTAAAAATAAGTGCATTCCATTCTAATTTATTACATTAGCTCACATTAATTGAGGGAAACCTATACACTGGAAGTCATGCCTAGCTGATGCTTGACAAAAAAATCGTAGAAAAACACTTCTTTCCTTTTCTTTTCTTTGAGTCTTACCAAACCTCAAAAAAATTCAAAATATATACATTCTTAAACAACATCCTACCTGAAAGAAGTTTTAGGTGATCACACGATCACGGCATAGTGGGCACCCAACTCACTACTCTGTCGAGTCATACTTCAGAGCAAAGCCCACCCCCACCATAACATACCTGAAACCTCACCTTTTAGATCTCCTTCTTTGTAGGAAGCCATCCTCACCAAAAACTCTATTTCACAATTCATGTGTCAATCCCTAAATAGCATAAGCTAAACAAACATAATAGAAAAGGCACTCCTAGGATTGCATTTTCTTAGTGTTTCTGCTTGGCTTACATTTTGAGGTGAGAGATCACGTTCTTCACTTTTTGTTCATCCTTGCATGCTCCTCATCACAACTGGTGTATTCTAGCTTCACCTGAGTGTGCCTGGGCCATATCATCATCATTCTCGACTCGGGTTTGATTCTACATCAGATTTTAATTTGCAACCACTTTTCTTTCATCACTATTTCAATTTCACAAGAAGAATGCCCGTTGGTTACCTCTCGACCGTCATTGGTTATACCCAACCAACGTCGGTTCCAGGTCCTTTTTTTAACCTACTCAAAAGGACATTTTCATTCATTTTTTTCCACTTTTCATAGTCCCTATCACTGTCATCATTCCCATTGACGTTGTAAACATCATCAGATTTGGCATACCTGTCAGATTTTACCTTCTGCCTTGTTGTTCACTCACTGTCCATTTTTGACAAGAATTAACTAGCAAATGGTTACCCCCGACCGAGGTGTTAGTTTTCCCTAACCAGACATTGGTTAGCCTATTTCACATTCCAACCACCATTTGGTACTTAATCTACTTTTTGTCACTAGATTCACTGTTCCTGTTGTTCTCTATGTCATTTACAGAGAAGCAACCCTACCTGATCAGTATTGGTTCACATGGTGTTGACCGAAGACAAGCAAGCACACTCATATTTCACACTAGTTGTCAACCACTCCCACCTAGTCCTTCACCACCTTCCATTTTATCACTAGCCATGGATCCCATCTAGCCTATTACTATCACTACCAGAGATGAGGAGTTCGCATGACTCCTTGACCAAAACCATGTCGCCTTGCAGTTTTACCTTTCCCACTCATCCACTCGAGATGCCTTGGGTTAGTTGATATACAACATGCCTATATCTATCCCCCAACTCTCGCACCCACTCCCGCATCGGCCCCATCTGGCTCCGTGTTGCCCACATCTACCTTACCCCTAGTTGTTTCACAGTTAGGTCCTATACCCGCTATGATTGCATCTGTTACCTCCGTGGCACCCGTTACATCCACCGTACCCTTGACAACTACCCCAAACACAACCTCATCCACCCCTAATTTCTCACACATACCCGTAGCTACATTACCACCTCTAGTGTTGGTGACCCCTACCCCATTTCAGAACGTGGTTCTTTCCATTCCACAATCATTAGCCCCTATTTCTACTAGGGTTACCACAACCCTTCCACCCCCATATACATACTATCAACAACCTCCGTTTCATCCATTATACATTCCTGTACATACCCCCTATTTCACTACCTTCTTCTTAATCAACCTACATGGCAGCCCCATACACGGAGTGCCACCCCGTCATATGCCCAAAACACACCCTCTCATGCTATAGGAGGCACCCAATCATTGCAACACACCAATGACTTAATTAAATTGATGTTGGACAAGATGCAGACATTAGAGGCATCTGGGTTCCAGCTCCCACAACACTCTCACCTACAAAAAGATTTGCAACGATCTCATTCACCCATCCATTCCTATCCGTTCATACCCCATACATTGGGAAATGCCTAAATTCAATCATTTCAATAACAAAGAAGACTCGTAGCTTCATTTGTGGTTGTTCAAACACGAGTGTTATCTAATCACTCATGATGATGCCTTGCTCTTGATAACCTTTACCATGTCACTCACTAGACCTGCATAAGATTGGTATAGTGGGTTACCTAAACGCTCTGTTGGTGCCATTTTTGAGCTCGCACCATGTTGCCCTAAATTTTCAAATATGTATCTCTTGCTCAAAAACATTTTATCCTTTCATTTTATGGTCTGTAATTCTTCCCCTCCAACTGAATGCTTTAAAAATTCTCACAAACTTGTTGTTTTTCCCTAATTTGAAAGAATAATCCAAGTTTGCCCTTTTCTGTGCCCTAGTTTTTCCAATTTTGTAGGCTATGTCATTTTTCCCTTTGCCAGATCATGGAAAAATTGAAATTGATCAAATCATACTTGTGTGCAATTGAAAATCCTATCCCAAGGTCGAAAATGTTCGGAAATCATGCTTCAGTTGATTCAGAATCGAAAAATCTACCATCCTTGGTGAAAAAATTGAATTCTAGGGCATCCTTGGAATTTTTACGTTTTGATGGTCAGACGGGCGTCATTTGCCCATCAAATTCATCCTCAGAAGGTATTGGTGATGTGGCAGGTTTTCATTGGCCAAGGATTGGCGGGAAATGTTTTTGACTTATCATTTTTTTATTTTTTGGCAAAGTGGCAAATTTGGCTCCATGGCTCTGCCTTTTTCAAAGTTGCCTACGTGGCATGTTCTTATTGGCCAAGGAGAGGTGGGGAGTTAGATCTCCTTAGAAAATTTTGGCTTTATTTTGCAAAATTTCCTAAGTCAAAATTTTTCCTAAAACCCCGCAGCCAACCAGAGGAGGATGCGTGGAAGTATTTTTGGTCAGAGGGGATGTGGGTGGTGGAAGATTTTGTGGTTTTTATGTTTTTAGCTCAAAGTGTTTAAGTAAAATTTTGGCCCGAAACCCTCGGCCAATCACAGGTGGACACGTGTCCAGGAAAATTCAAATATAAAGGAGTGGAGGTTTTGGTGACTTTGAAGTTTTTAACTTCAAATGGATAGAAGTCAAATTTTGGGCCAAATCTCTACAACAAATCAGGAAAGGACACGTGTCCAAAAGGGAAAAAAGTGGAAGAAGGGGCCAAGGAAAATTTTATGACTTTTTTCCTTTTTGTTCTAAAAAAGGTGGACAATGAAAAATGGATCCGCTCTAATCCAGTGATACACGTGTCAAATTTTAACGGTCAAAGGTGGGAAAAGCGGGTGGTGGGCCGGCGGAAGTAAAAGGGGATTTTTTCCTTTTTCACAAAAAGAGTTCAGAATGAAATTTTTTTAGCGTGGCCCCACGAAAAATCAGCGATGGACAAGTGGCAAAGGACAAGGTGGGTCGGTGGCACATTTTGGCAGATGCAAGAAGGAATTTATTCCCTTTTGTAAAAACCTTTTGTAAAAAGGGCTGATGAATCAAAATTTGAAGCGCTAGCTGTGGACGAAACACAAAGCGACACGTGGCGAGGGAGAAATCGGGTGTGTGGCCCTGGGGAAAAAAGTGAAAATGTTTCCAATTTCCAAAAAGGTCAAAGTGCGCAAAATTGAAGCGTGATCCCAATGGGACCCACCATGTGCCACGTGTCAACTCCAAAATTCAAAGGTAGAGGGTGGGGGAAAAATTCAAATTTTTCTGTTTTTCCAAATTTTAAAAAGGTCATAAAGTAAATGATTTAAAACTAGGCCCGATCCAATCATTTTTGCCATGTGTCCAGACCTTTATCCAAAAATTAAAAATGTAACTCAAGCTTATTTCTAAGTCCACATCTTCCATGTGGAGGGCGAGATTAAAAGATGGATAAGATTGACGCTTGTTGTGCATCCATTTGTTTTGACCGCCATGGGAGCTCCATGAAGCTTGGAATCATGATTTTTACATCAAAATTTATCAAATTTATAGTGATTTTGTGTCGTCTTGGCCTTCCAGGATCATTGGCATCACTTTCATGGCTTAGTTATTTGATCTAAGGTGATTTTGAAATAAAAATTTTCCGATCCGTCTAAAAATGTGAAATAAAAAAATCAAAGTTCACAGAGGTAATTGTAAAGGGTGAAAATGTGAAATGATGAGTGAAAAGGTCTTTGCATGCCTTAATGATGAACAACATGCCTTCAGGAAGGATAATGATCCGAATATTTGCAATGATTCGCCATTTTAGAAACACCTGGCAACTCTCGTTGTAAATTTGTTAAATGTCATTTTCAAGTGAATCATGAAGAATTGTTGTAACAAAATTGATCCCTTGGCATATTCTTTTCTTGGGAAAGAAAGATCAAATGTGGAAAGAGATATGTAATGTATTTTGGAGAAATGCAAAAGAGGTTGGGAAGGGTAAAATCACGAGCAAATTCTGAGAGAAAGCTCATTTTTCTAAAAACCCACGAAAGAACCAGAATAATTTATTTTGTGTTGGATCTTCATGTATGTGAGTTGGTTACAAGTGTATAGCCATCACACAGCTCTGAGATTGTTGATGAAACTCTCCCCTGCTAATGAATCTAACAAGCTCTTAAATTAATCTATGTTTTTCTAGGAAATATGATGTCTCTTATCATTTTTTAAATGTCTGCAAATAGTTTTCATTGTTCTTGTTGTAATCTTGCATTGAAATTCTTTAGAAATCACATAGAATCTCCATTTCTTGTTGATAGTTTAGTGGCATTTTCAATCTCATGTTCAGAAGAGCCTTCATCTGATAAAGAGATAAACAAGTTTAAAATCACTTTACCTTCCTTGACTGCAAAGATTGCTTGTAAGCCTTTGGGGGTACCTTAGGCATGGTTTGATCAAGGATTTTTGTGTTTAATTGAGTTCTTGACTTCAAGCTTTTGTGGTGAATTCTTAAAGATTGTTTGAAGAGTGCAACCTGGGCTTCCATTTATGCCTCTTCTGGTTGAAAGAATATCATGATTATTTGAAGCATTTTATCTAATAGTTTTTCAAGTATTGTAGAGGTTGTCAAAGATCTGATATATCCCAGTTTGTCTTGTCAACACCCCACCAAAAATCATTCTAAACAACCCATCCTACTCCATACTACCCCTACATTGCATTTGTGTGTTAGCAAAATAATACAACCCATCTACAAAAATGCACAAGGATAATTAGGATTATATAATGTCTTCAAGTAACCCTTGCCTTGCATTGAAAATATCTCCATGATCTAGGAGTGACAACTTGTGAAAGTCAGATTTGGAGTTTTGATCATATTTTCCCAAGGATTTTTATTACTATTTGCATAAATTGAGGATATATTCATCTCCTTCACCATTTGGGGGTTACAATATAGGTTCTCTTACCTTGGTTGAAAGGCACAACCTAAAATAGTGAGGGTCAAGATCAAATCCTTTCAAAGTGTTATTCATCTCTCCATAAACGAGTGCTAATTAGATCACATCCCCAGCTATAAAAAGACACACATCATGATCTATCTTACTTCAAGCTTCATGTCATATCTCTGATGCTTGCTTAGACTGAAAAGGAGAACAAATTTGGGTACCAACACTTTCTAGTGTCGTTTCCGGGACTTCTTGGAATTTCTTGGTGTTTTTGGAGTGTTTGAAGAGTTTGAGAATTTGTGTATTCAATTATTTGAGCTGCTACATTTTTAAAATATTATTCTATGCTTCAGATCTACAAGTTTTAAACAAGGGTTTCAAGTTTTGTCTGCCCTTTTTCCATTTCCTAGCAGTTCATACACTTTGGGTGCATTGTGATTGATTGATTTAAGAAGAAGGTTTGATTTATAAGGCTTTGCAAAGTTTTTCAGTGCTAGAAAACATTTGACAGATTACTTTAGTGCATTTGCACAACTAAGGTGAAAGTCCTTAGTGGCGACTCCATGTTGATTTGATCTTGAAAATACCAGTTGTCTTACATCTTTGTCATTGATAATTTGGTGCTCAAATCTATAAAACTGGAAGGAAGAAGATCTCTCTTTATCAAGGACTCTGCTAAGAATTTGTTTATAGATTCAATAAACTCAGAGCTAGAGGGAAGAAAAGTGTGGAAAGTGGTTGGAGACTTGACTGTAAGAAAGGAGATCCCTATTGTTGAGTTTGAAAGTGAGCAGCCTGTTATTGAGGACTACAATTCTTCTTCAAGTGAATCTGATTCAAACAATCTTATTGCTGATTTGCATTCCCCATCAGGTGAGGGACCTTCTTGTGCATTTGAAAGGCTTGCTCCTAAATCTGCTCCTGTATTTTCTAAATTTTCTAGAGATCATCAAGAAGGAGATCCTTTAAGAGAGATCTATTTTGAAGGTTACATTCCCATTCCCCAAAGACCTCTCACTCCTCATCATTTTGTTTCTCCTCCAAGATCACCACCACAAAATAACATGGCTCATCCTCCACCTAGACCCCCATTTGTTGTTAACACCTTTGGTCCCATCAATTTTAGAGGAATGGTTGGGTATCCAAATGTTGTCCCACAAGATGTGAGAAATAGGTTACCAAAGTTTCAAGGTAACAATGTTATGACTGGAGATCAGCATCTCAAACTTTTTGTTAACATGATGGAAGACTTTGAGATAGAGTTTGAAGATGTGTATGTAAAATTGTTCATCCACACCTTAGAGGAGGATGCAAGGGATTGGTACAAGGCTCTACCTGATAATTCCATTGACTCATGGGTAGAGATGAACAATGCATTTAGATTGCAATATGGAGACAAGACTGATCCTAGATTCCTCTTGTCTGAGTTTGAGAATATCAAGAAGAACCCAAATGAAATGGTTCATGATTTCAACACAAGGTTTAATAAAACATTGAGAAGGCTACCTATTATTTTAAGGCCTTGTGATGAGTCTTGTTTAATCAAATATGCAGATGCATTTGATAAAAATAAGCCTATTACTTGAGAGACAAAAACCCTACAAATTTGAGGCAGGCTTTTACCATGGCACTGCAGATTGAAAAAAATATTAAAGCCATTGGTAAACCTCTCAAGAGGGATGGTGTGAAGTTAGTAAACCCTGAAAAACCTCAAGTTAGTAAGGGTGCTGATTTGGAGGATGTTGTCAAAACTTTGGCAGGGGCTGTCAAAGAAATTTCATACAAATTAGCCTGGGCTGAGAAAGGAATTGGCCAAAGTTCACAAGGTCAGCAAAAAAGAGCACAAAATCATGATAGATTTGGAAATCATCCTAGGGGTGATCAAAGACAAGATGATAGAGGTAAAGGACCTATGGGAGGGGGAAATAGACAACCCCAAGCACGTGAAAGTAGATTGGTTCCTGACCCTCTAACTGCCAAGGTTGTTGTTGTTGATGAAGTTGTTGATATGGATTGGTGTGATAGATGTTTTCTTCCTCATCCTCCATGTGAAGTGGACCAACAAGTTGGTGAGGATGATAATGAGGATGGAATTGATGATGACATTTGCATGCTGGGAAGCTCTTCAAATTCACAACAAGTAGCAACATCAACAGAGGTAATAAGTGCAAGGACTACTGCAACCTTTTGGGATTGCATAAAGTGGGTACCACTTCTTTCTCTTTCTCATACTCATGATGTAGATGTAGTTCAAGCATTTGAAATTCCTAACAATGACTTTGAATACCTAAGAGCATTGATGATTAAGAAATATGATGGTGGTATCCCTTCGAGAGGAAGATAGACAGTTGTTAATGAATGTTGTTGTAGCTCAAGAAAAAGATTATAACACTAGAAGCAAGGTTGTTAAAGGAGTTGGGCCTCAATCCAAACCTAAAACACCCTTGCTTGCAATCATTCCCAAAGAAGCTCCTAGGAAAGAAACACTTGCTAAAAGCTCTACTTCCCAAGCAAAAAAATAAGTCCTCCTCATGCCCAAGTTGCTAAGAATCCTTTGCCATCAAATGAATCTTCTTGTCTCCCTTCCAATGTTGTTTTTCCAAAGAGTGTTCCCTATGACATAGCCCAAGTATTGAGCCAAATCAAAGTGAGTGTTCCAATCATTGAGTTGCTTAGAATTCCTGAGCATAAGAAGAGAGCATTTGAGTACTTGGGGTTGAAAGAAGAGAAGAATATTCCAGGTAGAAATGTAAATGTTGTTGAAAATCCTCCTCAGATCATTACAGACCTTGGAACACCACCAGCAATAGAGGATTTTGGAGAGACACCTGAGGTATATTTGGGGACATCTTTGGTTGATTCCCAATTGAATGTTGATCCATTTTTCACAACTTTGATTATAAAGGATAGGCTACTTCACAATTGTATGTTTGATTCGGTGCATCATGTAATGTCATGCCTCTAGAATTCATGAATGAGTTGGATATCAAAGTGACAAAGTAGCCTATGGAAAGTGTACTACCATGGATTCAAGGGAATTGTCGGTGGTTGGTTGTGTGAAAGGTTTGGTAGTGTAGCTCGCATCTTATCCCAGGAGGAATTTAAAACTTGATGTTGTGATTGTTGATTTCTTTGCCAAATGGGGTATGCTTTTGTCAAGAAATTGGGCTATAAGTGTTGGAGGGAGTGTCCAAATGGATATGTCTTTTGCCACCATTCCCATTGAGGGCAGCCTAGTCAAGCTCTATGGAGAAAAGAAAATGTTGCATCTAATTGAGGACCCAAACAATGCTTCCTATGAAGTCTTGTTTGTTGATGTAGATGCTAATAATTTCATTGGTTTTGCTGATGGAAAAGAAAAAAAGATGGACAAATCAAATTGCCTTGAGGTGGTAGGTTCTCCTTGGACCTTGCTATTTGATGGAGCTTGCTCCAAATTTGGAAATGGTGTTGGTATAGTTCTACTTTCTCCTAGTTTGGAAGAGTTTTTTTTCTTTCAAACTTAATTTTGAATGCACTAACAACATTGCTGAGTATGAGGCATTGTTATTAGGGTTAATAATTGCATGGAAATATGGAGTAAAAGATATTGTTGCAAAAGGAGATTCAGAGCTGGTTGTCAAACAAATAAGAAAATTGTATGCTACAAAAATCAGCATATGAAACAAAGTATAAGCATGTAGTTTGGGATTTAATTGAAATGTTTGATTCCTTTAACATTGTGTATCATGACAGAGGTCTCAATGTTTTTGCTGAAAAGTTGGCAGTGTTGGGTTCTAGATTTGGAAATTGCACCATTTCACCTTATTGTGAATACAACATTGAAGTGCTAACTAGGCCAGCTTGTCCCTGATAATGTGAAACATTGGCAAGTTTTTAATGATGATGCTCAAGTGCTAAGGTTCTTGCAAAACCAAGGTGAGTTTGCAAATCAAAATATTGATTGGGAGCCAATGGTATGCATGAATGAAGGAAGAGAAACTTTGTTTGAGAAAGACATCATCCAATTGAAAACAAACACCATTCCTAGAGGTCTTGTTGCACTTGAGTCAAATTTTAACAATGTTGATTGCATCATAAATAGAAACATGTCTACCTCAAGGGATGTGGAAGAGCATAACTTGGGCACTAATGGTAAACCAAGGAAGATTTGGTTGGGCAGCAATTTAAGTAAAGAGGAAAAACAGTCCTATGCCCAACTCTTGAAAAATATCAAGACTGCCTTGCTTGGTCCTATTCCGAGCTAAAATCATATAGAGAAGACTTGTTTCAACATGAGATCCCTCTTAAGGCTAATACTAAGCCATTAGACAGAGGTAAAGGCCAATTAATCCACTTATCTCCATGAAAATGTAAGAGGAATTAAAGAAATTGAGAGATGGAGGTATTATTCAGCCCACTAGATATTCATCTTGGGTTGCAAACCTTGTGCCAGTTAGAAAGAAGAACAGAGACATCAGAATTTGTGTGGATTTTAGAAATCTAAACAAAGAATCCATGAAGGACAACTATCCCTTGCCAAATATGGAAAATATGTTGCAGCTTGTGACAGGGTTTGAGTTGCTTTCTACATTGGATGGTTTCTCCGGATACAATCAAGTGGTAGTCAAAGAATTAGAAAGACTTAAGACAACATTCACTACTCCTTGGGGAACATATGTTTTTGTTAGGATGCCCTTTGGTTTGATGAATGTTGGTGCCACTTTTCAAAGAGCAATGGATGTTGCTTTTGCTGGTTACATCAATGACTTTATTGCAGTTTACCAAGATGATGTGATTGTGTTTTCAAGGCGTAAGAGGTGATCATTTGCAGCACTTGGAGAAGATGCTGATCAGATGTAGGGAGTATGGAATTTCTCTTAATCCAAAGAAGTGTCATTTTGGCATGCAAAAGGCCAAGTTTTTGGGACATATTGTGTCTAAAGATGGTGTTATGATAGACCCTAAGAGAGTGGAAGCAATCAAGCAAAGTACCTATCCCAAGAACCAAGAAAGGCATCCAATCTTTCTTTGGTCAAATTAATTTTATTAGAAGGTTTGTTTCCAACTTTGCTGAGTTGACTCTTCCAATCACAAGCATGCTAAAGAAGGACCAAGTTATCAGGTGGGAGGAGGCTGCCATTCAAGATTTTGAAGGAATTAAGGATGTACTTAAACATGCACCTATTTAGCAGCCCCAAACTATAAGAGGCCTTTCCAAATATTTTCCTTTTCCTCTGAGTATACCATTGCTTTTGTTTTACTACAAAAGGATGAGAATGGGGCTAAGAGGCCTATTGCCTTCTTTAGTAAGGATTTATAAGAAACTAAGCTGAAGTATACAATCATGGAGAAACAAGAATTTTCCTTGGTGAAAGTAACAAAAGTTTTCAGGCCTTATATATTGAGTTCAAAAGTCATTGCTTATGTTCCCCACACCATGATGAAAGACATCTTATCAGAGATGGAGATCTCAAGAAAAATATGTAGGAGGGTGAACAAGCTGTAAGAGTATGATATGGACATCCAAACCACAAATTTGGTACGTAGTTTGGGCCTTGCTAAGCTCATGGCTGAAAGCAACTTGTAGAATGTGGAATTGAATTAGTTAGAGGAAGAAAGGGTAGATGTGCTTGTAAATTTGGTAAGTTCTGAGTGGTACAAGGATGTGATCTTCTACCTTAGACACTTGTGCTAGTCACTTAAATAAAAATAAAAAAAGATCCCTCAAATTGGCTTCCCAAAAATATATCATCATAGACCTTGGGCTAGCTTGGAACAACCCTAAAGGTGTCCTCTTGAAATGCATAATCAAGATGAAGCTCCCAAGATAGTTGCTGATTTCATGGGGAGTTTGTGGAGGACACTTTGTTGGAAGAGTAATAACACATAAGATTTTGAGAGCTGGTTATTGTGGCCTACTCTTTTCAAAGATGCAAGCCATCCGTTAGAAAATGTGATAATTGCCAATGTTTCATTTTCTCTAGAAGACTGAAAGCTTCATGCTCCCTTCCTTTGCAGCATGTATCAATTGAAGCTCCTTTCAAGCAATGGGGATGGAATTCATTGGTGAGATTTCAGATCCTTCTAGTGCTGGCCATAAGTGGATCTCTTGTAGCCACTGATTATTTTACAAAGTGGGTAGAGGCAATCCCACCAAGAAAGAAACACACCAAATAGTTATGGACTTCTTGTTGAATCAAATCATATGTAGATTTGGAGTCCAGTCAAGATTGTAGCTGATAATGCCATGTGCTTTAGAGCCAAACCTTTAATGGCAATGTGCAATGAATATGGAATCAATCTGACTTATTCTTCAAACTATAACCCCCAAGGGAATGGACAAGCTGAGTCCAGCAATAAGAATTTGTTGAAGATCATTAGAAGAACCTTGGAGAAAAACAAGAAGAAATGGGGTGAACAATTGAAATTTGTAGTTTGGGCTGATAGGATAACTCCTAAAAGAGCTACTGGTAAAAGCCCATTTGAATTGGTGTATGGAACTCAAGATTTTCTGCCCTTACACCTGTAATTATCTTCATTTCAGTTTTCCCAACAGTTGGAAGATCAAGAGCTTGGCCCATATGAATCAAGGATCAATCAGATTATTGAGCTTGATGAGGAGAGAAGAGCATCCCATCAAAGGCATGTCAGATTTAGGGAAAAATTGAAGAGATTTTTTGACAAGAAGGTCACTCCTAGAGCCTTCAATGTTGGAGATCTAGTTTTGTTGTGGGATAGTAGGCATGAAGACAAGGGTAACCATGGAAAATTTGATGCATTATGGATGGGCCCTTATGCCATTGATATAGAATTGGTGAACATACCTTCTTTCTCAAGGACTTAGATGGGGAATTGCTAGAGCTACTTGTTAATGGAAAACATTTGAAGCATTTCTTGGATTAATCCCCAAATCTAAGGTATGCACCAATTATACAGTTGTATAGTCTTTTTGTTTTTACTTTGTTTTTGTTGTTTTATTTGTGTGTGGTTTGCCCTTGTTCTTGGCAGCCATTCTGGTCGGTTTCTCACTAGTTTTTTTTTGAAGGATGGTTCTATTTTTTTGACTACCTTACGTATTAACTCCTTTTCCCAATGGATATTTTGGCACTTGGTCTACATTTTGTCCTTGTGGCACTCACTGGGAGTGCCCATCCCCAAGCAAGAGTTACCCGATGTTGGTGCCATTTTTGAGCTTGCACCATGTTGCCCTAAATTTTCAAATCTGTATCTGCTCAAAAACATTTTATCCTTTGATTTGATGGTCTGTAATTCTTCCCCTCCAATTGAATGCTTTAAAAATGCTCACAAACTTGTTGTTTTGCCCTAATTTGAAAGAATAATCCAAGTTTGCCCTTTTCTGTGCCCTAGTTTTTCCAATTTTGTGGGCTATGTCATTTTTCCCTTTGCCAGATCGTGGAAAAATTGAAATTGATCAAATCATACTTGTTTGTATTTGAAAATCCAAATCCTAGATCGAGAATGTTGTAAAAAACATGGTTCAGTTGATTTAAAATCAAAAAATCTACCATCCTTGGTGAAAAAATTGAATTCTAGGGCATCCTAGAATTTTTTATGTTTTGTTGGTCAAACGGCGTCATTTTCCCGTCAAATTCATCCTCAGAAGGTATTGGCAACGTGGTGGGTTTTCATTGGCCAAGGATCGGCGGGAAATGTTTCTAACTTATCATTTTTTTTTTTTGGCAAAGTGGCAAAATTTGGCCTCTACCTCCCTTTTTTTCAAAGTTGCCTACGTGGTATGTTTTTATTGGTCGAGGAGGGGGGGAGTCAAATCTCCTTAGAAAATTTTGCTTTATTTTGTAAAATTTCCTAAGTCAAAATTTTCCCAAAACGCTCCTCCAAGGGAGACACAACCAAGAGGAGGACACGTGGAAGTATTTTTGGTGTGGAGGGGCGGGCGGGTGGGGAAAATTTTGGTTTTTTGTGTTTTTGGCTCAAAGTGTTGAAGTAAATTTTTGGCGCGAAATCCCTCAGCCAATCACAGGTGGACACGTGTCTAAGAAAAGTCAAATATAAAGGAGTGGAGGTTTTGGTGACTTTGAAGTTTTTAACTTCAAATGGATAGAAGTCAAATTTTGGGCGAATCTCCGCAACAAATCAGGAAAGGACACGTGTCCAAAAAGGCAAAAAGTGGAAGAAGGGGCCAAAGGAAAATTTTATGACTTTTTGCCTTTGTTGTCTAAAAGGTGAAAAATGAAAAATGGCTCCGCTCCAATCCAGGTGAGACACATGTCACATTTTAAGGGTCAAAGGTGGGCAGAGCGGGTCGAGCGGGCCGGCGGAGGTAAAAGGGGATTTTTTCCCTTTTTCACAAAAGATTTCAAAATGAAAATTTTTAGCATGGCCCCACGGTGAATCATTAATGGACACTTCCAGTAGAGGAAAAGGTGGAAGAAGGGGGGCAGAGGTAAAAGGGTATTTTTTCCTTTTTCACTAAAGAGTTCATAATGAAAAAAATTTAGCGTGGCCCAATCCAATCAATGAGATGGACACGTGGCAAAGGTGGGCAAGCAAGTCAAGTGGGGTGGTGGAGGTAGGAGGGAATTTTTTCCCTTTTGCAAAAAGGGATCAGAATCAAAATTTGGAGCGTTGGCTCATGACGAATCATAAAGTGACATGTGGCGAGGGAGAAATCGGGTGTGTGGGCCCGGGGGAAAAAAAAAGAAAATGTTCCCAATTTCCAAAAAGGTCAAAATGCATGTAGAATTGAGCAGTGTTTCAAATGGGACCCACCATGTGCCATGTGTCATCTCCAAAATTCAAAGGTAGAGGGGGGGGAAAAAGTCAAATTTTTCCATTTTTCCAAATTTTCAAAAGGTCATAAAGTAAATGTTTTAAAACTGGGCCCGATCCAATCATTTTTTGCCACGTGTCCGGCCTTATCCAAAAATTAAAAAGGTAACTCAAGCTTATTTCTAAGTCCACATCTTCCACATGGAGGGCCAGGATTAAAAGATGGATAAGATCAATGGTTGCTTATGCATCCATTTGTTTTGACCGCCATGGGAGCTCCAAGAAGCTTGGAATCATGATTTTTGCATCAAAATTCATCAAATTTATAGTGATTTTGTGTCGTCTTGGCCTTCCAGGATCATTGGCATCACTTTCATGGCTTAATTCTTTGATCTGAGGTGATTTTGAAATAAATTTTTCCCTAATCCGTCCAAAAATGTGAAATGACAAAATCAAAAGTTACAGAGGTAATTTGAAAAGGTAAAAAGGTGAAAATGATGAGTGAAAAGGTGTTTGCATGCCTTAATGATGAAAAACGTGCCTCCAAGATGGATAATGATCCGAATATTTGTAATGATTAGCATTTTAGAAACACACGGCAACTCTTGTTGTTTTTTTGTTAAATGTCATTTTTAGTGAATCATGAAGAATTGTTGTAACAGAATTGATCCCTTGGCATATTCTTTTCTTGGGAAAGAAGGATCAAATGTGGCAAGAGATATATAATGTATTTTTGAGAAATGCAAGAAGAGGTGGGAAGTTGAAAATCATGAGCAAATTCTAAGAGAAAGCTCATTTTTCGAGAAACCCACCAAAGAACCAGAATAATTTCTTTTGTGTTGGATCTTCATGTATGTGAGTTGGTTACAAGTGTATAGCCATCACACAGCTTTGAGATTGTTCATGAAACTCTCCCCGATGATGAATCTAACAAGCTTTTGAGTTAATCTGTGTTTTTCTAGGAAATATGATGTCTGTTATCATTTTTAAATGCCTACGTAAATAGTTTTCATTGTTCTTATTGCAATCTTGCATTGAAAGTATTTAGAAATCACACAGAATCTCCATTTCTTGTTGATAGTTTAGTGGCATTTGCAATCTCATGTTCAAAAGAGCCTTCATCTGATAAAGAGATAAACAAATTTAAAATCACTTTACCTTCCTTGACTACAGAGATTTCTTATAAGTGCCTTTGGGGTACCTTAGGCGTGGTTTGATCATGGATTTTTGTGTTTAATTGAGTTCTTTACTTCAAGATTTTGTGGTGAATTCTCAAAGATTGTGTGAAGAGTGCAACCTAGGCTTCCATTTATGCCTCTTGGTTGAAATAATATCATGATTATTTGAAGCATTTTATCTGATAGTTGTTCAAGTATTGTAGAGGTTGTCAAAGATCTGATATATCCCAGTTTGTCTTATCAACACCCCACCAAAAAATCATTCTAAACAACCCATCCTACCCATACTACCCCTGTATTGCATTGTGTGTCAACAAAAGAATACTAACCCATCTACAAAAATGCACAAGGAAAATTAGGATTATACAATGTCTTCAATAACCCTTGCCTTGCATTGAAAATATCTCCATGATCTAAGAGTGACAACTTGTGAAAGTCAGATTTGGAGTGTTGATCATATTTTCCCAAGGCCTTTTCTTACTATTTGCATAAATTGAGGGATATCTTCATCTCCTTCACCATTTGGGGTTTATAATGTAGGTTCTCTTACCTTGGTTGAAAGGCACAACCTAAAATAGTGAGGTTCATATCAAATCCTTTCAAAGTGTTATCCATCTCTCCATAAATCTGAGTGCCAATTAGATCACATCCCGGCTACAAAATGACACACATCATGATCTATCTGACTTCAAGCTTCATGTCATATCTTTGATGGCCAAAACCAACCCTCTCTGCTTAGACTGAAAAGGAGAACAAATTTGGGTACCACACACACTCTATATTATCATTCAATCATGTAGCTTAAGCCTTCATTGGGATCATTTCTCTATCAATATTGTTAATAAGGTTCTCGATCACTCATGTGATCGATCTATATTCCACACGTGGTATAGTGGGTTACCTAAACACTCTATATGAGGACGAATCTATCGTAGATGTTTTCATGTCAAAGATGAGGACGGATCTATCATAGATTTTTCACGCTGCATAACTCGATCAACCAACTTACCTTCCAACTACCACAAATAGAACTCATCGAGCTCTTCACATGGGATTGTGTTAGGCATATCTCATCGACCTTCAGAGGTCTAAACCTTTCGAACATTGATGAAGCATTCACTATTTCATGAAAGTTAGAGATTTGGGCCATCAAAGAGAAGAAAATCCAATTACATAATAAGAATTTGGCATTCAAGTCAAATGATACCTCTTCTTCTTCCAAACCACAAACCAATTATTTAAAATCTAAGGGCACCGCTAACACAGTGGTACTTAAGGCCGACCCAAGCTCATCCGTCAAATCAAGCTACCCCCTCATCTAATCTCTCACCTGTCTAGACTTTTCAATTCAGATGAGAGTAGCAGAAATATACCCCAATTAGGGAACCTTACTCTTCTATCTTAGAGAAGCTCATCAAATCCAAAGCCATCACCCTTCCACCTATAAAACCACACATTGGTTTTGACCCTACTTGCCCCATGCCCGCATGGTATAAAGAACATGATTTCTATAACTATCATCAAGTAAAGGGTCATAGTGACGAAAACTACATCACTTTCAAAAATATTGTCCAAGAAATGCTCGAGAAAGGTGAGTTAACCATGGATAATCCTAATGCACCTGCCAACCAAAACCTACATATCTTCAAGAAACCATTTCCCAACCATGCCCCTTCATCTAATCAAACCGGTGAGACCTCCACTCACGATACCCATACCCATGAGGTTCACGCTATCTTTAATGATGCACATGTCACCTCCCAATTACCCCATATTCCTTCCATAGAGGAGATCCTAGCCCGAAATCCTCCTTCCACGTTAGAACCAACCTCCCCTATTCCTTCACCAACAGAGGAACACCTTTCATCTCCTTCATCACCTACGGAGGAATCTTTCGCTAACATTGAGACCATCTCACCCCTGGCTTCACCACTTAAAGAGCCTTTAGCTATAGTACCTCCTCCACCCATAGAGGAGCACTATCTATTCCTCCACTTATAGAGGAACTCCTATCATATTCTCCACCCATTATAGACCCAGTTGAGATACCTTTGCCTCTTGGCGAGCATTCTCCATCAGCCACCCAAAATCCTATAGACCTACTTTCGGCTCTCTTACCCACGGAAGTTGAAGCTAGCCAATTCCCCATCTCTAAGACACATTTTATAGGAATTTCCATTAGGTCCTCACCAACTCCACCTATAGATGTTCCATTCTCACGTTTGGTTGATCACTTAGATTATGTGGATAGGGCTCTACTATGGGGGCACCTTTTACTCCCCGTCTCAACACAGATGTAGAGATCCCTTGCTGATACCTCCACTATCTACCCAAAAATATTTCAACCAATCAAACCAAACCCAACCACCTCTATCAAAACCCCTTCCACGACACCTGTTATAGCTCAAACTGTACCCTTACCCATAACTCAACCTACACCTAAACCCAAACCCATACCTAAAACATTTGTCTCGACTAAACCCATTACCACTTTAGGGGTCACCCGACCACCAACCTTACTCATCCACCTATCAAACTGGATTTAGCCACATCCTCCAAATTCAACACCATACCTACTTCAACACCCAAACAAAAGCACCAAACCCATAGAACTCATACCCCGGTTGTGCCAATCACACCTACACCTGTCCCATCCGTCTTAGGATCTCAACTTCCCCACATGGTCAAGAAACCTCCACCCATCAATAAACCAAAAACACAACAGCCCATTCCTTCCTCACAAACCTTTGACCTACTCGGATGCCTAACCGAATTACACCTACACCTGCAACCTCTTTACCACCCATACCTCCGATACCCTCAGCTATTGCTTCACTACCCACTACACTTCAGTCGTTGTCTTGCACACCTCAAGCATGACCCACGTCATCTACCTTCACAAAGCACCCCCATTATCCCCGTGGGTAACTCACCCTCTTCCTCCATCAGATTTTCCTTCTAGACCTCATACACCCACATCACCTTTACCCAAGAAGGTGCAACCCAAACACAAAACTCCACTACCCCACAATAAGGTAGTCAAAATGACCACACACCCTCCTACCCGTCCATCTACTATACCCATACCTAAACAAACACAACCGACACCTAAAACCACACTAGCACCCAAACCCATGGCTCAACCCCTCCTCTTCTAAAGACCATTCCTCAACAATCACCTACACCTACACCCAAACCCACATTTACTTCCCATTGTGATCCACTAGCAGGGTCTTATGCCAAAATTTTAACCAACCTCCTGGAGACCTCTGTCATCACATTACCACCACTCAAACCTTACGACCCCCTCAAACCCAAGCCAAAAGAGTTTGAAAATACTAAAATTTTCACATACCATCGTGTGCCAGAGACATGATGTGGAGAACTGCAAGGCCTTGAAAGTCATCCTTATCCAATTGTGTCCACAGAAACCAACTTTGATGACGACGACCTTCTCGATGAGGATCCTGCTTCACCAACACCCATTCCCACACTTCCCACTCAATGACCACAACCTCCACCCTCACCTCTCCTAGAGCCATCCCCAAGATTTCAAATTAACATGGTTTACATCAAGAGAACTTGCCACGCCACCACCCAAATGTCATTGTGACCAACCGAACTCACAAGGTTTTCTCCTCCGTAGGTTTTTTTCCCACCATGTCATTATACCGCTCACCCTACACCTTCTCCATTTTAGACTCCCCTCAGATCAACATGATACACGTCACTACATGTGCTTAGAAGGATAAGGGCAAAGAAAAGGAAACTGACACACCAACCAATCCTATACCCAACATACCATCTACACCCATACCTAAAATAACTATCCGCAGCCCCACGTACCCCATTTCTAATGGTGTCACACATCACACCATGCTCAAACAATTACACCAATCACCCCTCAAAATTTCCTTATATGACCTCATCTAAACCTTAGAATCCCATCATCAAGCTCTCATGGAGGTTCTTCAATCAATTGAGGTTTTACCTAATGACCCTACACCCGTAGCCTCCATTATCACACCCCATCATGTAGCCTCTCTCACCAAATTACCACCTTCATCTTCACCCCACCTTGTTCACCAAGTGGCCTCCCTTAGCTTCTTAGAGGAAGAGATCGTGCCACACCAAAATGATGACCTGAGACCCAGCCCTCTTCATCTCTATCCACATCGATGACATACGGGTACGCCGTGTAATGATTTATGGGGGCACTAGCATTAACATCATTTCATCCCATGCATTCACTCAAATGTGCATACACTAAGATAATTACATGCATGCATAAACACCTGGTCATATTGCATTCATTCAATGATGTTATCACCTCTACACTAGGCACCGTCATCCTCCACATTCGTGTGGGCCCCCACACTGTTCCCGAATTGTTTTACGTTTTGGAGGGGGAATTCCAATATAACTGTTGCTTAGTAGACCCTAGATCCGTGTCATGGGTTATGTTCCTTCCACTTTGCATCGTTGTGTAAAGTTTGAACATGAAGGACACACCTATACCATTCCAGCTAACCCATCACCTTTTAAAACATGTAACATGCTTTACCAACCCAATGATGTGCTCATACCTATCAAGTCATCTACCTCCACGACCACTACCGCTTCACCTACACCTCCACCTACCAGTACAGCCGCTACTTCTACCGCACATACCTCCTCCATTCCTACCACTTGCCATAACCTCCATGGCTACCCCATCAGCTTCCCAATCCGTTAACCCCACCTCCACATTGACCTTCGATACATTATCCATACCAGCTACCTACATACCAACCATTGATCCCTTGGAAGGTGTTTTTCAACGCCTCACTCTGGGGGAGTACCGCCTATATAGTGTCAACACATTTCTTACTCCAAAAGAGTATGGAAGCCTTCACCAACACCCTCACTAGGATCACCGTATAAGAGAACATCTCCTTTATGGTTTCCCACCTTCGTACTAGTCTCACCTATTGGGGACTTGATATAACCACTTACACACCTGAATCACCATCACAAACCCGCCCATTTTCTACTGACTTCCAATCACTTGCCAATCGCCATTTCACCCACACCTTCCTACACAATTATGCGTGGAAGGGTTTTGGTTTTGGATTTTATGAGCAAGGCCACCATACCATTATTCCATGTACCACCCATAAACATAATGACCGTAGTGGTATTAGCTTCCCGAACCACCTACCAAACAGGCCCGCATTGAACTCATTAAGGATAGTAGCCCTTCTCCACCTTCTTCACCCGCTCCACCTTCATCACCACCTTTACCGATGGAGTTGATGGATCCTGAATCTATCCCTCCTAATTTTTTTTTTCATAAACACCATTTCCTTTGGGCCTCTGACTTATCAATGTGAGGGCGAGGCCCCTTCCACTCTTCCCTTCCTATATCTTGAGATGATCAATGACGACACACCTATAATTAATCTTGTTCAATGTCAGGATGATGAATCCATACTCACCTACCTTGGTGTAGAAGACTCATATATTAATTAGTCATTACCCTCTGAGACGTAAACCATATTGAATGAATCAACTATCGACATCAACATTCATACTTAGGACGACCCGCACAACCTAAAGATCGGACAATCTTTAGATGTTCTTTGAAGCAGAAGCTATAACTTCTTTTCTCAAAGATCGTAACCATGCTTTCACTTGGTCTTACATAGACATGCCCAGTATTGACCCCACCATAGTGGTCCACAATATCATAACCGTTCCCGATGCCAAACCCATCAAATAAAAGCTGAGGAAAATGTACCCTCATATTTCTCTTCTCATCAAAGAAGAACTTCAGCACCTTCTTTCCATTTCCTTCATTTTACCCATTGATTATCCTCATTGGATTTCTAACATTTTCCCTGTTACTAAAGCAACAGGGGGACTCCGCATTTACACAGACTTCCGTGACCTCAACCTAGCCTACTCGAAAGACGAATTTCCCTTACCTGGTATTGATCAGTTGGTTGACCTCACCACTAGTCATGAGATGTTATCACTCATGGATGGCTTCTCGAGTTATAATCAAATTTTGCTTGCCCCAGAAGATCAACAAAAAACCTCATTCATCACCCCATGGGGGACCTTCTACTATCGAGTCATGCCTTTTGGCCTTAAAAATGTTGGTGCCACATATTAGCGGGCTATGACTTATATCTTCCATGACATCATGCATCACATATTGGAAGATTACGTGGATGATCTCTTGGCCAAATCTAAACGTCACTCCAAGCACCTTTCCGTCCTCAAAACCATCTTTGACCACCTCATTAAATATTACATCCACCTTCAGCCTAAGAAGTGCATCTTCACAGTTCTCTCAAGAAAACTCCTGGGATTTATCGTTTCCCTCCATGGTATAGAAGTTGACCCTGCTAAAGTCAAGGCCATTCTAGAAATGCCTCCACCCACTAACCTTAAACAACTCGTAGCCTACAAGGTAAGTTGCAGTCTATTCATCGTTTCATTTCACAATTATCAGATTGGTGTCAACCATTTCATCATCTACTCAAGAAGGATGTCTCCTTTAAATGGGATGATGACTATCACAAATATTTTGAGGCCTTAAAACAATACCTTCTCCAACCACTCGTACTTATCCCACCTAAAGACGATCAACCTTTTTATCTATACATATCCGCTACCGATCACTCCTTGGGAGCCATGCTCACTCATCGCGATGAACAACACAGGGAGCAGGTGGTTTATTACATAAGTTGTACTCTTTTGGACTATGAAACCTGATACAACCATCCCAAAAAACTTTTCTTAGCCTTAGTTTTCATTGCCACAAAACTCCGCCATTACCTACTTAACCACAAAACCAATGTTGAGACCAAACCGACCCCTTGCACTTCATGTACGTCAAACCTTATCAGAATCAACGTGTTGCCACGATGGCTTATGCTTTTAGCTGATCTTGACCTCGAAGTCATTCATCAAAAATCCATCAAGGGCCAAGCTATGCCGAACAATTAGACGACGCTCCTATTTCCATGGATCAACCTTCTAATTTTGAATTTCCAGATGAGTCAATTGCTACCCTTTCCCTAGATGAACCCCCTTACCAAATGACACTCTTCTTTGACGGTTCCAAGTGTCAGCATGGGGGTGGGGCTGGTATTATCCTCATTCCTCTTGATGGAGAACCCATGCCTTTATCTTTCAAACTATATTTTGAATGCACTAACAATATTTTCGAATACGAAGTGCTCGTACTAGGTCTCCAAGCCGCTATGCCCTAGATGTCAAATCAATCAACATCTTTGGTGATTCTCAATTGGTCGTAAACCAAGTCAATGGTATGTACCAATGTCGTAACAAGATACTTCAAAAGTATAAACATCATGTAGACATAATTTTGACCACCTTTGATTGTTACACCCTTCAAACCATCCCACGATTCAAAAATATTTGTCACCATGCAACACCTCCATTCACCTTATTATTTACCTCATGATGTTTACTCGATCGGGAACCAATACCCACGACCTAAGTGACCTTTGGTATAAACAATATTCTAACTACCTTTCACTCTCCATCTTACCTCCGATCTCACCCGTAATGACAACGGCGTGTGCCTTCCTTAAAAAGGTATCTCGTTACGTTATCCTAGGAGGACTCCTCTATAAAGCGGCTTTGATGGTATTCTCTTACTGATGCCTCAAAAGTTCAAATTCCTTATACCATTAAGGAGGTTCATGATGGCATATGTGGAGGTCACTTTAGTGGTCTTGTTGTTACTAAGCGTATTCTTCATCTAGGCTATTATTGGCCAACCCTTAACCATGATTTTGCAACTACGCCAAACATTGTGTAAAATGCTAACAACATTTCAATCTTCATCATACACCTGTCATGCCTTACGGGTCACTCATGACTTTTGGCCCTTCTCTCAATGGGGTTTGGATCTTGTCGAGAAATCAATCCTCATTCTTCCCAATGCCATCAATAGATCATCACTGCTACCGAATATTACACAAAATGTTAGGAAATAAGAGATAAAATATGTGGAATAATCCCTTACAGAATCGCAATGAGTAGAAACTAATATGCAGAAAATATTAAAGATCTCAAATAAAAGTGCGAGAATAAATAACACAACACGAGAGAGACAATATTTAACGTGGTTCACCCAATTTGGGCTACATCCACTAAGAATCACTTGCTCGATTTTATTACAAGCCTCCATTCTCTCAATACAATACCCGAGATCCGTTTGGAGCTATGTTCAACAAACTTTACAGAATTCACACCCGAATTCAAAACACATCTGTAATACATTTACTAGTACATCTATCAAATTCATAAGACCATATAAATAGACAATTGCTTAAGTAGTTTGATACAAAACCGTGGGTATCAAAACCAAGGGAAAAAACCGTGGGTATCAAAACAATGGGAAAAAGACCGAAAAAAACCATGGGCCCAAAAATAGCCCATAACGGTTACCCATTACCCATGGGTTAATAAACCACCCATGAAAATTTGTTTTGGGGCTTTTCCCCTGAACCCCCCTGACCCGCTCACCGGCAAGCGGGACCACCATAAAAATACCCGAGTGTAACACATAGAAGGTGTACCACCTTCTAACATGTAAATAGGCTCCAAAAACATAACAATCTCCCACTTGGGCGATTTACACTAAACAAGCTTCTCAAACCTTCATTGTCATCTGTGAAGGCCAACCAAAGCTGAACATAGCTTTAGTTTATCCTCGTGACCACTTTGGTCATCATGTCGCAGGATTCGAGTGGTATGAATCTTCTCCAACTTCAACTTATCTTCCTCCAAAGTTATCTTGATGAAGTGATATCTCATTGTATATGCTTCGTCCTGGAGTGGAAAGTAGAGTTCTTAGCTAGGTGTATAGCACTCTGACTATCACTATATAGCTTACATTCCTCCTGCTTATGCCCCAACTCCTCAAGCAATTTTTGTAGCCAAATCATCTTGTTGCTTGCCTCTGTGGCAGCAACATACTCAACCTCCATGGTTGACAAAGCCACCAACTTCTGTAGTCATGAAATCCAGCTCACTGTTGTCCCACCTACAGTGAAAATATAACTGTTGTGCTCCTCCTGCTATCTACATCTCCATCCATGTCTAAATCTACATAACCACATAAAGTGGTGTATGATACACTGTAGCACAAAATTGTCCCCATGGTCCCTCTCAAATATCGAAGGATCCACTTTACTACTTGCCAATGCTCGTTACCGGATCACTCATAAATCTACTCACAGCTCCCTTTGCATGGGCAATATCAGGCCTAGTGCACACAATAGCATACATCAAACTACCAACTGCTGATGAGTAAGGTACCTTTGACATCTGGTTTCTTTCCTACTCTGTCTTGGGACACTACTCCTTTGATAACTTGAAGTGGCCTGCCAAAGGAGTCCCAACCGGTTTAGCATCCTACATATTAAACCTCTCTAAGACCTTCTTAATGTACTCTTCCTAAGATAAAGTCAGCTTTCGTTCCTTCCTATCTCGAGATATCATCATACCAAGGATTTGTTTGGCTGCACCCAAATCCTTCATAGCAAAGGATTCACTTAGCTGCTTCTTGAGTACTTTTATTTCCTGCATGTTTTTACCTACAACCAACATGTCATCAACATACAAACACAGGATAATATAACTTCCATCCTCAAATTTCTTTGTATACACACAATGGTCAGAATGGCATCTGATATAACCTTGCTCCATCATGAAGCTATCAAACTTCTTATACCATTGACGTGGAGCTTGTTTCAGGCCATACAAGCTTTTCTTCAGTTTGCAAACCATCTCCTCTTTACATTTGACCTCATAGCCCTCTGGTTGCTACATATATAGTTCCTCCTCAAAATTACCATGGAGAAATGTAGTCTTTACATCAAGTGGTTCTAAGTGCAAGTCTTCTACTGCAACTATTCCTAGAACAGTTCTAATAGAATTCATTTTCACTACAGGAGAAAAAATATCATCAAAATCTATACCTTGTTTCTGTGCAAACCCCTTGACCACCAACTGGGCCTTATATCTTTTCTTTCCTCCTTCTTTGTCTTTGACTCTGAACACCCACTTGTTTTGTAATGCTCTTTTTCCTTTGGGTAGCTTCACCAAATCCCATGTCTGGTTCTCCATGAGAGCCTGATGCTCCTCATCCATGGCTTGCTCCCACTTCTTCCTGGCATCTACCTGCATTGCTTCATCAAAGCTCTCTGGCTCTCCACTATCAGTGAGTAATAAATAATAAAGAGAAGGAGAAAAATGTTCAGGTTCTCTTCTTACCCTAGAAGACCTCCTCAATATAGGAGTTTGGGGTTCTTGTTGAGGGGGTTCCTGAATTGATTCATGTGTCACTTTCCCATCTGGAAGATCCTCTACCGTTGCATATTCTTTCTTGGATTCTTCCCTATTTTCCTGCAACTGCTGCTTATACATGACTTTCTCATTAAAGACCACATCCCTAGATCGAATGATTTTCTTGTCCTTAATACTCCAACATTTATATCCAAAGTCATCACCACCATAACCAATGAAAGTACATTTTTCTAATTTAGCCTCTAGCTTGGTCCTATCATCCTTGTCTATATGAACAAACACCTCACATCCAAAGACTCTAAGAAATGAATAATCAACTTTCTTACCATACCAAGCCTCCTTAGGTATGCCTCCATCCAAGGCACTTGAGGGTCCTCTGTTTATCAAGTACACAATTGTGCTCATCGCTTCTTCCCAAAAAGAAAGAGGCAGTCTTGCATGTAACCTCATGCTCCTAGCATGTTCCATTATTGTTTTGTTCATCCTTTCTGATACCACATTCTCATTGCATGGAGTTCCTGGAACCATCTTTTTCCTGTAGATTTCATTCTTAGAACAGTAATCATTAAATTCATTGCTGCAATACTCCCCTCTATTATCTGACCTGAGACATTTTAGCTTAAGACCTGTTTCATTCTCTACCAAGGCTTTCCATTTAACAAAAGTGTCAAATACATCAGATTTGTTTCTAATACAATAAACCTAAACTTTCCTTGTTACATCATCAATAAAAGTAACATAATAACTTGAACCCCCAAGAGATGATACATGAGTGGCCCCCACACATCGAATGCACCATCTCTAATTTAATCTCTTTATTTGTAGGTGCAACCTTGAGAAACCTTACTCACTTCTATTTCCCATATATGCAGTCCTCACAGAACTCCAAACCTGTTTCTGTATATCCAGGAAAATTCTTCTTTATGATTTCCATGCCCTTATGGCTCATATGACCGAGCCTATAGTGCCATAATGTTGTATTTGCATATGAAGCCACAATATTACAATCATTAGTACTATCAGTGGTTAAATACAAGGTTCCAACCTTCTTACCTCTTTCCACCACAAGAGCACCCTTAGTAACCTTCCAAGAGTTAGTTGTAAATATCACAGTACAACCATCACTTCCCAATTGCCCCGCCGATATCAAATTTCTCCTTAATGTAGGCACATGTATGACATCCTTTAATAGCCATGTATTCCCATTCTGCATCTTAACCTAAACAGAACCTTTTCCAACTATACTACAAGGCTCATCATCACCAAGAAAAACATGCCCAAAATCCCCTTGAACATAATCAACAAAATAATGCCTATGTGGAGTAGCATGAAAAGAAGCCCCTAAATCTAAAACCCAAGATTGATAATATTATGCAAAGAAAGAATCAAATCATCCTTCCATACATTACCCGATGCCACATTTTCCTCCTTATTTTCTTCCTATTGTTTCTTCTTATCCTGAATCTCCCAACAAGTCCTTCTTTGCATGCCGGAGCTTTCCATAATTCCAGCATACAATCTTGTTCTTGGATTTTGACCTTGCCTAATCTTTTGATTTTCCACGGTTTCCTCTATTCTTCTGTCTCCCTCTAGTTTCCATTGTCAAAGCATTCCCTGAAGTAGAAGATTCCCTAGAGCTTTTTCTTCACATTTCCTCGCTTAGAATCACCCCTACAACATCCTCAAACTTCAACTTTGAGTTAGATGGAACCGAGTTACTTACCGCCATTACTCAGGCTATTCCAACTCTCAGGTAAAGAGCACTGAATTAATAAAGCCCTAACTTCTTCATCAAATTCTATTGTAACCAAAGCTAACATATTCACAACCATATTGAAATCATTTAAATGATCTACTACTGAACTATTCTCAGACATCTTCATATTAAACAACTTTTTCATTAAAAATGTCTTGTTAGAGGTAGAGAGTTTTTCATACAACTTCCTAATGCATCCATTAGATCTTTTGTAGTCTTTTCCTTTGAAACATTAAATAATTACGAAGATGAAAGACATATCCGGATTTTCCCAAGTGCCTTCCTATCCAAAGAAATCCCATTCCGCATCTATCATACTTGAGGGTTTTTCACCTTCTCAAACAAAGAAAGTATAAAGATCCTTTTGATAAAGGTAATCTTCCATCTGCATCTTCCAAAAGGCGAAATTCTTCCCGTTGAATTTATCAACCCTAGATCTTCCTTCATCTGTCATAGCTCCCACTCAAGCTAAAAACTTTCCCTACGATTCAACACTTCAGCAAACCAAACCAGGCTCTGATACCAATTGTTAGGAAATAAGAGATAAAATATGCGGAATAATCCCTTACAGAATCGCAACAGTAGAAACTAATATGCAGAAAATATTACAGATCTCAAATAAAAGTGCAGAATAAATAACACAACACAGAGAGACAAGATTTAACGTGGTTCACCCAATTTGGGCTACGTCCACCAAGAATCACTTGCTTAGATTTTATTACAAGTCTCCACTTTCTCAATACAATACCCATATCCGTTTGGAGATATGCTCAAAAAACTCTACATAATTCACACTGAATTCAAAACACATATGCAATACATTTACTTATACATCTATCATATGCATAAGATGATATAAATAGACAACTACTTAGCGAGTTTGATACAAAACCGTGGGTATCAAAACCAAGGGCAAAAACCGTGGGTATCAAAACAATGGGAAAAATCTTGAAAAAAACCATGGGCCCAAAAACAGCCCATAATCAGTTACCCATTACCCATGGGTTAATAAACCACCCATGAAAATTTGCTTCGGGTGCTTCACCCCCGAACCCCACGACCGCTCTCACCGGAGCGGGACTACCGTAAAAATACCCAAGTGTAACACATAGAAGGTGTACCACATTCTAACATGCAAATAGGCTCCACAAACATAACACAAAATGGGTAGAAGCCATACCACTCATTTCCATGAAATTCAGAAAATATGTGAGTTCATTAACCACCACATCATTTGTCGCTTTGGTGTTCCTCATCACCTCATCACTGACAATGGAAAACAATTCAAAAACAAAACATTGTAAAAACTTTATGATGCCTTCGACATTCAGCTTAGTTTCTCATCACCCTACTACCCACAAACCAACGGCCAATCTGAATCACGAACAAGATCCTCAACAAAATTCTCATGAAAGTGGTTGATGATATTGGGAAGGATTGGCATACACACATTCTATTTTTCTTTGTGGGCATACCGCACTAGTATTCACACTTCCACTTTGTGGCCACACCCTTTCTCTCGGTCTACGGTATAGAGGTTGTTCGCCTCTCAAAGTCCAAATCCCCTCACTTCGTATTTCTCTCCATGACATGCTCATTGATGATGACTTTCGTCAGGACCATTTAGCACAACTAGAGTTATTAGATGAACGTCGTCTTAACGCTTTGGATCACCTTCAAGTTTACCAACAATGTATCAAACATGCCTATGAAAAACGTGTTCACGAATGAACCTTCCAAGTCGGTGACCTTGTCCTGAAAGAAAATCAACACATAACCAAAGCAGAAAAAAGTAAACAAGGAAAATTTTCTCCTAATTGGCTTGGACCATACATCGTGACTCATACCTATGGATCAGGTGCTTATCGTTTATCTTCTCTCGATGGTAAACCTGAGCTTGAGCCCCTAAACGCCTTACATCTTTGACCATTCTATTGTTGACTCATTTTCCTACCTCACCCTTTGTCTCTCTCTAGGCTCATCCCTTGAGAGCTACCTACTCCATACACCTCCTTAACGATTAAACTAGAATCATGTGCGTACTGTCACTTGTTATCTTCCCTTGAATATGTGTACCACGGCATTGCACATAGCATGATTCTCATGGATAATTTTTGTCTACCTTTATATGAGATCCGTGTTTATTTCACCTTGACCTTTGAACAAGAGTCCTATCTTTCACCTTGGTCTTGTCCATGACTGCAAAGACCCCACAATGGGACCAAACTCCTTGAGTCAAACTTCAAATATAAAAGATGACTCCCTCAAAAGGACATCTTCCTCTCGACCAATTTCTACTATAAATAGACTGCTCCCACGAAGGAAAGCTATGTAAAATCTCTTCAAAAAAAAGAGAGAAACTGAAGCTTCCCATATCGATCAGCTTCACGAAGACCTCAAGGAGTTTAATTTTTCCCATATAGACTTCCTGCATCAATCAGTCTATCTCAACTATAAGTCAAAACACAAAAAAATTAGTCATGGACTTTCCTGTTATGACCTAGCACCTCCTACCCAAAGGCCCCCGCTACCTCATACCATATAAAAATTAAAAATTACCTACTCTTCACCATATTAACCATGCCCACTCTTGTTTCCTATGACCTCAAGGGACTTCTTGGAACTTAGACATTTGGTGATCATGTGACTACTTTTCATCATAGAACATGTCAATCGTGTAATGTCTTTAGGGTCTTATGTTCATCACCTCCTCCAAGGTATGATCTACTTGGTATGATCCTACCTAATCAGGTGGCTTTATTTCCCCCTGTTATCTTTTAACCATATTTGTTTACATTTTGATTACCTTATACAAGACTTGGTCCTCGACGCTTACCTTTGGGGTAATCCTCCTCTTTTCCACAATCGCTTTCACCTACATCATTTTAACTACAATCTACCCACCTAACAAACCTAAACCCATAACATGCCCGAACACCTACCGACTCATTTTCACACCTTCACATTTTCTTCCCTAGCTTATGGGAGAACTACATCGGTCTAATGTCCTTTTTGCCAAGACTATGTAGGCAGCACTCCGAGGGCATGGGGCCCTTGGAGGTTAGCTCGGCCATTCTCTACCCTAAACAATTTATCAACCATGCCTAACTCACCATTTACACCATATCTCACTTAGTCTCCCTTTTATATACAAAATTGGAAATTAAGTCACTAATCCATGCCTATAACTTGACTCAACCATGCCTAAATTGACCTGACTTAATCCATGCCTATAACCTAACTCAACCATGCCTATAACCTAACTCGATCCATGCCTAAACCAACCTGACTCCACCATGCCTAACTCACCTAATTTCCATCCATATCAAAACAATAAATTCATATCTCATCTAACACAAGCCATATATCCATATCTCATCTAACACAAGCCATAAATCCAATATCTCATAAACACATCAACACATCACAAAATACCATGTATCTCATCATATAAATCAATAAATGTGTATCTCAATATACATGCCTATCTCATCATGACCATCATCTCAAAATGTCGGCACGTAGGCTGATATACAATACAAAATGTCATCGTCCTGCAGCGGAGTCTCATATATACAAAAAAATGAATCAATAAAAAATATCTTGGCACATGAGGCGGTATATACTCAAAATATACAAATCACTCATACATCTTCATTGTCTTCGGTATGCGGGATAGTATGTGATCAAAATTACAACTATCTTGACACACAGAGCATATATATCAAAAAAACATAACTAATATACATCAAAAATCGGTGACTATATATCGGGCATCTCATCGGATGTCCTCATTCTCTATGTCACTGTACCCTTAGCCTCATGTGCCCTTGCCAGCACCTCACCTAGCGTTGGTCGTCGTGCGCCGGTGGCCTCTCCCTGATCGAGGCCTCCGAGCTTGTTGACCTCCTGCGCTCTCCACACTATGCAAACGGGATCTCTTCCTCTCCTTTGGGACGCTTGTTGTGCCATGTACTTGGCATAGGATATGAAATCTATCCCATATAAGCTGGTCCAAATAATATCTCGCCTCACCTACGGCATCCCATAACCTAGATACCGACATGGTCTCGTGGTGGTCAATAGGTCTCGGCCCTATACGCCCCTACAAGCACTTTCCGCCCCCTGTGCTGCCTGTGTTTGGGACTTGCTCACGGTGCTCTGTGGGGTGCCCCCTCCCCATGTGTCTATATCTGGGCCTGTAAGGCCCCAATCTATGTCTAGGTTGTGGCCAATTGGCCCTATAAACCTGCCACCTAAGCCTGTAAGGCTGCCACCTGACCATCCCCCCTAACCATCTCCATTTCCTCCATCTCCTCCATCTACCATCCGAGCCTACGGGCTTACCACTTGTATGCATAGCTCTGCTACCTCTACCTCGAACCCTCCAGTTGTGTCTAAAGTATACCCAACTAGGTAATCAGTGTAGCTACCTACCCCTATAGGGCATCTCTCTGCACTGTAATGGTAGCTAGGTCTGGCTGCCCTGGTCTGGGTGGTATGGCTTGTAATTGAGCCACCACCACCACTGCTGTATCTGTCTGTACATACAACATCATCTATCTGCCAATCCACTAGCTACTCCTCCTCCCCTGTGGGCACTGTAGGCTGTGGTAGAGGTAAGGGCCTCTCCATGTCATCTCTACTGTGGGAAGGGCGGAGGAATGTCCTGTAAGAGCCCGAAGGCTGCCGTTGAACTCGTCTCTTTGGGATCATCTCATCCTCCCCGGCACGGTGACCATGTATCCACCTCTCTAGCTAGAGCTCAACTAGCTCCTCATGCATATGCCTATATGAGGGGAATCCCACATATGGCCTCCAGATAATGTCCACTCTAGACAACCCCTCCAGTAACTACGAAAATGGGCCACATCATGTGTCGGCCTATCCGATCTCCGCTCTCCTATCACCAAAACCCATCTCCTGTATCCCACCCACAAAAATCTAGTGGGGAATGCATCTACTTGGGGAATACCTATAGGTCACACACACACTATGTGCTCATACGCCCAATAGTGTAGTATAAACATACAGTATAGGCTAAACCTGCGCAAACGCCCATATGCCCACAACTCTCTGTATAGCTGCACTAAGAATGTTGGTGCCCAAGAAAAGTGTGTCTCATAAACCATCATATCGTGGAGTACCCCCATCAGTGATCGAGGAAATCATCCACCCTCTACATCTGGTAGTGCATAGCAGCACACTTCCTCCATCAACAAAACCACTAGCCTCATCTCATCCAAATGGGCTAGGTACATCTCTCCATAGCTCAAACTAGTGCTATGGAATCTCATATCAGCCACTCCTCACCAAAAACTATCCCAATCAAATCCTCTAAGGCCTTGGGGAGATAGAATACACCTGGGCACCCAATATGGGTAGCCGCAAAATCTGAAACACATCCTCCATAGTGATAGTCATCTCATCCATTGGAAGGTGGAACATTTTGGTCACGGGATCCCATATATAGATGAGCGTGACCATCAAGGTGGGCTTCAAACAACATATCGGTAGCAACGAATCCCACTCAAGCCCACTGCCTCCACATGCTGGAGCTCCAAATGGGTCGCTACGCCATGCAATGTCACCAGTAGAGGCGGAACCCTATCCTGCATATGTAACTGCGCTCTCCCCTGCATCCAATCCAAGAACAACATTAATCTACATTCACCATGACCATATTCACTAATTATCATTACCCTCCACCCAATTTTCACTCTACCCATCTCAACTACCTAGGCCACATCACTTTTGGACCCTTGTGCCTAAAATCTGGTGGTGCCAGTTCATCCTAATCGACTTCGATCACCCTTAAACCGGCATCGAGTCACTGTTTAGTGACCACTACCAGTTTTACCTAAGCGACGTTGGCCAACCTTGATCGTACGCCGGTCATCTTTGTTGCGAAAAATCCCATGACTTCCCAAAACCCCATTTTCTAAAATCACCCCCCTTTCCCTTTTACCCCACCTACTGATGACCTAAACTACACACGGACCTCTACCCACCCCACCTATAACATTTACTACCCTTCCCCTCCCTTTTTTTGCCCGTTATCCTCCCCATACCCAAATTTTATTTTTACCCACCCACACAAAAACAAAAACCCACAAAAACCTAAAATAACAATTATCAAAACCTTTAATCTATCTAATCAACAATGTAGCGTTGGGCGCTTATCTCGTCACATTGCCATCATCTCGGTGGTGGTATGTAAGGCTGCTATGTTGGTGGCCTGCCGAGATCCCTCTCCAACCTCTGTCGTCACCGAATAGCTACTCATCCCCTTCAACCAATTAAATCTCTCACCCTGATCCCATGGACCCACTTTTCACAACCCAACCCTCGTCTAATCACACTGCCAAGTCACTATCATGTTTCCTTCGGAAACTTTTCTCTCTTGTCTCTCCTTTTTGTCATTTTCTCACTTCAAAAATAACAAATGAATAGTAAAAACATAGATTTTTTGTTTTTATAACCAACCCGACCTAACCGACATCGGTTACCCTTGACCGAGGCATCGGTCGCGTGCCCTACCTCACCGTCGTCAATTTTCCTATACCAACGTCAATTTTCCATGACCGCCATCGGTCATCCTCACCTGCACATTGCCCTCAATTTTGTCCTTTTACCTCACCCTTTACCTTGATCCTTTACCCCACCCTTCACCCTGATCCTTTCCCCAACCACACCTTTACCCAACCCATTTACCTTCCCTTTCCTGACCTCCTCACTTACTACCTCCATTTTTCCTCCTTTGGGGACTCATTATTTTACCCCTACCTTGGCCTTACTCGCATCATGACCTTGATATTTGGACCTAGACCATCACTAATGACCTTTGACCTCATGTGTTCGCTATACCTTGCGGCATTGTTACCTATGTTGTTGACCTAATGACCTTACCTAGCCTATTACCATGACCGTTTATCCTAACCCTACCTTTGGTGTACCGAAACATACCTAAACATTCTTGCACCTAACCTACATTGTGTTTCTTGACCATATCCTATACCTTGGATACCGGATTCACTTTAACCTTGTTTGGGATAAACCTATCAACCTTAGAAGATGTGGAGTTTGCCTACTCTTCAACCCCGTAGTGTCTTTGCAGTATATTCGTGTGTGTGCATTTGATGTTATTACTACCTTTGACCGGACCCTTTACCTAGATTTCCCATGTAGAATTTTAACCCTATCTCCCCCGTGCCCACCTACCTCTTCCTCCCATTTACCTTTTTATTAATCCACTCACCACCTCGCCTCCTGCCTCATCGGTTCACGATTTGAGGGGATCACCTTCACCCGCACATGGGGCAACCACATCTTATTTTTGTTAGCGTCACTTACCAATACAAGCTACGCAACAAAAAGGGGCAAAATGTAGACACTAAAATTAGGTCACACTCCCCTTTGGTCCCTCAACAAATAAGCACCCTTCATCACATTCACCTAGCCATGACCCCTTTCACCCCACAAATATTAATTTAATTAATTTAATTAAATTAATGCATTATCCTCACTATATTTATTATTTAAATATCTTATTTTAAATAATATCCACACATCTGATTCACTTAAACACCTCACCAAGCCAACTCAACCTAAGACTGTTCTTAGTAAGTTGCCATAACTAATCGAGTCTTTCCCAAACCCTAAAAATCAATGCCTACATTCCCTCTGACCACATTCCCACATGCTCACAAGAAGCTCCCAGTCTAATCCACGGGTTAATGACACGAGATCTGAGGAAATCAAGAGGATCTCCCTAGTTTAGTAAACCTAGGAAATCCCACCTTGACCGACACCGGTTACCCCTAACCGTCGCCGGTTAAGCTGAACCGTCGTCGGTTACCCTTTTAACCCCAAAACAACTTTATTCTCAAGGTTGGAAGTTGGAAGCAAAGAGGTTGGTGAGCATTATCACATCTCAAAGAGATAACACATCTTCAGAGAGTGAATTCCAATGAGACCACGCATGTAAGGAAGGAGACCAAACATCTTTTCTGCACAACCATCACAACCACGATCTGATCTAACCAAGCAAAGAGGAATGCACATGTAGCCCATGCAGAAGATTTTCTTCACTGGTGATCACTTGCAACCTTCAAACCTCTCATCAGCACCTCCATCCTTCACACACAGGCATCCAAGACCTAGAATCCAAGTAAGTATAACATCATACTTCTCTAGTTTATTTCATTTCATCATTATTTTATCATCTACTGCTTACCTAACCACCTATTGACCTTCTCCAACACTTTCACCTCCATATTCCCATTAAAAACCTCACCA
The DNA here is from genome assembly GCA_018340775.1 of Taxus wallichiana var. yunnanensis. NCBI lineage: Eukaryota > Viridiplantae > Streptophyta > Pinopsida > Cupressales > Taxaceae > Taxus > Taxus wallichiana. The sequence goes on from CM031239.1 coordinate 110,676,082, forward strand.
AAGTCTACCCCAATCACCCAATACCTCGTCCCCAACCAAGCGAAGTCCTTTGTGTAATCACAAAGGAGACCTAAGGTTTATTCTATGACATTCCTAGATTTCACAAGATCGCATCTTGGTCACACCTAATCGCCATCGGCTACCCCTAATCGACATCGGTCTCTGTATTTTCCCACACATCCTAACAAAGACCTACCCACTTAATTTCATCTCACCCTCATCCACCCGTGATCTACGAGACCTTTGTTAAACCTGCAGAACCAGAACCAATCATTTGACCTTTGGATTCTATTATATCTTAACTTGTTAGATTAGATCTATTTCTTAGTGTGTTTTAAGTGAGATACCTAAAATCATTTCAAATTACAATAGGATTTACTTTGTTTACTGACATTAAATTGTTTAAAATAAGTGGGATGACAACCATCTAGGAAGTATCACACTTCCGGATCTAGCATACGCTAGACATTTCACTACCCATATTGTTTAATTCCTTATGATGGTCTTACTTTACATTATAGGAATTCCTCGTAGCCAAAAAGAAGCTCTCACAATCATCGTGGATTTGGAAGTCATACGTGAGCAACAACCCATCAACCAAAGACATTTGAATAGGTATTCCTCCTATCCCAGTTACCCTATTTGTTTCATCAACATTTCAAAGAAACAATCTAAGAAGAAGGTGAAACACTTACATGCCGAGAATACTTGATTATGGCAAGACATGATGACATTTGGTAGGTGGTTCACTCTAAGTTATGAGCAGATGGTAAAGATAAGATTCCCAAGAACCCCTTGATATGTATTGATTTGCATGAGAAATAAAAAGAGATGGATGTGAAAATGAGAGGTGTGTAATGTGTGATGTATGTGTGCAAAAGTAGAGAAAGCAAGGAGAGATATGTAAGATCATTGTTGTAACTTATGTAATGGAGCTATTATAGGAGAATACTAAAAATATAATGATGTACCTAGTCCATTTATGGATTTCTTGATGTATTTTACTACTATAATATTTTTGAATTAATATAATGGTTTTTTTCTAAATATCGAGTGTTTAATAGATCGAGTGTTTGTGTTCTTTACTATGCTCATGGTCCAAATCTGGTTCTGTTAGAAATAATCTAACACTTAATTCACCATATGTGGATTAATGTGTAATTATAATAAAGTAATTATTTAATTACTTTAGTTAGCTTAGTTGTTAGTGTGTTGTTATCATCCCTTAGATTGTGGAGGATGTTCTTTAGTTAGAATATTGTTCTCGGATGATTTCTGTAGAAGCTTTTTAGGGGCAATATGCTATTTCTGAATATTTTCTTTGTTTAGGAGATTTGTTCCATGTATTGTGGAAGAGATAGAAGTTGTCCAATATCTATAAATATTGCAGCTCTCTCTTTTGGTTGTAATGCTTCATTTTATATTAATAAAATCATAGCAAGCTCCACCTTGTTTTTGCAATTTAATCTGGTTTACAGATTTCATTTGGTACCAGAGCAGGGGAGTTAAGGTTGTAGATAATTGTTGAGGAAGTGTTAGAAGTTTTGAGGAAGGAGGACTAGAAGCCTGAGCCAAGAGGAGCCATAGATGCCCCAACCTCTTCAAAGCCCCTGCCCTACTCCACACGCCAGAAGCAGCAAAAGCAACAGTATAGAAACACCTCCAAGATTGGTAACAAAGTGATTGTATCAAAAAAATTAATATTGTTCATTGCATATGAACTATATACAATTTTTTTCTTTCTCTCTAATTCAGAGATCCTGTTTAGTGTGATTTAATTTAGTGGACCCCCAATTTTGGAGGCACCACCATTCGGGTTTGGTGTGTAGGTTTCATTTTTAATAAAAAAAGAAACATCCACCACCGATCTGTAACTTGTATGCAACTACGGTATTTGCATATATCTGTGAATTCACCTTGTAGACCTGAAGATTTACTGTGATTCACACTGTAAAAGAAAAAAATGAGTTGGATACTGATCTGGCTGTGCATCTTCAATCTACAAGCAATTCATGTGTGACCTTGTAGAACAGAGCATAAGAGAGCCTTTAAGGCGAAAGGGCGGCGAAGGAAACAAGGTGCGACGATTGAAGGAAACAAAGGCTGCATGGATGCGTAATTCAAACCCGTGTTTTCTGCGTTAATCATTTTTTTTTAAATTCCTTTTTTAAATGATGCAAAAAAATCAGAAGCATAAAAAAATCCATTTTTGGAAAGGGGCCCGGAAAAATAATTTTAAAACGGTCATAACTTTCAACTGGTACCTCGGATTGAGGTGCCATTTTTTTGAAAGTGTGTGTTTTTTCGAGCTCTACACTTTGGTCTAGTCAAAGAGGCCAAAGAGCCCAAAACTAAATTTGTAAGGGAAAAGAGGCCAAAGTGCCCAAAAATTTAAAAAATTGTGAAAATATTAATTTTTCATAAACAAGAAGGGGGGTGCAATTTTCTTTTTCTATTTACAAGATGTTTGTAAAAATGGCTGATAGTGCCAAAAAATCATTGTAAAAGGCCAAAAAGGAGCCCACACTCAATAAAAATCAATTTTGGGGGGGGTGTATTGATTTGAGGGGGGATTTGTTTCGTGTTTGATTCTCTATCTCTCTTTTCTTTCATGCACAAATGGCTAACAATGCACCCAAATTCTTTTTGCTAATTCACAACTCCTACGAGGAGATAATTATCTTTGCATGGAAAATGAAAATTAAAACTCAACTTGAATTTGAGGACATAATTGGTGTAGTTAATGGCTCGATAACAAGACCGAGAAAATGATATTGCTCAACAACGTGTGTTTGATCGTGCTAATCAAAAGGCAAAACTTATAATTTGTTTGGTGTAAGCGATGATGTACAACCTCATATTCATCAATAAAATCGTAAAAAGAAGCATGGGATAAACTAGCAACTGTATATGAAGCTAAGAACAAAAATGCTATTTTGCAATTACAAACACAACTCCATTGTCTCAAAATGAATTCTCATGAGTCTATTGAAGGTTTTCTAAAGCGTGTTGCTATATTGAGATCATCTCTCCAAGCTTTAGAAGTAGAGGTCACTAATGAATCTCTTGTCCCTATTGTATTGAGAGCTTTACCAGCCTCATACAAAATATTTGTCACAACTCTCAACATTATGGGTCCAACTACAATTTTTGAAGAGTTAGTGAACATGTTACAACAGGAAGAGTCCATGAAAAAACTTGTAGAAGATGAGGAACAATCCCTCTCTTCATTCCATAAGGGAAAGAAACATATTCATACAACTGGTAAGCAACACAAGTAGCATTCTCAACAGAATAATCAAGGGAACACTCAGCAAAAGTAGTGTCAGATTTGTGGCAGAAAAGGACATGACTTAAAATATTGTTGGTATAACACATTTCAGAAGGGTTCATCTAGTGGAAAGAAGCCAAATTTTCAACAATCTAGTCAGGGTTATCAAAACAAACAACAAGGACAAAGGAAAAGTAACTAGAAAAAGAAAACACCGCAGCACGGAAACATTGCTGAAGAAGAAGATAACTCACCAGATGAGGACTTCCTATTTGCTGCACAATCAACTCAAGAAATCAATTCACCACAGGCAATTTGGTATGTTGACTCAAGAGCAACAAGACATATGACCGGGAGAAATGATTGGTTCTTAGAGTTAAAGAATACACCTAACAAAGACTCTGTTTCGTTGGGTGATGATTCATCGTACAAAGTACAAGGAATTGGAAACATCTCCTTACCTCTTGGATCAAGAAAGTGCACAATAAGAGATGTTCTATATGTTCCTGGATTGATAAAGAATCTACTTTCAGTAAGTTAACTTTTGGAGCACAACTTAAAAGTGGATTTTGATTGTACAGATGGAAAGAAGATGTGTTTAATCAAAGATAAGTCTAAAAACTCCAACATTGTTGCACGAGCTTCTGGTGTAGGTCATATGTTTCAGTTGGATTTTGTTCAAACCAAAAATCAGGCCCTTGTAGCTAAGGATACATCATCGGCACAATTGTGGCATCGAAGATTTGGCCATGTAAGTTTTGGCTATCTTGAAACACTTCAAAAAAATAACATGGTAAGAGGACTGCCAAATTTCAAGAAGAATACAGACAAGTGTACAATTTTTTTGGCAAGAAAACAACATAGAGCTTCTTTTCAGAAAAGCAGTACATTCAGGGCCCATGGTAAACTTGATCTGGTGCATACCGATCTGTGCAGACCTATGAGACCTAGTCATTCAGGGTTTCAATATTTTATGCTCTTTGTTGATGATTACTCACGAAAAATGTGGGTATACTACATTCGCACCAAATACCAAGCCTTTGAAACTTTCAATAAATTCAAAGTAGCTTGTGAAAATGCAACTGGTAAGAAAATAAAAACACTCCACTCAGATTGAGGGGGTGAATACACCAGTAATGAGTTCAAATATTTTTTGGAAACACATGGAATTCGTCGGCAAATGGCACCTCCATATACACCACAAAAAAATGGTGTAGTTGAGAGAAGAAATAGAACTATAATGGATATGGTAAGGTGTATGATCGATGATTCAGGCTTGAGTAAAACATATTGGGCAGAAGCAGTAAAAACAGCAGTTTATCTGTTGAATAGAGTTCCCACTTCGCACTTGATGGAATAACACCACAGGAAGCTTGGTCAGGGAACAAACCATCTATAAAACACCTTAGAGTTTTTGGATGCAAGGAAAGTATGCACATTCCTAAGAAAAAGAGAACTAAACTTGATATGAAATTAGAACAACTTATATTCTTGGGATACAGTGATGAAGCCTTGGGATACAAGTTAATGGATCCAAAAACAAGAAAAAAATTCACAAGTAGAGATGTTGAGTTTTTTTAAAATAAAGAAGCAGATGCTCCTTCCATAAACTCACAAAACAATCCTACTAGGAAAATAGAAGATGTTCTTGATGAAGATAACAATGATGAGGATAATTCAACTCCTCCGTCTACGAGAATGACTAAATGTATGCCTAAGTGGTATACTAATCTAATTCAAGATGCTAAGTTGGATAGTGATCCTAACACATCCACTTCAGGACCTACAACTCGTAGTATGACTCAAAATGAGGTAAACTTAACCTTAATGAGTACAGTAATTGAATCAAGTGAGCCCACTATAGTTCAAGATGCCCAGTAGTCAAAACCTTGGTCAGATGCTATGAATTCAGAATTCAACTCTTTGATTAAGAATAATAAATGGCAACTTACAGATCTTCCACCAGGGAAGAAGGAAATAGGTTACAAATGGATATTTAAAACAAATTACAAATCAAATGGAAGCATTGATAAATACAAGGCAAGATTGGTAGCTAAGGGTTATGCATAAAAAGAAGGCATTGATTATGAAGAAACATTCGCACCAACACTAAGATCAAAACAATTAGGATGATATTTGCTCTATTTGCACAATTTGGTTGGAAAGTTCATCAAATGGATGTAAAAAGTGCATTTCTTAATGGGGATTTACAGGAATAAGTCTACATGACTCAACCGAAGGTTTTGTCATACCGGGTAAAGGAAAGGCATGTAGACTCATAAATTCACCGCATACGGTCTCAAACAGGCTCCCAGGGCATGGTACATAAAGATTGATGAGAATCTCATCAAACATGGATTCAAAATAAGTCCATATGATCCTAATCTCTATCTCAAAAATCAAGGGGGGGAGATAGTGATCATAGTAGTATATGTCGATGATCTAGTCATCACTGGAAGTTCGGTGAAGATGATTGAAACAACTAAGGAAGATCTAAATCGATCATTCGACATGACAGATCTCGGGCTTCTTCATTATTGTCTTGGACTTGAAGTATGGCAAAAGGAAAATCACATCTTTGTTACTCAACTAAAATATGCCAAGACAATGCTCGATAAATTTAGAATGATGGATAGTATACCAATGGCTACAGCTATGGAGACAAGGCTTCAATTTTCTCACACAGATCCATCAGAACAAGTAAATGTTACTCTTTATCGACAGTTGGTTGGGAGTCTCAGTTACTTAACTTATTTTAGGCCGATATCAGCTATGCAGTCAGTTATCTTTCTCAATTTATGCAAGAACCAAGGGTTTGTCACTGGAAAGCAGCAAAGAGGTTACTAAGATACATCAGAGGAACCATGGACTTTGGCCTAGAATACAAGAAGAATGATAACTTCTTCTTGATAGGATATACAGATTCATATCATGTAGGGAACGTTGATGATAGGAAGTCCACTTCAGGATTTGTGTTCTTTTTGGGATCTGGACCTATTTCATGGGGGAGCAAGAAACAAAATTGTGTTTCAAGGTCTTCCACAGAAGTAGAATATCACGCAGCAAGAAGAGCCGCATCGTAGAAGCGATTTGGCTTAGACGGATACTTGAAGGATTGGGAATTCCATAGGATCATCCAACAATCCTACATGTAGACAATGAAGGAGTAATAAAACTTGTTCGAAATCTAGTTTTCATGAACGCACCAAACACATTGAGGTGTAGGTACATTTCATTCATGAACAAGTTCAGAACAACAACATACTGCTTCATCATTTCCCAACAGAACATCGGGCGTGCGAGATATCTTCACAAAATCTCTTGCACGTCCTAAATTTGAGGCATTCAGAGTATTTCTCTCATGTTCACTTCAGAATATGATGAATTAAGGGGGGGAATGTTAGAAATAATCTAACACTTAATTCACCATATGTGGATTAATGTGTAATTATAATAAAGTAATTATTTAATTACTTTAGTTAGCTTAGTTGTTAGTGTGTTGTTATCATCCCTTAGATTGTGGAGGATGTTCTTTAGTTAGAATATTGTTCTTGGATGATTTCTGTAGAATCTTTTTAGGGGCAATATGTTATTTCTGCATATTTGCTTTGTTTAGGAGATTTGTTCCATGTATTGTGGAAGAGATAGAAGCTGTCCAATATCTATAAATATTGCAGCTCTCTCTTTTGGTTGTAATGCTTCATTTTATATTAATAAAATCACAGCAAGCTCCGCCTTGTTTTTGCAATTTAATCTGGTTTATAGATTTCAGTTCCTATGTGTTCTTTTTAGTATTTAGAATCATAGTATGGATCATTTTAGCCTAGATCTAGTTTCTTTATCTCTGTCATAAGATGTATGTGTTTATTTCTATATATTGTTCTACTATAATGATGAATATTCTTGCAAGGATCACATAAAATAGGGGCTCATCGCCTTTGCACACCTCGGGTGAGCGCTAGTTCGAGTTGGGTGATATTCCGACGTGGTCTGGGAATTAAAGGGTGGGGAAAGGTGACTACAAGAAGTAGTATATATGGCTAAATAAGTCCTGGAAGCAAGCAATTTTTTGGATGGGATACTAGTCATGGTGGATTTTTTTACAAAATTATTCGAGGAAAAAAATTGTTCCATTTTCAATCAGACAAGTCAAGCAAACAATTTAGTTAATCTTTTGATTATGAATGTGTGAAAATAAAAATGGATGGATAACAAGGTACCTAGGAGAAGGAAATCTATGTCTAGTTTCAACTTTTTATGGCTAGGAAGTCACGGGTAGCTTCCTGTTGGGTATTGAAATCCAAATCAATCAACCGTAGGATGATGTTTTGATGTTTGATTTATATACATGAGGTTTTTCTTGTGTGTGAAAAGGTGACATGTAGGAAGTTAACCCCTACGTAAGCTATGTGTCTAAGCATAATGTAGAAAAGAAAGGTTCTTTTTAAAACCAAATCAAAGTGTGATATTTTGATGAGGACACACACATGAAAGGGAAATACGATGCAGAAAGGATAAAATAGGGGAAAATAAGGAATACATGGATAAATATTTTCCTTTTTATCTAAACTTTAAGCAAAGATAGATCCAAGTGACCAAACCCAACATGAGAAAGTGGTGCAAGGGTCTTCCTTGTTTGTGCTTGTTTGTGTTCAATTCACCATCTCCTTAAATATGCATGTCTCTTTTATCAATCACCCTTTATTAAAGGATATAACTAATATTAATTACTTGATGTAGATCATACATTTACGTAGTATGGGTTATTGGCACATTCCATTGTATATCCTCATTCAAGTATATGTGAAGAAACATAAAATTCATACCTTGACTTAGATGATTAGCCTTGTTTGTTTTGTCTCGGTCATCATATCTTGAGATTCCTTTGTTAGGAACATCACACTTGGTCCTTCTTATACTCTTGACCCACTCTATTCAACACTATAATTCTTCATCTCTCCATTATGCAACTCTAATTTGATATGAGCTCAAAATGATATTATTACACCTCTTATTTTTCCTTGTACTCTACACCTCTCAAACTACCATATGCTTTACCCTTTTCCTCACCATGTATTCTATTTATTGTACCTCCTCTTCCATTACTAGATCCTAAAATGCTTCATCCCCATACTCCACTAATATATATCTATACTTCACCTTCACGGTTTCACCAAGCTAACACTCGCTCTTAAACGTTCCATCATCCTTGCACCACCATTCTTATTCATATTGTCAATACTTGTTCGATACTTCTTCTAGTTGTCTTCTTCATATCACCACTCTTCTCTCAAATGGCCTAATAGGCTACAAGTACTCAATAAACCCAATATTGTACTTATGGATTTGATTCATTCTAAATGCCTATGAAATGTTTCATCCAACTTTTTATGATGTATCTAGACCTCTAACTCTACCCTTGTCCTTGAATTTGTATTAGGTTCCTTCAACAAGCTTCATACCCTAGTAGCCCTTCTCATAACCAAATGCTAGTATATATCCATTATTCCTTAAACAAATTCCCCTTCTTATGCCTGATTATAATACACTCTATGGATACCTTTATCATGGTTGAATGGAAACCATTATTCCTTTGTACGGAATGGCACTTCCTTGAATGTTCTAGGCTCATTTTAGGCCTAATTAGGTCTCTTGCAAGCATATGGGTATGACAGAGGGATTCTTAGGTCTATCCTCACCTAGAAAATTATCGAAACACCTTATTCATGACTCCAACATACTCCATGATGAAACTCATAGCTTGATCCACTTGTTTGTTCATGCATGCATCTAATTTTTCCTTCCCAATGCACTGTATAGCCGGGACTAGTAAATGTGGTATAACTCTTTCACACATGGGATTTAGAATCTGAAACTTGACAGACCTCTATAATCCCTCTAGATATAACTTATCCTAAATTTTCATTGAATTTTGATGGATAGAATTCTAGATATTTTTTTCCCTAGTTAAGGGCTCGAGAGGAAAAAGCTCATTATACATGTATCTAGACTTGTCTTCAAGGGCTATAAAAATTTAATGATACTCCATGGAATCCTATTCACCTTTTCTATCCTTCACAGATTCCTAAAACTTCTCCTAATATTACTATCTTATTGTATGCTCTCTGCTGAACAGAGCTTTCAATGTTTATGTGGAGAAAACATGGAGATTCTTGCATAATACACTATAAATTTGATTACAACGTTCTCCATTGCTTTATTCATGCTCCACTACCTCTATTACATACCTCCTTTTGAGAGAGTTTCATATTATCATCAAAAATCTATCTTGGACACAATAGAACATCTACCCCTAGCTTTACTCAACTACCTCCTAGGATATCTCAACCATTCCTAGCTTTAGAAAAGACTTTAACAACTCCTATACATGCTTACAAGATTGATTCCACATGGGAATATGATCTCAAAGTTTTTTTTTGCTTATTTTTGGCCTTCATACAACAAATAGGCCTTATTTAGGCTTTTACACACAACACTTGCAAATTTGACTATTTGAATACTAAACTTGGAGGGAAAATGATAACACTTGCTCCTAAAACAACCTAGACCTCAATCACATATGAAACCCTCTATGACCTTTTATTGATGCACCTACATCATTCTACCCATGAGAGAGAAAAAAATTTGAGCTTATAGCTCAAATGGTATTTTTGGTCATCTCCTCTTGTTTCTTTCTTGCTTGTCCATTTGTAGGTGTCTTGTTTTTATCCTTTCATTCATGTTTGTGTTTTGTTTGCTCTTGTCCTTGCTTTCTCCGTATTTCCTTTTCTAATTTCCCACAATTCTCTTGACAAATAGGTTCTTCCTTGACTGATTTTCACCTATATTGCATGATTTAATCCCTCCTTTGATTTTCTTGACTGTGCACAGTGCGATTTTACTTAGAAACCGAACTTCTTTCATCTTCATTTTTCTCCCTCTATGATGTTTTGTACTCTCTTGTGACAACTCAACTTTCTTGCCTTCTTAACCTTCCTAACTTCAATAAATACTTGCATAGCCCACTCATGTATGTGGGTGTATTCTTGAGCTCCAAATTTGTACTTTACCTTAGCTTTCCCTCTCTTAATTTGCAAATAGACATCCATTAAGGGTTGCTTGAAATATTGCTTCTCACATAATAGTATTTCTTCACCTTGACTTATGTCTTCCACTCTAAACCTTAGTCTTTCCTTGACATCACACTCCATGCTCACTTCTTGGCTCTACCTCTTATGTATGCTACTCTCATGTCTTCTTACAAGCCTCTTTCCACTCAAATATTCACAATGATTACTCATTATACCAAAGCATTATTCATTGCACACTAAAACTATGCTTCTTATTCCATTTTTATGGCCTCTTTATATAGAAATTTTACTTCTAAACATATAGAAAGATACTTTTTCTTGAAGGATAGCTTGTGCATAGTCCATATCTGCCATTTCTATGACTGAGAAATCCGAGCATGTCTTCTTATGAATGATAATTGATCAGTTCTCTCTTATTGAACATTTACACACATTGAAACTAAAAATTTTGTCCTCCACCTCAAGGAATAATTCCTTTTACTGCTTACTTGATTGTAAATGAGGTGTCACTTCCAATATTAGGTTGGTCTCCATCCAAAATTGAAGAATCATTGGTTTTTCAAAGGCATTGCTTGTTGTCTAGCCTATTAATCTTTCAAGGAATTTAATCACATTCCTAGAACTATGACTTGGATCCATGTGTATGTACTTAATTCCCTTATGCCTCAAAGCTTACTTGACCGGTTTCTACTTTGTTTTACTCCATGAAATTTGATCAATTTCTAGAAAAACTAAGATTTATTACCTTTATTTATGTCTCCTATGTTGTCTTCTTCTTGGGATGCTTCATTTTGTGTTTGTTATTGACCTCTTTTCTCTATCATACATTCTTTATCTTGTTGTTTGTAAAAGTTTATTGCTCTCTCTTCTTCTTGCTTAATGATGGGATGATTGTATTTGTCTTTATCCCAAGCTTTCTTTTCCTCATGTGGAGGTAGTTCTTTGTCCTTATATTCCTTCAAAGTTATCTCTTTCTTGCCTTGTTCAATTTCCTATTTTTCTTGACCATATTCTTGCTTAAATTCCTTAATTTGTAGATTAGTCATTACTTATTTAGCTTGTTAGAGTTTGGTACACCTTCCATGTGTTACACTCGGATATTTTTATGGTAGTCGTGAGCGGGTCAAGGGGGTTGGGGGTGAAGCCCCCGATGGGGGCTTGGGGGCGAAGCCCCGAAGCAAATTTTCATGGGTGGTTTATTAACCCATGGGTAATGGGTAACCGTTATGGGTTGTTTTTGGGCCCATGGTTTTTTCGGTACCCATTGTTTTGTAAAACCACCTCTTTGGCTACCTATTGATGTACTTATAAATAGATGGACATACTAATAGGATTTATATGAGTGTGTTTTGTGAAGGTGAATAGTGTGTGTGAATTCAAGTGTGAATTCGGGAGGGTTTGTTGAGCGTAGCTCCAAACAAGATCTGATTATTGTAATTGTGAAGATTGTTGGCTTGTAATAAAATATGAGCAAGTGTTCTTGGTGGATGTAGCCCACATTGGGTGAACCACGTTAAATATTGTCTTCGTGTTGTGCATTTTTCATTTCTATAATTCTATTCATACTTCTTATTATTGCGATTCTGAGGAATTATTCCGCATTAGATATTATTAATTCCTAACAATTGGTATCAGAGCCTGGTTTGGTTTGTTGAAGTGTTGAATCATAGGGAAAGTTTTTAGCTTGAGTGGGAGCTATGGCAGATGATGGAAGATCTAGGGTTGATAAATTCAACGGGCATAATTTCAGTCTTTGGAAGATGCAAGATGGAAGATTACCTTTATCAGAAGGATCTTTATACTCCGTTTTCTGAGAAGGTGAACAAACCCTCGAGCATGACAGATGCGGAATGGGATTTGTTGGATAGGAAGGCACTTGGGACAATCGGATGTGTCTTGCATCTTGGTATTATTTAATGTTTCAAAGGAAAAGACTACAAAAGATCTAATGGATGCATTAGGGAAGTTGTATGAAAAACCCTCTGCCTCTAACAAGATATTTTTAATGAAAAAGTTGTTTAATATGAAGATGTCTGAGAATAGTTCAGTAGAAGATCATTTAAATGATTTCAATACGGTTGTGAATATGCTAGCTTGGTTATAATAGAATTTGATGAAGAAGTTAGGGCTTTATTAATTTTGTGCTCTTTACCTGAAAGTTGGAATAGCCTAGTAATGGCGGTAAGCAACTCGGTTCCAGCTAACTCGAAGTTGAAGTTTGAGGATGTTGTAGGGGTGATTCTAAGTGAGGAAATGTGAAGAAAAAGCTCTGGGGAATCTTCTACTTTAGGGAATGCTTTGACAGTGGAAACTAGAGGGAGACAGAAGAATAGAGGAAACCATGGAAAATCGAAAGATCGGGCAAGGTCAAAATCCAAGAGCAAGATTGTATGTTGGAATTGTGGAAAGTCTGGGCACACAAAGAAGGATTGTTGGGAGCTTTGGGATAAGAAGAAACAACAGGAAGAAAACAAGGAGGCAAATGTGGCATCGGGTAATGTATGCCAGGATGCTTTGATTCTTTCTTTGCATAATATTATTGAATCTTGGGTTTTAGATTCAGGGGCTTCTTTTCATGCTACTCCACATAGGCATTATTTTGTTGATTATGTTGAGGGATTTTGGGCATGTTTTCTTGGTGATGATGAGCCTTGCAGTATAGTTGGAAAAGGTTTTGTTTAGGTTAAGATGCAGAATGGGAATACATGGCTATTGAAGGATGTCAGACATGTGCCTACATTAAGGAGAAATTTGATATCGGTGGGGCAATTGGGAAGTGATGGTTGTATTGTGATATTTACAGCTGACTCTTGGAAGGTTACCAAGGGTGCTCTTGTGGTGGCAAGAGGTAAGAAGGTTGGAACCTTGTATTTATCCACTGATAGTACTAATGATTGTAATCTTGTGGCTTTAGATGCAGATACAACATTATGGCACTATAGGCTCGGTCATATGAGCCATAAGGGCATGGACATCATAAAGAAGAATTTTCTGGATATACAAAAATAGGTTTGGATTTTTGTGAGAACTGCATATATGGGAAACAGAAGTGAGTAAGGTTTCTCAAGGTTGGACCTACGAAGAAAGAGAGTAAGTTAGAGCTGGTACATTCTGATGTGTGGGGGCGGCTCAGGTATCATCTCTTGGGGGTTCAAGTTATTATGTTACTTTTATTGATGATGCAATAAGGAAAGTTTGGGTTTATTGTATTAGAAACAAATATGATGTATTTGATACTTTTGTTAAATGGAAAGCCTTGGTAGAGAATGAAATAGGTCTTAAGTTAAAATGTCTCAGGTCAGATAATGGAGGGGAGTATTGCAGTAATGAATTTGATGATTATTGTTCTAAGAATGGAATCCATAGGCAAAAGATGGTTCGGGAACCCACTTGACGAGAATGGGGTGTCAGAAAGGATGAACAGAACAATAATGGAACGTGCTAGGAGCATGAGGATACATGCAGGACTGCCTCTTTATTTTTGGGTAGAAGCGGTGAGCACAGTTGTGTACTTGATAAATAGAGGACCCTCAAGTGCCTTGGATGGAGGCATACCTGAGGAGGCTTGGTACGGTAAGAAAGTTGATTACTCATTTCTTAGAGTCTTTGGATGTGAGGTGTTTGTTCATATTGACAAGGATGATAGGACCAAGCTAGAGGCTAAATCAGAAAAATGCACTTTTATTGGTTATGGTGGTGATGACTTTGGATTTAAATGTTGGAGTATTAAGGACAAGAAAATCATTCGGTCTAGGGATGTGGTCTTTAATGAGAAAGTCATGTATAAGCAATAGTTGCAGGAAAATAGGGAAGAATCCAAGAAAGAATATGCAGTGGTAGAGGATCTTCGGATGGGATAGTGACCCATGAATCAGTTCAGGAACCTACTCAATAGGAACCCCAAACTCCTACAGTGAGGAGGTCTTCTAGGGTAAGAAAAGAACTGAACATTTTTCTCCTTCTCTTTATTATTTATTACTCACTGATAGTGGAGAGCAGAGAGCTTTGATGAAGCAATGTAGGTAGATGCCAGTAAGAAGTGGGAGCAAGCCATGGATGAGGAGCATAAGTCTCTCATGGAGAACCAGACTTGGGATTTGGTGAAGCTACCGGAAGGAAAAAGAGCATTATAGAACAAGTGGGTGTCTGAGTTAAAGATGAAGAAGGAGGAAAAAAAGATATAAGGCCGGTTGGTGGTCGAGGGTTTGCACAGAAACAAGGTATAGATTTTGATGAGATTTTTTCTCTCTGTAGTAAAAATGACTTCTATCAGAACTGTTCTTGGAATAGTGGCGAAGAAGACTTGCACTTAGAACAGTTAGATGTAAAGACTACATTTCTCCATGGTGATTTGGAGGAGGAGCTATATATGTAGCAGCCAGAAGGATATGAAGTCAAAGGTAAAGAGGAGATGGTGTGCAAACTGAAGAAGAGCTTGTATGGCTTGAAACAAGCTCCACGTCAATGGTATAAGAAGTTTGATAGCTTCATGATGGAGCAAGGTTATATTAGATGTCATTCTGACCATTGCGTGTATACAAAGAAATTTGAGGATGGAAGTTATATTATCATGTGTTTGTATGTTGATGACATGTTGGTTGTAGGTAAAAACATGCAGGAAATAAAAGTACTCAAGAAACAACTAAGTGAATCCTTTGATATGAAGGATTTGGGGGTAGCCAGACAAATCCTTGGTATGAGGATAACTCGGGATAGGAAGGAACGAAAGCTGACTTTATCTCAGGAAGAGTACATTAAGAAGGTATTGGATAGGTTTAACATGCAGGATGCTAAACCGGTTGGGACTCCTTTGGCAGGCCATTTTAAGTTATCAAAAAGAGCAGTGTCCCAAGACAGAGCAGGAAAGAAACCAGATGTCCAAGGTACCTTACTCATCGGTTGGTAGTTTGATGTATGTTATGGTGTGCACTAGGCCTGATATTGCCCATGCAGTGGGAGCTGTGAGTAGATTTATGAGTGATCCAGGTAAAGAGCATTGGCAAGTAGTAAAGTGGATCCTTCGGTATTTGAGAGGGACCATGGGGACAATTTTGTGCTACAGTGGATCAGACACCACTTTACGTGGTTATGTAGATTCAAACATGGCTGGAGATGTAGACAGTAGGAGGAGCATGACAAGTTATATTTACACTGTAGGTGGGACAACAGTGAGCTGGATTTCACGACTACAGAAGCTGGTGGCTTTGTCAACCACGGAGGTTGAGTATGTTGTTGCCACAGAGGCAAGCAAAGAGATGATTTGGTTACAACAATTGCTTGAGGAGTTGGGGCATAAGCAGGAGGAATGTAAGCTACATAGTGATAGTCAGAGTGTTATACACCTAGCTAAGAACTCTGCTTTCCACTCAGGATGAAGCATATATAGTTGAGATATCACTTCATCAGGACAACTTTGGAGGAAGATAAGTTGAAGTTGGAGAAGATTCATACCAGTCAGAATCCTGCAGACATGATGACCAAGGTGGTCACAAGGGATAAACTAAAGCTATGTTCAGCTTTGGTTGGCCTTCGCGGATGACAGTGAAGGGTTGAGAAGCTTGCTCAGTGGAAATCAGTCTCCAAGTGGGAGATTGTTATGTTTATGGAGCTTGTTTTCATGTTAGAGTTTGGTACACCTTCCATGTGTTACACTCGGATATTTTACGGTGGTCGCCGCTCCGGTGAGCGGGTCGAGGGGTTCGGGGGTGAAGCCCCCTTGATGGGGGCTCGAGGGCGAAGCCCTGAAGAAAATTTTCATGGGTGGTTTATTAACCCATGGGTAATGGGTAACCGTTATGGGCTGTTTTTGGGCCCATGGTTTTTCGGTACCCATTGTTTTGTAAAACTACCTCTTGACTACCTATTGATGTACTTATAAATAGATGGACATACAATAGGATTTATATGAGTGTGTTTTGTGAAGGTGAATAGTGTGTGTGAATTCAAGTGAATTTGGGAGGGTTTGTTGAGCGTGACTCAAACAAGATCTGATTATTGTAATTGTGAAGACTGTTGGCTTGTAATAAAATATGAGCAAGTGTTCTTGGTGGATGTAGCCCACATTGGGTGAACCACGTTAAATATTGTCTTCGTGTTGTGCATTTTCATTTCTATAATTCTATTCATACTTCTTATTATTGCGATTCTGAGGAATTATTCCGCATTAGATATTATTAATTCTAACTTCTTGCCCTATTTTTTCTTCATTCAAGCAACATAATGTTCTTCCAAGGTGGTATTTCTGATCCACCATCTCTTTGTCTTTTCCATAACCTCTCTCTACTGTCATCTTCTTCATGTGACCAGATTCTTGGTCACCAAACACCCTTCTTGGTGTTTCTCTTCTCATCCACAACTCATCACAAAGAGACATTTCCTTTATTGCCTTTATCTCCTTAACATGTTGCATTGTTTCATGCAAATACTTCCTCATGGTCATTAACATGACACTTCCTCTTTCATCACCTACTTCACCCTTCAAGGGTATGAGACTATGCTCAACTCCACCTTTACAAAACTTGTAAACATTAGTCTTTCCATCATGCTTGGCTTTCCTATCAAATTTCCAAGGTCTACCTAAGATCAAATGGCAAACATCTATAGGTAGAACATCACATAACATTGTATCTCTATATGATCCAATTTGAAAATCAACAATAATTTGCTCACTTACCAAGATATTATGACTTTGTTGCACCCATGAAATGTAGTAAGGCTTTGGATGTGGAAGTCTTCTCAATCCCAGCTTCTTCACCATGTATTTTGACACCACATTGTCAGTGATTCCTCCATCTATGATGATGTCATGCACCTTTCCTCAAGACTTACATCTAGTCTTGAACAAGTTCCTTATTTGGCTCATGTCTATGTCTTGTCTTCTTAAATTTGTTTTCTTACCTCTTAGCTGATTCAAAACTCTCTTCATCAAAAGAGATTCACTCTTCATCCTCTCATTTCTCCTACATAACTAGTTTGGTCTGAATACTTGCCCATTTTTAATTTTCTTAGGGAATTTTACATCATTATAACTTGCATTCTCATCTCTAGTAATCATACATTTATCTTTATTTGCATTCACATCACTAAACACAAGCATACCTTCTTGAATTTTTCCAGAAGACTTGCATTCTTCCCTTGAATGGCTTGTAAACTCTCCTTTGCTGCTGCACTCTAACATTTTCTTTCTCTCTCTAACAAGGTGCTCGAGAGTATCCATTCTCTTCTCCATTTGTATCTTCATCTGTTGAAATTGTCCCATCATCTCTTTAAGAAAGTTTTCCTGGCTATTTTGCAACTTTACATATCTCTATGCCATCATCATTTTGTTGATTCTCATGACGAGATGCCTTTTAACCAAGATACTTAGGATCGATACCAATTGGTGCAAAGGCATTCCTTGTTTGTGATTTTTTGTGCTCTATTCACCATCTCCTTATACATGCATATCTCTTCTCTCAATCACCCTTGCTTGGAGGATCTAACTAAGATTACTTAATTGATGTAGATCATACATTTACCTAGTATAGGTTATTGGCACATTCCATTATATATCCTCATTCAATTATATGTGAAGAAACATAAAATTCATACCTTGACTTAGATTATTAGCCTTCTTTGTTTTTTCACGTTAGCATATATCGAGATTCCCTTCATTAGGAACATCACACTAGGTCCTTATTATACTCTTGACCCGCTCTATTCAAAACTATACTTCTTCACCTCTCCATTATACAACTCGATTTTTATGACCTCAACATGATATTATTACACCTCTTATTTGTCCTTGTACTTTACACCTCTCAACTTTCCCTATGTTTTACCCTTGTCCTCACCATGTATTCTATTGATTGTACCTCCTCTTCCATTACTATATCCTAAAACACTTCATCCCCATACTCCACTAGTACATATCTATACTTCACCTTCATAGCTCTAGTAAGCTAACACTCTGCTCCTAAACACTTCATCCTTGTAACACCATTCTTATTCATATTGTCAATACTTGTTCCATACTTCATCGATGTCTTCTTTATATTACCACTCTTTTCTCAAATGGCCTAATAGGCTACAAGTGCTCAATAAGCCCAATATTGTACTTAGGGATTTGATTCATTCCCAACACCTATGAAATGTTTCATCCAACTTGTCATTATGTATCTAGACCTCTAACTCTTCCTTGTCCTTGAATTTGTACTAGTTCTTTCAACAAGCTTCATACCCTAGTAGCCCTTCTCATAACCAAATACAAGTATATCTCCATTATTCCTTAAACAACTTCCCCTTCTTATGACTGATTCTAAGACCATTTATGGAGACCTTGCTCATGGGTGAATGCCAACCATTAGTCATTTGTATGGAATGGCACTTTCTTGACTGTCCTAGGGCTCATTTTAGGCCTAATAAGGTATCTTGCAAGCCTAAGAGTATATTAGATGGGTTTTTAGGTCTATCCTCACCTAGAAAATGATTAAAACACCTTCTCTATGTCTCCAACATGCTCCATGATCAAACTTAGAGCTTGATCCACTTGTTTGTTCATGCATGCATCTAATTTTTCTTCCCACTTTACATGTATAGCCAGGACTAGTAAATGTGGTATAACTCTTTCACACGTGGGATTTAGAATCTGAAACTTGATGACCTCTATACTCCCTCTATAAATAGTTTATCCTAAATTTTAATCAAATTTTGATGGATATAATTCTAGATATTTCTTTCCCTAGTTAAGGGCTCAAGAGGAAAAATATCATTCTATAGGTATCTAGACTTGTCTTCAAGGGCTATAAAAATTTAATGATGATTCATGGACTCCTACTCACCTTTTCCATCCTACACATATTCCTAAAACATCTCCTAAGCTTACTATCTTGTTGTGTGCTCTCACCTAAAAATATCTTACACTATTTATGTGAAGAAAACATGGATATTCTTACATGATATACTATAAATTTGATTAAAACATTCTTCATTTCTCTATTCATGCTCCATTACCTATGTTACATACCTCCTTTTGAGAGAGTTTCATATTATCATCAAAAATATATCTTAGACACAATAGAACAACTACCGCAAGCTTTACTCAACTACCTCCTAGGATATCCCAACCATTCCTTGCTTTAGAAAATACTTTAACACATCCTATACATGCTTACAAGACTGAATCCACATGGGAATATGATCTCAAATATTGTTTTTGCTTATTTTTGGCCTTCATACAACAAATGGGACTTACTTATGCTTTTACAGACAACACTTACAAATTTGACTATTTGGATACTAAACTTGGAGGAAAACTGATAACAATTTCTCCTTAAACAACCTAGACCTTAATCACATATGACACCCTCTGTGACCTTTAAATGATGCACTGTATCGTAAAGAAAAAAGTGAAGTCTTGTGCATCATTATTAGTAGAAGACAAAAGAAACAAAAAATATGAAATAAATGAAAGGGATCACCTAAAGGGTGGTCCCACCAGCGTGTCAAAAAGTTGTACAAGTTTATTCATTTCTAATCAAATGAATGAACTAGAAATGAAAGAAACTATCATCTCGAACATGGAGGGTTTATGGTACCTCTAACGTGATGTGATGGATGAATGGGCATAAAGTAGATGATGGATCCTTGATGCAACAAGTCGATAACTTGGTGCAGGTTGATAAAGTGACCTAGATTATTTAGAGGTAGGTCAACAACCTAGGATAATAGATTTGGAATGTAGAATAAGTATTCAAGCTGCAAAATCCCGAGTGCAAAAGCTGCAAGGTAGTAGAGGTCCTGTGGATGTTGGGAGATGACCTACAGAATGTCCTTGGAGGAAAAAAACACCGGGGATGGCAGAAAACAATAGTAAGGAAGGATTGATTGGCTAACATGACCCTAGTCGACGGTGACCAAGTTGAGTTGACGGTGACTATAGCAGAGTTGGGTAAGGCCGAGGTCAAAAGGATGAAATGGGAGACTTGTAAGAAAACAAACTACAAGAGAAGTTTGTTGAGGGAGCTCTAGGTGTTGCAAAAACCTGATATGAACTCAGTAAAACATTAGATACAAACAATACAAAGATAATTTGATAAATATCACATAAATAACATGAAGATGATGATAAATCTCATGAAGGATGATCGTGAGTGATGCAAGCACGTTGAAATGATGTCCAAGAGATTTGTAACTATTGCAGGAATTCTCAGGCATGAGGAAGAGTTTGTGAGTCACAAGAAAGCTCCAAAATTTGTATGCATCTCATGATTATGGAAAGATAAGTCTTAGTTTTATAGGTTCGATGGCAACTGGGCTAGGTCGCCACTAACTATGAGGAAAGTTTCCCCAGTGGGGATTATTTTGTGCTTTGATCGGCATTTTGGGCATTTAAGAGTTAGAAGGGTGCTTTAAAGCATGTAGGAAAGTAAGGGATTTTTAGGGATGTTAAGGGATAAAGATAGGCAAGATAAAAATGCTAGAAAAGCAAGGGGATGTATGTGTTAGGATAAAATCATCCTAAATAGAAGGTTTGTTAGGGCATGTGAGATATTAATTCATTAATTAATTAATTAATGTGGATTAATTAAGTAATGGGAATTAGTGGGCATTTTAAATTAAATAAAAAGGGGGATGAATTAAATTAAGGGGGTTAGGTAAAGACCAAGGTGAAATATGTGCACATGGGCAAACAAGGGTATAGATACTAAATTTAGGTGTCTACACAAAGGATTTCTCCAAGAAGAGAAAGAGATCTCACCGATATGGCTTGATTGATATTTTAGTTCTTCTCTTAATAATCTTTTCTAAGTAGAAAGGGGCATTGAACAACCTTTCCAATAACATAAAAATTCTCTTATCAAGTGTAATCTCTTACAAGGACATGGTGTAAGTTGAAACATGATGTACTAGGTTTCTTATATAGTTTTTCATTTTTAGAGAAACTTATAATCTATGGATGTGGCATAAAGGGAATTTAGAATTGGAAAGGGATAAGTATCATCATAAGAGATTAATTAGTGATTACCAACTCATGGAATTTGGTGGTGATTTAATTATTAGGCCAAATTAAGCTTTAAAAGCTATTTGGATATGATTTAGAGGGAAATTAGTAAAATTTGAAGGATTTGAAAGAGGGATTTAACCAATAAGATGGTTTATTGATTAAATAGAATATTAAAAGTCTTAATTAATCAAAAATGGTCAATTAATTAATTAAAAGAGGATTATAACTAACGAAGTGACGTTAATTGGCATACAGGATGAAGGGGAAAGCTAGTTAATTAAAGAAGTATCATTAATTGATAGAGACAAAGGGGAATTATAGCTAATTAGTAGAAAAACTAATAATTATAACGAAATTACGGAAAGAGGATAATTAATGAAATTTTAATATTAAAATTGCATAGTTAGATTTAAGTACCTACATTTTCCCCTCTTTGATGTCGTTTAAGCGCAAGTGACGTCACCTCAAAGATAGTAGACAATTTTAGACAATTTGAAGGATTCAAGAAAAATTATTAGGATGGATGATTCCCCCTCAAGTGTCGATGGGGTGATAGAAGAGGTCGATTGGCATTCGAAAAGAAGAGAAGAACAATCATATTAGAAGACAAGACAATTGCGATAGTAAGATATGATTTTCTTAACATATCATGTGGAATGAAAAATCATAGTGGGGGAAGGGATTCAAACTTGGCTTGGTTAGCCATTGTTTGAATTGAAAAATGAATTAGAGCCCGTGCCTCAAGTGGAAGAAGCAAGGGAGTGGGGGAGGGAAGAAATGAGTCATTGTGATAATTGTGTCTCGGAGGAATAGTTAGAAGAATTAGAAAATGATAGGTAGAAAGTTAGTTAGAATGGAAGATAAGATAGATGATGGATGGGAAGATCGTGACATAACATATGTACCATCTTGGCTCAAAAATACCTTTTTATTTGATATAAGCATACAACAAAAGGGTAAAATGATATGAAGAGCCATAATACTAGTTTTTGTTCATTGTTAAAGGATTAACTCAAAGAAAAATACATAAGCAACGCAATACAAGAAAGCAAACAATCGGGAAAGAAAACAAACATATTCTAACATGCAACATTCAAGAGAGTTGTACTAATGTTTTTGTTATCCAGCTTCTGTTCACAAATGTTCGAGTTATACAACAAGGGTGAAAATGATGCCTCGAGCAAGGATTCATGCAAGGGAATAGATGAAGGACATAGAAGTCCCATGAAAATCAATGTGCACTATGAAACTACCTTGAGCAGCGATATATGATGGGAAGAAATACATAACAATCAAACTAGCTTTGTTGATGAGAAAAGATCACAATATGATATGCATGTTGTGCGCAAGAACTAGCAAGCACTGAAGTAGGATGTTTTGTAGGATAGTTTCCAATGTTTATATGTTTATGAGTTTTTCACTATTTTTGGATTTTTTATTTTGAATGTTGAGGATTTTCAAGGGTTTTGTGAATATTTTTATATTTTAAAGGTTTTAAATGTTTTGGACTTTTGAAGTTTTTAGCAATGTTTTTGGATTTTTAATATTTTTACCAATGTTTTTGGATTTTCTAAGATTTTGTGAATTTTTAGGGTTTTTTGAAATTTTTTTGAAAGCCATGTATAGGAAAATGAATATGCAAATATGCCCCAAGAGAGAGGTGAGAATATACAAGGGTAAATCCCACATATATATATGGTCATCCGGATCAAGTCCGTGAAGGATAGGCTCGAAAGGATTTCAAACATAGGTGAAGGACTAGCTAGGAAGAAGCAATCATGCCCTCAGGTGTGAGATGCTTGTGAACAACGAATCCTCCTATGGTGTCGGAAACTATTTTTCACCAAAGGACTTGTCCAAAGTGCCACAATTACGTGTTTTTCACATTTGAACAAATTTGTTTCTCTTTACTATTTTTTTATTATTGTTATTTTTATTTATTGAATGCCCTCAAGATTAGGAATATAAACTCTTGAGATTCATGATTTTCATAGGTTATCGGAGCTCCTCACTATTAGGATATGCAAGTGTATAGGCCCCAAAACCAAATTTAGCCACCAAAATGTATGACACTAACCACTTAGGCTCAAATTTATCTTTCTTTTCACACTCTTTAGTTGTGTTAAACTAATTTTCCTTAAGCACAAGATCACCTACCTTAAATTCCTGAGGGATGATATGTTTATTGTATCCTATCAAGATTCGATTCTGATACACTTTAAGATGGTCCAAGGCATGAAGGCATTTTTCATCCAAGAAGTTCAAGCTTTTCTAGCCTAGCTACTTTGTAGTCCTCTTATTTATCCAAATAGTCTCACAAGAAGAATCTCAAATAGGGGGGCTCAATATCTATGGGTATAATGGCTTCAGTGACAAATACCAAGGAATAGGGGGTTGCACCTGTAGGTGTGCAGATGGAAGTGCGATAGGCCTAGAGGGTATGATGGATTTGGAGATGCCAATTATGGCCTATTTTACCAACCATTTTCTCCATAATCCGAATAAGCATTTTATTGATGGCCTCAACTTTCCCATTACCTTGAGGGTAATAAGATGTAGACCACTTTTAGATAATTTTAAAGTGTTGGTAGAGAGCCTTCACTTATTTGTTCTTGAATGATTTTCCATTGTCAGATACAATGGCAGAAGGGATTTCGTAATGGAAAATGATATGGTTCATGATGACTTGGAAATTTGAGCACCAATGAGATATATGAGAGGAACAACCTCCACCCATTTGGTAAAGTACTCAGTGGTAGTGATAATGTGTTTGTGGCCATCAAATGAGGTGGGGGTGAGTTTTCCTATAAGATCGAGCCCCCATTTGCTAAACGGCCATGGTGTTGTGATAAACTATAATGATTGAGATGATGCATGGATAAAATTATTGTGTTTTTGACATAGGAAACATTTCTTCACATATTGGAAACAATATATTTCCATAGTAGAGGGCCAAGTAATATCCCATGCGTAAAATTTTCTTCACGAGGAATATGCCATGTGTATGAGCACCATAGATGCCTTTGTGAACCTCTTTGGTTTCTTAGATAACTTCTTTAGAGTTAAATAAATGAAACAGAGTCCCATCATAACCTCGACGATAAAGAGTTCCCTAAGTAGGGTGTAACGGGCTATATGTTGGATAAGGGTTCTCTTGTGGGATTTCGAGAGGCCGGGTAAGAAGGTATCATCTGTAGGTAGTTGTAAATAAGGACATATAGGGGAAAGGGACCAAAACTTCACATACCAAACATGATTCTGGCATTTCATAGGCCGATACCATTAGATGATTGATAAGGAATTGAAAATCTTGGGTATCTGGTGATAAGTGTAGCAAGGATTTGATTGTATCCATACCATTTTTATGGGTTCTGCATGCATGGAATTTGATGGAAGAAAATATGAATGAAATACTCTTTTAGGTTGTCCACCATGTGTTTATATGGGATATTCTTCTCATCTTTGAATTTGTATTCGTCATTCACTTGTTTGATGATAATATGGGAGTCGTTGATAACCTCGACCTTTTTGATGTTCCATCTGATGACTACTTTAAGACCTAAATGAGAGCTTCATATTTAGCAATGTTTTTTTTACATGGGGATCCAAGTCTAAATGCTTGTGGGATGATATTTCATGTTGGAGTATAAGGACTACTCCTACTCCGAGCCATTAAATGTGAATGACCCATCAAAATATACCTTCCAGGTTGATGATTCTTTAATATATAAAATGGAAGCATCTGGAAGATTCATACTTTAGGGTTCCATTCCACGGAAGTGGAGCTTCACTAGTTAGTCAATAAGCACTTGTCCTTAGACTACTTTTTGATTGACATACTCAATTTCAAACTCACTTGGTAAAATAATCTAGTTGACCATCCTTCCTATAAGTGTAGGTTTTGACAAAAGGTATTTGAGAGGGTAAACTTTAGATATTAGCTTGGTATGGTTGTTCAAAAGGTAATGGTGGAGTTTTTTAAAAGCGAAAACAATGTACCAAACATGCTTTTTCAATATGCGGATAGTTGAGATCGTATGATATCAAGGTATGGATAAGGTAATAAACGGCTCTTTACTTGTGTTGAGAATCTTAATGTGCCAATAGTAAATTGGGTAGTAGATATGTATAACAACAAAGATTCAACTGGGATCAATGTTATAATAAGGTAGATTTTCCAACTATTTTTGAGTTGAGAAAAGGCTTGTTGGAAATCGGGCCCTAGTGGAAATCAATATCTTTCTTTAGCATATGGGTGAAGGATTGGCACTTTTTGCAAGTTGTGAGATGAATCTTTGGATGGCCTAAATTTTTCCTTGAAGGATAAGCAGTTGTTTGAGGTTAGTAGGAGGAGGCATCTCAAGTAATAGCAAGTGACTTTGGCGGGATCGACTTCAATTCCATGGCGAGACATAATTAAACTCAATAACTTACCTAAAATGAATCTGAAGACACACTTCTTTGGATTCAAATCAGACCTTGTAATCCCGAAGCCATTCAAAGATATGGTAAAGG
The DNA here is from genome assembly GCA_018340775.1 of Taxus wallichiana var. yunnanensis. NCBI lineage: Eukaryota > Viridiplantae > Streptophyta > Pinopsida > Cupressales > Taxaceae > Taxus > Taxus wallichiana. Next base: position 110,701,943 of record CM031239.1, read on the forward strand.
ATCATGGGTGTTCTCGCTCTAGTCTTAGGTTTTCTAAGGATATCATCTACATAATCCTCCACAATATCATGTAACATATCATGGAATATGACAATCATAGCTCTTTGATATGTTGTGTTTAAGTTCTTGAGGCCAAAAGGCATGACCTAATAGAAAAAGGTTCCCTAAGGAGTAGTAAAGGTGGTTTTATGTTGGTCCTCTTCCATGATCTTGATTTTATTATAGCTCGAGAATCCATCCATGAGGGATAGCATTTCATGGCTAGCAATAGAATCGACAATCATGTCGATGTTTGGAAGAGGAAATTCATCTTTAGGACATGCTTTGTTGATTTCCCGAAATATTTCCAACCCCTTATACCAATAGGTTTCTTCGAGCAGACAATATGTTGGAGATCCATTCGAAGTAATCAATAAGTCTGATGAATCCCACTGCTAATAAATTTTCTATCTCTTCTTTGACTAAAAAGAGCCACATGTGGATGCATTTTGCATAGTTTTTGTTTGATTGGCTTCGTTGATTCATGCACAATGAGGTTATGCACAACTAAAGAAGGATCAAATCTGGAATGTCTACATAGGACCAAGAAAATACATCGAATATTATCTAAGGAGGACAGCAAAACCTTTTTGTTCGTGTGTTGAAAGAGAAGCCCCAAGTTTGACAATTATAGGCTCATCTTTTATACCAATGTTTATATCAATAGTCTCCTCCATAAGTAATTTGGATCCATCCTCCATATGCGTAGGATCAAGGGGAGATTGAGTTCTTTCTCTATTGGTGTCTCGATAAATTTTCACCCATAGGCTGGTCACTTTTTATATCCTTTTTTATTTTTCTATTTGTTTGTCTCGTAAGTTCCTCAAAGAGGTTTTCACTATAGGACTTGGATATTTTATTTTTGTGAGGCTTTATGGAATATATTTTTCACTCATTCTCTTTTACTATTGTTGACCTCAGAACTCATCCTCCTCCCCGAAATACACGTATGCATCAAGGTTGATAGAGAATCCTTTCTTATGGTCCTCGATAGGAATTTCATCACGTAACCCCATAAATTCTCCAATTGCTTCGTCATTCTGAAATAAATCAATTGATATGTGTTGTTGTTGGTCCTAGTTGATAAGGGAAGGGTGGACGAGGTCTAATTCAGGAATGTAAGGAGATGGGGTTAAAATACTCATGTTACCGAATAAGTTAGTGGAAACAAGCTATACATAAAGGATACGAGAGGGACTTTGGTTTTCTATCATAATCGAATATTTATCCTCACGTTCTAAGGAGATGGCCTCAAATTCTGTAGGTGGTGATCCATAGGGTCGAATACCAATTCCATATTTGTCCATTTTCTCATGTTCGGAAGAGGTTCTCACATACCTTGTTCATTTATGCCACACCCATATCCTTTATATCCCATAGCATACATCATCTTATTAGGGATGACATATTATGGGGATTGATAGCAAGAAGCCATCCTTTCATTAAGGGATTGGGATGTATAAGTGTTATGAATTTTCTCATCTTCCAAGAGACCACTAGGGATGAATTTTTCAATACTGTAAGGTTTTTGAGGTTGTTGTGGCTAAAATTTGGGCCTACCACGTGTTTTGGGAGAGGGGAAGATTTGAAACAAGGAGGGCATGTTGGAGGTTATATTCCCCACAACCGGTAGGAAGGATTTTCAATTTTGATTCCCATGTAGAAAATGGGGATATGGATGTGGAGGCACCACTTTTGTGTGGGCACAGTGTATCGGGATTAATGTGAGAGGTGAGGGCCTCTTATTGAATCTCGATAGCTATCTCTTTAGAATGACAGTCATATGTTGTGGGGAAATTTCCAGATAATGCTCTACAATGTGCAAAGGGTTGGGTCCCCAAGAATGGTAATTTCTTGTTCTTGATGATAGATCTTGATACAGTGGTGAAAATTTAAAGGAATGTCCTGCATGACATGAATCCATGGGTGATCGAGGAGGATATTATAAAGTAGCTCCAAGTAAAGAACATGGAATTGAATTTCACGTGTGGTAGGCCCAAATTTCATTGGAAAGGTAATCATGTTTGTTTATTGTTTCTCTGCATTATCATAAGTCTTAATGGTGATCACATTAGGCTCTAGTTCAGTGTCAGTGTGTCCCCATTATTTTATAATGTGTATAGTACATATGTTAAGGCCATATACGTTGTCCACGGGAACTCTTTTTATTTTCTTATGAGTAATTATCAGTTCAATAGACAAGGGTAGGTTATGTGTTAGATCATCCGTTAGAATCTCATTTTGGCTAAAAATGATTTGTTCATATGAAGTGAGTTATGCAACTAAGGCTTGGAAGTGTGAAGCATCAATTTATGTGGGAACTCTTAACTCTTGGAGGGTCTTATAGAGGATATCCTTGTGAACAGTAGATATCTTAAGAAGATCCAAGATAGAGATCTTAGCAGTTGTCTTCTCAAGCTTCTCTAGGAGATCGTAATGACCATCCGAAGGAGTAGGTAGAGGTCCTAGGATGATAATATGAGTGCATCACATTACCATGGAACAATCCTATGATATGATATTGATGGTATTTATATGCTCAGTAGTGGGATGGAAATAGCCAATGAGAGAATCAAAGGGATTGGTTGTTTTGGCAACAACGTGATTGAAATTTTTCCTTGTGAGGATTAACCTTGATCCGGTTTTTCATTCCACCTATTTATGCCTCGGAGAATGGTTTTTATAAGTTCTTAATTGATTATTAGACATTTTGTTGGGTTCTTGTGTATATTTCTAGATGTCTCCTCGATATATGATATCTTGAATGAATTTTTTCAATTTCATAAAGCGATCTATAGCATGGCATTTGACATGGTGATATTCACAATATTTGTAGTCTTTGTACCACGACGGTTTAGGTGTATCCTCGAAAAGGGTGTAGTGGTAGGAAATTTGACCATGTTGGTTACATCTAGTTATTTAAGAATCGATTATAAAGACCCCATGAGTGGAACATATTCTCGACATTTAACTTCTTATTTGAGTGATACTCGTGAGAATTTCAAATGAGGAGTGTTTTAGAATGCTTGGATATGTTTGGAATCGGTGATTTCATCACCTACGACATTATTATTTCTATTGAAGAAATTTGAATTGTCTATAGGTTTTGAGTCATGGTTTTCTCTTTGGATGAGTTTTAAGGTCCCTTTGATAAGCAAAGCCTTTTCAATATGGCTTGTTTTTTCAATAACTTCTTCAAAGGTGCTTATACAATGAATTTACAAGTGAAAGGCTATCTCGGGATGAAATTTAGGTACTAATATACTAACAATTTATTTTTCTATAAAAGGAACGACAACCAGATCGTACCAAGCCAAGAACACAGATGTTAATCAAACATCATGATCAATAAGATGAAAGCAATTCACCAGAATAACTTTACATAAACCTTTGCAAACAAATGAGCAGCAATATCATATATTATTATGGAACTCAATGAAATATAATGAGAATGGGCCTTGCTTATATAGGAAAGGAATAAAAATCTAAGAACCAGATCAAGGTTGTAGATCAAGCCATAAATCAAGGAAGTAACTAGTCATCAAAGAACTAGTCAAGACCATAGATTTAGGAGATAACTAGACATCAAGGATCTAGTCAATACCATAGATCAAGGAAATAACGAGTCAATACCATAGATCAAGGAAAGAACTATACCTAACAACTAGATAATATCTCCTAATATCTAAATAAGATAAAAGAAATATCAACACACATAAGTGGGTGAGGATAAATACAATAAAGGTAAATAATGTACATAGGTGAACATGAGCTAAGGTAAATACCTACTCTAACACTCTAGAATTGAGCAAGGGAAGCGACTAGCTAACCCTCGCCATTGTTGTAAGAAACCAACGAAGTTTTCATTGTTGTGTTGGTTTATGCTACAAATGTTTATCATAGAGATATCACTTTCCATGTTGAATGAAAATTGGCAAAAAAACTTCTCGTCTAAGTTCGTGAACATGTAAATAGACTCTTTTTGGCTATGGAGAAACCATTCAAGTGTTTGGCCTCCGAGACTCTGTGGAAATAAGCGAATAAGGTAGTTATCTCTATAGGAAACTTCTTGGAAATCCATAAAGAAATATTTTACGTGATCATGAGGATCACCTTTTCCCTATATTTTTCAAATTTAGGGTAGTCAAAAATAGGTGGAAAAGGAGTACGCAACATCTCCCGATCGAAGGGATAAGGACACAGTTCTTCGAACTGATATTTATTATTGTGTCCAAGGTTGTTTTCTTGAAGACCAACAAGCATGTCTTTCATAGAATGCCACTCTTGATCAAATATTTGGCCACATGAGGTGTGGTGGATATATATATATATATATATATATATATATATATATATATATATATATATATATATATGCGATTACATTTGAAGGCTTCGCCACCATGGGTTTGAGTGTAGTTTTCTACATAAGTCACCTTAGGTTTCTCAATACGTGCAGCTCTACTTGTGTCCCGATGGACATGTGAAGCTAGGTTTACTAATTGGAAACTAAGATTTTATAATTTTGTTGAACGGTGACCTCTTCATTGTGGGGTTTCGGTTGAGGTTCATGTTATGGGTCTTGTTGATTCTTCCCCTTTGTTCTAGCTTCGCGATTGATTCGAATAAGTTGTATGTGATAACCAATTGTAGCCTTAGAGGATTTTGCTTCCTCATTATTACCTTCAAGTTGGGCTGAGGTAGAATCATGTCCATGGTTTAGTATGTCCTCAACTGTTCAATAAGGAGGAGGTTCTATTCTTTTTGTTCCTTGAATTATGTTTGTAAGGAAAGAAGGGTTCAAGGTAAATGGAAATTTGGCCCTTAACTCTATTAATCACAATAAGACTTGATCTTTGTTGTGGAAGATGAAATTATGGATATGAGCGGGGTCATATTCATAATTATTTCGGGGAATTGGTCCCTCATCTCCACTATGGTCAACAAGTGTTTTCTCTTCATCATTTGATGGGTCTAATGGGTTTTGAAGGAAGGGGTTAGATGCCCGCCTTTTATGAGTTGATATCGTAACATGTTTCATGATGGGAAGTGTTTTACAAAGATTTGGGATATATGTGCAAGTGTCATAATGAATCTAGGAAAAAATGACCGATCTCTAAATGATAAAGTGGATATTTTCTAAGGGTGTGGAATGTATGATGAAAGTAGCTAAGGAAAATCTATGAAATGTGGACAAAATAACGATTGAAAAAGAATATTTCCCTATGTTTAAATGTCTCAAAAGTGGTTTGATAGAGGATAAACATAATTTCAACACTTAAATCGAGTTTTGAGAAAACAAGATTTAAGTATTAAAAGGATTTGATATGATTTTGGTAGCGTAACAACACATCTCTATGCTTAAATCGAGGTTTAAGAAAAATAAGACTTAAGTATCAAAAATGGTCGATACAATGCGAGCAGCGTAACAACGCAATTTCAACACTTAAATCAAGTTTAAGAAAACAAGATTTAAGTATCAAAAAGGGATTGATACAATGTGGGTAGTGTAACAATGCACTTTCAACACTCAAATCAAGTTTTAAGAAAACAAGGTTTAAGTATCAAAAATGGTTGATACAATGCGAGAAGCGCATAACAACACAATTTCAATACTTAAATCAAGTTTAAGAAAACAAGATTTAAGTATCAAAATGGATTGATACAATGTGGGCAACATAACAACGCACTTTTAACAATCAAATCAAGTTTTAAGCAAACAAGGTTTAAGTATCCAAAAATGGTCGGTTCAATTTTTGGCAGCACTTCAAATAGTGCACTTTTGATAAAAGGGGAGACAAAAATTTGTGAAAAGGGGAGCTAAAATTTTATGAAAAGGGGATATGTTAAAATGTTTTGTAACCAAAAATACGCAGCACAACTTTGGTGATTTTTGCCTTGTTCTAAAACAAGGTGGAAACTAAGACAAAGTTTTGCTTAGTAAGGATTTTGATACCAATGATAATGGATATGGAAAAGTTGGCCCCGATGCCAAATAGCTTCCTAGGGATTTTGTTCTCAAAACTCACCAATATTTTTCTAAGATAGGTACAATATATTTAGAATAAATTCTAAACAAGAACCATTACCCCACAATCAAATTAATAAAAAAAGCCTCATACAGACAACATTTAATATTCCTCACGGGTTTTACTAGTCAAGTGGGTATTTGGGGCACTTCTCGTTTCGTCATCTAGTTCCCTCAATGTGTCAACTACTTTGGGGTTCCTGTGGTACTCCTCACAATGAGTTTTATGGCTTAAGCCAAAGCACTTCCCATAGTTTAAAGCAAGTGGGTTTTCACTCTTATTTGAACACGAAAATACGGTGAGTTGTTCTTTTTTATCTTGATTTAAATGTGATTTTTCTTAAATGCATTTCTTTGACCGAGTCAACCTACACACAAGACATTAGTAAAAAAAAATATTTTGGTCTTTGACAAATGTAAATGGTCATACACTCAAATGATTAGTAGGTTTCCATATGATCACAATGTTAGAAAAATATCAAGGATCTTAACCATTTTTGTTTCTCAAGATCACTTGAAAGTGCAAGAGAAGAGCATATGTGGTGTTTGATCAATTAAACCAACATGGAAACTTAAACCAAAAAAACAAACATTAACGACATTTTCAAATGACAACCAAAATGTTAGAAAAGCATACAAAAATTGTTGTCGTTTCTTATTCTTGAGATCACTCGAAAGCGCAAGAGAAGAGCATATGTGGTTTCGATGAAATTATAGCGAAAAGGAGATTTCTAATAAATACTCAAGACACTAGCACTAATTTAGACAAAAACCTACATATTAAAGTCAGAAACATATGTAAAATTGATCAAAATTAAACATTAGCTTTGAAACTTTTGAAATTTTAAAATAAATGGCCCACATAACACTAATGCAAACATAAAAACACTAGCACAAGAAATGATACACATATGCAGAAAGTAGAAATGGATAGGAAAATGCGGGCACATGCAAATGAACGTAGATGCGTACATGTGAACGCTAGTGCATGGACTAATACGCAGATGGGTGCAAAAAATAACAAAGCGAGTGTAATGTAGGCACATGCAATGAAACAACGACGCAGCGGTGACACGTAAGCTTGTATAGATGAACATATGCGTGTACGGATGAACGACAACCCGCACAATGGAGAAAAATAAACAACAATGCTAGCGCAAGGAATGGAACGCAGCGTGTGTAGGCAGATTTTAGTGGAACATCAACACATGTAATGAGACGAAGGCACATGCGAGATGAATGAAGACACGCACATATGAACGCTAGCACAAGAATAGTGATACGGTAAAGCACTGCATAATGATACAAAAGTACGTACATATGAACGTTAGCATAAGGAACCCGAGTCTCGCACATAAAAAAATGTCAAAATTGAGCCAAAAACAACATAAAGCTCGGATTTTTCTCATCAAGACTCAAATTTGACAACATTTTGCTTCCTAAATACCCAAAAAGAACACTCAACACTATCAAACATCATTAAACATGCTCAAAGACCAAAGAATTTCAACAAATTAAAGTTTTTGCATGAAAATGAAGTCTAAACTAAGAAAACATAAATAATGTGTGTGAGATAAAGGGGTGTCCCACCGGGTGTGCCATATGTATGCATGTTAGAAAAATCCTAAGTTGATTGCAAGAACCTAACACCAAGTAGATTTATAACTTAGTTAATTCAAACTAATATATCATGATAAAACTATGAAAGGAAAAGCTAAACTAATATGCATAAAATATTAAATCAAACATGAAATGTAAACATTCCTTTGATTATTTATATGGGTTTTAGATTGTAGATACTTCCTTTATGATCCGAACACAACTATACACGATCAAAGGATTTCTCCAAGGAAGAGGAAGAGATCTCACCAATATGGCTTGATTGTCATTTTATTTCTTCTCTTACTACTCTTTTCCAAGTAGAAAGGGGGATTGAACAAGCTTTCCAATAACATGAAAATGCTCTTATCAAGTGTAATGTCTTACAAGGACATGGTGTAAGTTGAAATATAATGTACTAGGTTTCTTATATAGCTTTCCATTTTTAGATAATCTTGCAACCTGGTGAATGTGGGATAAAGGGAATGTAGAATTAGAAAGGGATAAGTATGATTAAAAGAGATTAATTAGAGATTAGCAACTCATGGGAGTTGATGGTGATTTAATTAATCAACTAGGATTAATTAATAGGTCAAATTAAGCTTATAGAAGCTATTTGGAGATTATTTAGAGGGAAATTAGTAGAATTTGAAATATTCGAAAGAGGGATTTAACCAATAAGAAGGTTTATTGAATAAAAAAGATTAAATATTTTAATTAATCAAAATGGTTAATAAATTATTTAAAAGAAGATTATAACCGATGAAATGACATTAATTGGCATCAGGGATGAAGGGGAAAGCTAGTTAATTTGTAACACCTCTTATTACGCTTCATTAAACTTAGGGGAAAAATTATTTACCCATTTAATTATCTTGATGCCTTCAATGATTTTAACGCACAGCAATTAAAATCCAGTTTGTTATGCCTTCAATGATTAATAGCTCACAGCAGATTAATCTAGCATTAATTAATTTTAATCCATCTTGACAACCTATGATAACCATGTGCAACTGTAAGGGTTCAAATCCTACTCGATCCCTTTTCAATGCTCTACACGAGCCAATATACCCAGTATATCATTTGGTTAGACCTTTTAAAGGTATATAGAATCATGTGTATCTTCTTAGTGTCATCTTCCGCTCACGACACAGTTTAAAATAAGAAGTGGTGACAAACAATGCAATCAGTCATTTGCAATATTATGGCTATAGTTTTGGCATTGCACTAGCAAACCTAGTTTTGTGACTACACATAAGCCACATGAAACCTATCATTTCCATTTCACCGCACAATTGTCTCATTTATAATATCAGGATTCTTTTCCATTCTTAAGTTATTAAGTTTATAGTTAACCACTTTAGTTTATTCATTTATGACAATGTAACCCTTCATCCTATGGATAGGTTAACTAAGTTTCATGATGTTGATCAAATCATGTTAGAGGTACGCAATGAACTCCACGAGTCATTACATAAGCATGTATCAACTATCACACGATTGACAACTACATTATATTACAAAAATTGACTAGGTTCGGTCAAATGTGAATATAACCAATTCTTAACACCACTTGTTAATTATTATTTACTTCATCAATTTAATTGATTCACGCGATTTCCTTTTTTCGCAACGATAAGTATACCGCATCAACTTATGCCTTCTATATATTCATAAGTATAGTATCGTAACAAGATATGATATTATTAACGCGCATTTAAATTATAACCCATTGATATCTTAAATATGATTTAAGATAGCTTATTGCGTTATCACAGCAGTTCTTTAATTGTACCTTAAAGAATTTTCGCAATATTATTTAACGTAAACATATTTCATATGATGGTACATTTTATCGTACTTAACTAATGTATCACTTTATAAATTAAACTTAGGTATTTTTGTTTTATATTCATTTCAATCTCCATTAATCAATAGTATAGTTAACGATAATTTCCCAAATCATCAACATCAATTACTATTCACTTTTCAATCATATAGCATTGTTGCAGTTGGCATCTCAAATTACATACTAGATAATACAAGTAATCAACATCTTCGTATGTATTAACACAATTTTAAATACAAGTACCAATGAATTATTCAAAAATAATACATTGTTTATATCAGGGGAATTTTGCCTTTCCTTTTTAAATAGGAAAGCGAAGTATTACTTTCTCTTACAATAATGTCATACGTTTAATACAACAATCAACCTAATCAATTACTATTCAAGCAAATTATTCATGCATAGTATTTTTAGGACATCCGCTAAAGATAGATTATTTTCCGCAATCTGTAGGAGAGAGAGAAATGGTAAAAGTGGTCTGTTCAAAATGAACTGGGATGAAATGTTAATATCTTCACCTCTAATGTTTATTTCAATATAATGCAAAATAATCACATTACAGCATTCAGTATTACAACATAATCAGAATAACAAATACACTAAGCAACGTAACCACGAAGCAATAAATACCACTCCCAACTTTTAATATCAACTATGAGGCTAAGGTAAACAGTAATTCATAGCAGAAAACACAATCTCCTTTTTATTTAAGCAAGTCGCACTAGTCAATGAAAGAATTATCCAATATGTGCTTTCATTCCAACATCATTCCTGTACTATGTTATCATATAAGAGCTATGAGTTACATTACCCTTTTTCAGAAAGGGTGAAGTCAATTATTGCAATTTTAACAAATCATCGAGTTACATATGCTTCCTTATTTATTTTCAAACAGAATAATACAATTGTCATCATTTTATACACATGAGATCATGTCAATGCCTATATCAAAATGCAAGATAAGTTCCTTATTTTTCATTAAGTGTAAAAAGCAATGATTGGCATTATCAAATTTGACAAATCGAATACCTTAAACGAAACAAAGTACCATAACCTTTGTCGAACTGGGTTCCTTAATGTTATCAAAGAGAGGAATGATAACAGTTTTGTCATATCAAGAAATATCAACCTATTCCTTACGACGGACCGTAGTCTTATTCAACGTATACGTCTATTCAGAAATAAATTTCAACAAAGAATCATGTCGACAGTTATATGCATTCGAGGGTTTAATAACACAACACATGATTCACTTGCCCAGGAGGCTACCTCCATTTACGGGCTTCATAATATACATTCGCATAGGGATTTCATTAACTGTTATCCTAGGAGACGTCTTTTGAACAGTTACAGAACCAACATACACAATACATTAAAGATGCCCATATTGAAACCCAAAAGGAAAGGGTTTGAGCTAAGAACTCCCTGTCATATTCTTGCCACGACTGTAGGGGTATAACCCCTTATCTATCAACCCGAATGGATTTTCTTCAACAGTCAGATCTCAGGACACCCCTTAGCCCGTACATCTGACTTTACGCAAAACCCAAATCCAAAAAAACATCAAAGTTTTCTTATGGGTGACAGCAGAAAAAAATTATTTCACAACTGTTATGCAAACCACAACAATTATTTTGCATTCACTCATAATGGGTTAAACGGAAATTCACATACCCGTACAGGAGGGCATTCGGTCAAGTTTTCAGGAAAGAATCATTTAATACGAACAACAAAGAATAAAAACCAGACCTCAAGCTCATTCGGAAGCCAATACCCACTTTAACCAAAGAGCCATGATTTAAGAATAGAACGATACGATATCACAACTATCTAAATACCCATCAACTTCAAAAATATAGATTTTACTTAAATCATTATAAGGGAATAAACAACAAGGGGGAGAAAAAAGATGGAGTTTAAGATTGCAATCTAAAGAAATGTATTTATATATTCCAACAAAACCAATGCAGAATTCTAGGCACCAACATTTCCTTTATAGTGAATTGTTTCTTGGCAAATTGGCAACAAGCGTTTCCTGAGAGAAGTAGGACCTGAGACTTAAAGCATAGCTCAGGGGACATTCAACATGGAGGATTAGTGCATTCCTGTGTTTTAGATGAATTCCGTAGAAGCACATACTGAAACATGCTATTTTCTTTCAAGAATTTTGCATTTAAAAGATTTACTCTTACCTTTTATTTTCAATTTTCCTTTACATTGGCAGTGAGTAGGGTGCCCTTGTTGCATTCAACTAGCAGCGTACAACTTTCTCCAATGGCAGGCTAGGTTGATCCTTGATCAAACCTCTTTCTGCTACAGCTTCAGAAAAGCCTATTCTTGACCCAGATCGAATTTTGGTGAAGGCAATAATCCATATCACTAAACCAAATATGAGTGGTATTGAGATGCTGAATGCAACTACTTTGTTTGAAGCTTGCATCGTGCAAGGAAGATCATTTAAAGATGGGACTTTTTGAATATTGCCACCAATACTTGGGGAAAATTTAATCTCAAGAGAAACGAGGGCAGGTGCTATTCAATTCAGAATGCCTCGTCTCCTGAATTCACTAGAGGTGGAAGTAACGACTTGTCTCCTACATGTCCAGATCAAAGTCCCCACCTCTAGTACTTCAAGGGAGCTAGCAGATTTGAGTTTAATCACAAACCCCTCCACTGTTAAAATATAGCACTTTATATAGCATGTAAAACAGTTATGTAGTTGTTCGGTTGGTAACTGTTCAACCAATCTGTAACCACCTCTTCACATATAAATAAACCTCTGCCTGTGTCATTTGAGCAGTGCAGTTTGCTCTCTCTAATTCTTTCTTCTCTTTGCATATGCTAACATTGGTATCAGAGCGGTTGGTTCGCAGTTCGAGGAAGTCTTTTCAAGAGGCACGAACTGGAAGTTTGGGGAAGCCCTGGTAGGGCACAAACTGAAGTTATTCCATCGCTTATTGCAGAAGATTCACAAGAAGGAAGACAGTCCTCCATTTGTGGCAGGACAGAAGCAAATACCAGTCGTTTTGCACAAAAACGTGGAGCAGCGCCATTAAAGTCGTGGAAGAAGGAAAACCGTGGCCCAGTTCGTGGCAGAGCCAGTCGTAGGAGAAATCGAGGGCAAACGTCCAAGTGAAAAGACAAAAACGTGGCTGCTCAGGAGGGCAAAAACCCATTTGTTTGAAAGCAAAACGTGACTGCGGAAATCGTGGGAAGAAAAAGCATGAAAAAAACAATCTTGTCTGGTTCAAAGGCAAAAGTCATGGTTTGTGGAATAAACCCAGTCGCAAATCCAGTTTGAAGGAATACGTTGAGCAAAACAACCGAAAATCGTGGCCAATTTGTGGTTGTGAGCCTGGAGAGCAGTCGCAAATCCTGTAGCCTGAGTTGTGTGGGCAAACGAGAGGAAAACGTGAGTGCCTTGAAAATTGGGGCAGGCAGAGTCAGGACAAAGGCAGAATTGTTTTGTATGCTTTTGGAAAGGTTGGTGAATTAATACACTGAAATAATATTATCTTTCAACAAAGGTATTCATACTATATGCTGGAGTAATTCATTTAAATGGAAAAAGTAATATTGTTTTATTAAGTGCGGGCAAAATTTTATTTTATTATCTCCATAATTTTGGAGTAATAACATGGAATATGTATCACACTTGACTTTGCGAGAGACAAAAATTAACGGGCACTAATTTCAATGTTTGGAGTCATAAGATTTTACTTGATCGCGGAGTTTCATGATTGTGATAAAATAATCAAGGGTGATGAAAGTCAACCAGCGATTTAACTTCGAGAATTATGACAAACGTCATAAGGAAGTGTTATTGTTTCTCAAGTTGTCGGTGTCGGATGATATGATACCGGAAGTGCGGAATGCCACTGTGGCAAGCACGTTGTGGGCGTTTGAAGGATAAATATCAGACATCAGAAAAGAGTTTGGTTTTATACCTAAAAATATGCTCTTTTCCGTGAAGTTATAAGAAGGTGGATCGATGTCTAAGCATCTACTTCGGATGAAAGACCTCCGAGACCAATTATCTTCCATCAACAAAAAGGTGGACGACGATGATATGGTGGCTCGGTTTTGAACAGCTTACCTTCTTCGTAAGAGTCATTTGTGGAGGCACTCCATTTAATGACCGAAAGTCGAACACTCAGGTTTGACAAGGTGAGTTCCTACCGTTGCAAAAGGAGCAGAGACAACTTCATGCAGAATTTAATTGTGACCATTCGAGAGAGTGTTCTGCCACTACGGTCAAAGGGAAAGTGGAAACGTCAATGTGGTGAGTCTTCCATTCAAGATGTCGGGTCACATGTTATTATTGTCACAAGGTTGGGCACCTCAAGAAGGATTGTCGAAGCGGAAGTATGATCTTTCACAGCAGAACAAAAAGTCACGTGGCAACAGCGATTGCAGTAAGAACGAGATCGAGATTCGGAGGACGGGCATGCTATTTACTATCTTACGACATCATGCTCAAATGACAAGTGGTACCAGTTGTTGGATCATTGACTCTGGTGTCTCTGCACACTTTTCATGTCATAGGGACTGGTATGTTTCATTTTTCGCAAATATATGTTTTGAATCGTGTAGTAGTAGCTGATGGAGAATCACTGCAATAGAAGGGATAGGAGATATATGCATTGTATTGAATAATGCTCATAAATTGTTGGTACGGAATGTTAGATATGTACCTTCTTTACAAAAGAATCTTCTATCTATTCGTCAATTGACTGAAAATCCCAATATTTCTGTGGATTTATGTGGAAAGAAGTGTGTTGTGTCTGATGTCAAACAGAGACATGGATAATTGCCCTTAGTATTGGGGAAGGTGATCGGTATCGACTTGTTGATCCGGGTGCGATCAATATGAATGCACATGTGGACAGCTCCACCATTAAAAATGTGCAAGAGGCTGCAATGCCTTGGGAGGAAGTCATTCCTCACAAATCTGTTGACTTGGATACAGTCAACCTACATGCACCTATTATGGAGGAAGTATCCACTATACCGGGTGTACGGGAGCGGACATGCCTTGGGAGGATGGATTTCCTCATTACGAAGAACCGTTTGTTGTGGACGAAGACTCCACTATTCCAAACGCATTGACGGTGCATGGCGAGATGGCATGCCCACCACTCACTCATAGGTCATTGCTCGAAGGACAGGTAGAGCATGAACAGTTTGCTCATTGTGTTGTGAAGGATCTTTACCAACAAAAGGGGATAGATGAGCAAATAGATGAGTTATTCTCACTCCTACCACCTTTGAGACGGAGATGGTTATTTTCCTACTATTGCAGAGTTGGTTCTAACTCTGCCTGCAGATGATCACATTTCTCTTATTAAAAAGTTGGATGAGCACTACATGGTGGTGCAAGGACGTGATCAAGGTGACTTCGATTGCACGATAACTGAGTCTTTGTACAGACTCAAAGACGCTACATAAGCCTAGAACAATTTTTTCAATCCATATCTTCGAGGTTCTAATTTCAGCACTCTAAAGATGGGGTTGACACTCTCGATCATTGGTGATTCATCACTGGTCAATGAATCACGTAACAGAGAACCAGTGGACCACTTGCCATATCTTTTGTTCATGGGACCAAATTTTTGTTTTGCGGTTCTTCTTCATTCAACAACCGCAACACAGTCATGGACTGCTGATTTTAAAGTACAACCTATGGCACAGTCTATAGATGTAATGACTAAACATATGGGCTTTAGGAAATTTGTAAAATTTTGGGACAAACTTTGTCTTGTTTCCGGTTTAGTCATTAAGAGGGGGTGTTAAAATATAGCACTTTATATAGCATGTAAAACAGTTATGTAGTTGTTCGGTTGGTAACTGTTCAACCAATCTGTAACCACCTCTTCACATATAAATAAACCTCTGCCTGTGTCATTTGAACAGTGCAGTTTGCTCTCTCTAATTCTTTCTTCTCTTTGCATATGCTAACATCCACCACAGGCCTTGCTTTTCATTTCAAAGGTTTAAGGCTGTCAAAGGATGTTCTTTATGGTTGGAGAACTAATAAGATTCTAAATCCCTTGTTCATGTGCTTATTCAGGCCCCTTGGCCTAAATGGGTCTAAACGGATAATATATTAGAGTTCCTTGGTCAATGAGAGGCACCTTTTACTAATGATTGCCTCAAAAAGTTATGGAAGTTGGCCATTCCTCATATCTTTTGGGGACCATGGTGGGAAAGGAATTTGCAATCTTTAAAGGAAAGAAGAAAAACATTTCTAGAGTTGCCCTTAGAATTGTTGATTCTATAAAAAGAATTTGATGGTGAACAAGGAATCGAGAAAAACTAAAGTGACAAAGGAAGAAGTTAATATTGATGTTAATTGGAAGCTGATGTTTGACAGTCGGGACTATTGTTCTGAATCAGGTGTATAGCCTCATTAGATGGATATCTCATACCACCCCCTAGGGGTTAGGCCAAACTCAATTTTGATGGGACATCAAAGGGCAACCCTGGCAAGGCTGGAGGGGGTTATCTGAGACTCCAATAGAATCTCCTTGGCAGCTTATGCAGGTAATTTTGGTATACAAGCCAACCATGTTGCTGAAGTAAAAGTTGCCTTCTAGGTATCCAGATTGCATCTCAAATATATATCCCTTGTTTGATAGTTGAGGGTGATTCTCTTAACATCATTAATTGTTTGTTACAGAAGCATGTTCTCAGTTGATCTATTAAGAATATCGTGGAAACTGCCCTCACAATTATCCAAACTTTCAAGGAGGTAGAAATTAAACATGTATATAGAGAAGGGAACAGGGTGGCAGACTTGTTGGCTAACAAGGGTGTGTCCATCGCCAAGTTTGATAGATGGAGAAACCCTAATGATATCCATAAGGATGTTATTAACATCATTAAGAGAGACTTTAATTTTCGCATTAGAGATATTTGTTTGGATATGACAGCTATCTCTGATGAAGGATTTCATGCAAAGATTCACATGAATTATTTCATCATATCTTCTTTTGATAGCATGAAAGGCATTAATAGAGGTGAAATCATCTTCATTTCCTTCACGCACATAAGAAGGAACACGTGACCCTTAAGTGTGTGAGATGGGATAATTTCCTTTTCCGCCTTCAAGCCTCAATCATCTTTTTGTATTGGCAGTGGCTAGACTGGGCATTCCCAAGGTTCGATTGGCAAGACCTCTATTGTTTTTGTGATTGTTGCTTGGCCCAAGTGCAACACTTACATTATGGGGGAGATATGTGTAGAGTTGAGCCAATGGCGGTTGAGACTACCAAGAAGAAACTGACAATTTGGAAGATTTTACAGCAAGGTGGGATTACGGCTCTCATGGAATGAATTGTTGGGTATGATCCCCACTTATCCTTAGAATTTGCAAAGACGTGGCATATTAGAAAAGTCTGTGTGCATGGGGTGTCCTTTGAGGTGTCTCAAGAAAGTATTGTCCATGCTATTGGGATTTCCATGGAGGGTATTGAATACTTTAAGACAATATGGGATAAGCGTGAGGAGGTGTCTGCTTTTCTGTGCTGAAAAGAAAAAAATTGAATTTCAGAAGGGCTACCTACGAGATTTGATTCCTAAGCCATGGGGGACATACTATACCAGGTAATCATATATGTTACCCTTAAAGGTCATTTTAAATGTGTCGATGTACATCATTTTGCCTTTCTCAATCACTTTAGGCACCAGAAGATCATTAGTATCCCTTTTTACCTCCTAACATCCCTAGAAGAATCCTAAGTGGAAGTTCAAAGGAAAAAAGCTCTGTTGCCCCTCCACCAGGGATTTCATATTTCTGCTTTTTCAACAAGCTAAAGGCCCTCCGTCGAAACTTTCTCCTTATGCCAAGGCAAGAATGTAGAAGGCCCATCTATCTCTAAATCAATCACTAGCCACATTCATTCGATGGATAAGGCCTCAACTAAGAAACAGAGTAAGGCTCCCTGGTTCTTGAATAATCGGAGAATGGCGACATTGATTTGGAGCCTGACTGGGCATCATTCAAGGACTCGTCATCTTCTGACAAGGCAGATCAGGAGAGCCAGAGTGATGATATTGATGACAGAAAACAGGAGGTTGGTGTCCAGGAGCACAATACTCAGAGAGAAGATGTCAAGGACGGTTCTGATGAAAATTTACGAGACAAATGTAATGCCCTTCAAATTGAAGACAATAAAGCCCTTAAAGACAGTCCAAACAAAATTGCCAACCAGAGTAAGGTGACCATAAAAAATTGGCTGTCAGCATTACTATTCTTCAAGACATGACCGAGGAGAAGGTGAGCAGTGAGCCCAGAATGAGCAAACAAATCAAGTCCATGGACCACAGCAAGAGGCCCGAAGATCAAAAAGAAGACATTACTGCAGCTGAGGACTACCTCAACTTCCTTGCTGAGGAGTGGGAGGTTGCTAAAGCTCTTGGGGACCTAGCGGACTGACTAGGGGATTGTTGATGTTTGCTTCTTGTAAGTTTGTTGTTCAATGGTGGTGGTTTTTGTGTTTTGTTGCTTCTTGTTGTAATGAGTTTTTGTCAGGCTCAACTCTCTACCCTAGCATCGTTAGGCTTCTTTTTATGCTTTCTTGGATCATATCTTTATGGAATGTTTTGTAATAGGGTGAGGTCCCTCCCAAAACCTCCAATTACCCAACAATAAAACAAATTAATAACTGGGATTTTTCAGATCTAGATTCTCGGCAGTTTCTCTTCGATGCATATGCTTAAGTGAGACATTTGGTTTGAAAGAAAATAATTGAGAGCTCTGGAATAGGGGCCTTGGATCTTTGGTAAATATGCTCTCTGCATAAAGCCTAACCATCCAGTATTCATTTTCTTTTAACTGAATATTTCAAGATAGTTCCTATTTGCAAAAAGCTCCCGGACTTCCCCTTTTTTGAAAGACAAATCGCTAAAGCATATCAGAAATTACCTTGACATTTGTCTATAAGTAAAATCCAAGTGGAGGGATCAATTCATATGCTACAATTTGTGATGAATTGGATCTTCTAGAATTGGAACAAAATCCTCAATAAGGGGCAGGCCCCTATATTAACAATGAAAATGTAGTTTTTCGTTGCAGAAACCTATGTACATGTAGCAAATAATTTTGTTCAGGAATCTAATGATGATGGAGTCCAAACAAAAAAAAAAGGAAAAAGAATTCTTTATAGATGAGTAATGTTTAGGAATATAAGCTATCTCTGCAAGTACGGTTAGATCCAACGAGGATGAGCACATAAAGAAAAAAAAAAGCTGAATGACAGCCTCCTGAGGAGCAGCTAGAGATGGTGAAGTCTGAAGCTCAGTCCCCAAGGATTTATAGCTGATTTAAGATAAATACAACCCTCTACAGTCTCTTTCCATGAGACTGAAAATTCTTTGGAAATACTGCAATGCCCGGTGATCACGTGGGTCCTTGCTTTACACAGATATCTACAGAAAAGTCTGCTGCAATTTACAGCTGTGTGTGGGTGTGCATGTCCGTGTCCGTGCCCGTTTCTGTGTCTGTGTCCCGTGTTCCGTGTCCATCTCCATGTCTGAGTCTGTGTCTGTATTCGGCTTTTCCCAGCTTTCATATATTTATAGAGAGAGCTGCAATCTGACAAAAGAGTGGCACCAAAATATTGTTGTTAAGATAAATGTGTATCTTAATTCTTTACAGAAATGAATTAACACTTTCATAAAATTGTGTAACATCCATATATGTACATAAGGCATTGTTTGAACTTTGGACATTCCCCACTTGCAACAAATGTCTATCTCAACAAGCAAATAGTTTTAGGATGAATTTACAATATTAGAGATGATTTTAAATGAAAAACAAATCTCAAAAGCTAGGAAAATCAGAGCATCCCCACTTGTAAATGTAACTATTTTGATAGTCAATCAAAGGTTGAGCAAAAAAATGTCTATATTCAACTAGGCATGTTATGTAAATCTTTTACACAACAATTAGAAAATCAAAGAGAAATGCAAAAGGTGCCAGGAGGAAAAGTAGGGATGCCTTTAAGCTCTCCATTTAGACAAAGCAGATGTATATTAAAACACCAATCTCTTTGGATAAAGCATGATAAGCTGGACAAAGATATTTGTACAGAAACTAAATAATTGAAAGCTTACATTGCCCAATCCTTGATTCTTTTGGTGTTACTTAGAATAAGAATACAGTAAGTG
Source organism: Taxus wallichiana var. yunnanensis (assembly GCA_018340775.1). Lineage (NCBI taxonomy): Eukaryota > Viridiplantae > Streptophyta > Pinopsida > Cupressales > Taxaceae > Taxus > Taxus wallichiana. The sequence goes on from CM031239.1 coordinate 110,721,628, forward strand.
CCTGTTGGTCAGGCCACTAACAAACTATAACACGTATGGCTATGACTGGGAATAAGCTTGTCAATCCCAGTGATATGACCTGCATGCTAACCCTTTCTTGCATCAATGCTTTGCCATGCAACATTGGCCACAAATTCTCAATGGCTGTACATTTCATTAAGATGATAGATCTTTCCTGGGATACACAAGTGGGAGAAAAGAGTGAAGAAGGAAACATTTTACAGCATTCTATCCAATTTTGTTTCTGACAGGAGGCATCAACGATGATGCTTCAGATTCTTTCCTAAGAGGAGACAGCTTCATCTTCTCCCTCTCTGCCTCCTTTTCAGCTTTCTTTCGTTCAAACTCTACTTGTTTGCAATTCTCATTATGGGCTCGTTTGAACATACCCACAAAATTGCAGAGTGTGGAAACCACTGCATATTCAATTGTAAAACAATATCAGTTTAAAACAACACAAGATAAAGAATTTTTGCTTGAAAAAGCCAAACGAGAAAACAAAATAAGACTACATGTTAAAACTTTATATCCAGTCTGTCTTCTGTAACTCGGTGTATTTCCAGTTGTATTGACCGACTTTGGTCAGTTGTGAGCATTAACATAACTTCTTTCTTGCTGGTGTCACATAATTGTGTGACCACCAAGTCTGATTGAAAACATCTGTATGAGCACCATTCGCTATTTCTATTAGTATTAAAATGTAGGAAATATGATGCATTTCATTCCACTGAAATAGAAAGCAAGGCCTGAACAACTTCAGAATCGCAACATTTCTAGGGCTTCATCACAAACTAAGGAATTTTTCCCATCATAGTCGCAAATTTGTCTTCAAAACCAGTGGGCATGAAAAAATATGTTATCAGGTTTTATGATCCTATTTTTATCTTATTTGCACTTGAAATTCAACATACACAAAATGTATTCACCACAAAGGCATAAGGATGTCAGGATCCACCCAAATTTGATTCTGGGGACAAAGACAATTTGCAACCCAGAATTGTTTTGAGTGGCACGCCTATGATAACAACTACATACAAGCTATCATCTGAAACTTTCCAGGTTAAATTTTGATCTCCTCTCAATGACGGAGTGCTAATAAACCCACAAACATCCAAACATGAAAATTTAGTTCCTGCAGAACCCACTGATGGATGTTCTCTTTGTCAATGATAGACTGTTAATATACCCACCTACATCCAAACATGAAAATTAGGCTTCTGCACAACCCACTAACGAGATGTGCCTTTTATGGATTTCTCTTGAGGGGTGAAAAACAATTATTGAAAGGCAATGTATAAATGGAGAGAACAAGAAGAACAAAACTCAAAAGATTACAGGATCCTGAAAAAGATGGCAAAAAGATGTCAGACCCTTTCAAAATAAAGCACTTTGAAACCCAAAGTTTTGGGTTGGTTGATGCTTCAAGGAATTGTTGGTCAAGACAAGGGTCAGGAAGGCTAGCATAGACAAATCTTTTACACGCACTTTGTGAAGAGACCAATACTGCAGGCAAAATTCAATTTCTTACCCATCCTTCCTCTTTCCTGGGAAGGCCCACATTCAGGGGGCACCTCGATTATCTGAGACAATTACAAAGAGGTATGGCATACGATTAGGCTCTCTACTATTGATTTCCTTTGAAAGACAATATGCAAGGAAAACTCTGATGAGGATCATTCTCTCTCTGCTTTTGGGAGTTTATTATTTTAGAAGGGATTTGGCCATGCAAATTATTGTCAGAATTAATTGTTTGTAAAGGTTGTAAAGTCAGCCTTTCTAGCTCTCATAGGACAAACATCTCTGTATAACTCTTGCTATTCTGCTGAGTTATTTTTTGGTGTATTATAAGATTTGTTCCCTTCAAAAGAACAGAAAAGTACCCTGCTCAAATGGACACCGTGCAGGATCTTCTCCAAAATAAAGGGCAAGCGCATCTGCATTTCGACCCTGAAACAACAGATGGATTGGAAGTTAGTAGTAAGACAGTTCACACAGTTTGATGATATCAATGCTTAAATATTAGCATATGGGGAGAAACGAGAGAATCCATACCACTTCTGAATAAAGTGAAGTAAGAGATCTCACATCAGCTTCAGCAACATGAAGGAAGTCCTTAAGTATCTAAAACAAATATAACACAGTCAGGAAATAACCCTGAAGAGAAAGGAGGAGAGAATTTTTTTCTCATAAACAAGTATCATCCATCAGTCTGCAAAACTGATCATCAATATAAATACAATTAGAAAATCTTTCATGCCAGGTTAATACCAATCCAACCAACATATCAATCAACATGAAAATACACTGTAGAGGCAAACATAACTAAGAATAGAGATAAAAGTAACAGTATGAAAGTAATGTATACATGTTCTCTTGTGATTAAAGAATATAAAAGGGAATTGCCTGAAGACTAAAAATAATAAAAGGCATACACATCTTCCTTTTGTTGTACTGAGAGCACATTTTAAAAGAGCCTGTGTTTCGTTTAAAGCAACTTCTATATGAGGATCATGGTTGTAAATATAATAATGTAGTCCGGAGCACTGGAATTATCTATGGCTTTCATCCCACTAAAGGCCCTAAAATGAAATATTTAATCAACTAAAAAGAAGGAAATTAAATCAAACTATCAAATGATTTTTAAAAGTCACAACGAGGTTTCATAAGAATATTACCGAGAAAATGATGGCAATAAAATGTATCTTTGTAAAGTAAACGCAGAATCAAGTCATGGTCTCAAGTTCTCAACCTTGAAGGTGAGTGTCCAATTCCACAACCATGAACAAAATATAAGTTTTTCATTGATTTTTAGTTGGCAAGGCTCGGGATCAAACGCATTGTCAGAACAGGAAATGTAGTTGAAATTGCCACTAGCATATTGAAGGATCTAGATCAGAACGCCCAAGGCAACAAGGCTGAATAAGTCTCTTAATTGAGTAGTTTTTGTGAAGCTTGCATTAAAATAAATTAATAAGGATTTTCATCATTTTGAATACCTTTCTGAACCCTTCGGACACTGGACCATCATTTTCTGATGTAGTTAATTCCTGTTCCACCTTCCCTAGCCCTTTGCTTATAGCTTGCATCTCCTCTGCCAGGGTCTTCAATTGGATCTGATTAAACAAGGAGAATAATTTCAGCCTTCAAGGCATGAACCAGGTATAAATATATAGCTTGAAATGGAAGCCCGAACCATTGCAATGGTTACTGCATAAAATACCTTTGATCCAGCCTCTAAATGAGCAAGGTCTTTGTCAAAGTCTAGGAGCTCTGGTAACTTTTCCACAAGCACCTGCAATACAATAAGGAATTCAAATGCAAATTCGTACAAATCTAAAAACACAATACACTGCTAGGAAGGACATATCACAGTCCAGAATTTATAAAATGCTGTAAATGTATTTAATAGCAAGAAGTTCAGGTCAATAATGCTCAATAAACAATTCGGTTCGATAACCATAGTTTGTAAAATTCTTCTGGATCAGACTGAAGGTAATATAAGGTCCAGCAAATCAGGTCCCACTACTGAGCCTATCATAATGGAATGGCTTGAAGTCGGTAATCATAGCTTATATAATGCTTCAGAATATGAAAATGACATCCACTACTGAACCCATCATAATGGAATAGCATTAAGTCAATAATCACAGCTTATATGATGCTTCAGAATATGAAAATGGCACAATCTCATTCACATAGAACATCGATAGAATGGGATTCTGTTATGTATAAAATATTGGAATTGGTTCCTTGAGGATATTGTGCTTGAGAGATCTCCTGGCTAACAGGGCAATCGATGAGGCCACGTGGTTGCAACGAAATTATCCCTGTTTAAGACAAAAGGAGAAAAATGAAATGGTCCCCTATAGTTCGGAACTAGGATTATGCCTAACTAATTGCCAAAGAATCTCATCTTACTACAGATAGAGGATAATGAGTGCAAGTGCATAGGGTGCATAAGTATCTAAGCCTTCCTTCATATCTCTTCATGTCGGCTATGCTTTGCAACTTTGGGCATCCTCATTTCTCAGAGACAAAAGAATTTCTGCAACTGTATAGCTCCCGAGAACCGTGGTCGTTGTGAGGATTGAGTTTTTGGCCGTCTCCTGGTTTAGCATATTTTCTGGTTTCATAGACGAGGTTAAGGTATGAAACTGGTTGCAGTTCTGCCCAGCTACTTAAACCTAGGTGAAGATATTTCATCCCCAGGAACCATTTCAGGGAATGTCAAAGGGAAAATATCAGCAGGAAATTCTCTCACGATCAGAATAAGATTGATTGAGGCCTTGAATACCAAGAGAGCACTTTTCCATTCCTAGATCAGACATTTATGCACTCAACTGATGGCAGAATGTTAAGTTAAACCTGAGCATTTCTATATCACAAAGGTGAACTAACTCCCAAGTGTGTTCTAGCAATTCAAATGGGAAACACAACTTACTCAGTGTTAGCATATGGATTTGCACGCATGCAAATGACATGCAACAGTGTGGGAACGAAGTCTCTCCTCAATGAAGGTGAGGCTGCCTTTATTGAAAGCCAAAAATGTATTTACATCTATACAATCAAAATTGTATGTGGGGGTGTTTTGGAACATCAATGGAAAGAAAAGTGAATGAGGGAGATGAAATGAAATGAAGGAGTGGAATGGAATGAACTGAAAGAACATGCAAGAGTTAGGTAAAAACAGAGCCTAATATTGCATGAAGAAGAAAGGTGAATGACCAACACAAATAAAACGGAGTTTGAGTTAGCCAAACAAGAACGTGTAAAGGGAACACATATGAGCAAGTAGATAATCAGAGTTTGATCACTGTGAACTAGAACAACCGATTAATAATGTTGACAATAAGATCAAAGATAATATTTGCATGCAAGATTCAAACACCTAACATCTAATGAACATAAGAACATCAAATGTTACAAGAGACAATGAATGAGACACAAAGTTCAGTATTTCATTAACTCCAAAATGTTTTTCACAAAAGAACACAAAGTTTTTTCCTGAAACAAAGCTTGCACAAAAGTATTTTCTTCTCCTCTCTCAAAGTCACCCTTACAAATGAGCCCCTCACTTCCTTTTATAACCCAAAAGTTGGTTACAAAGTAGTTAGGGTTTTACATGATCATTAAATAAGGCACTTAAGTGACCTTTGACTTTTTCAACAACTTTATTAAAGACAACCCAAAAATAGAAATTACTTAAAATATCCATTGTTTCCCAAAACAAATAACACCTTTTAAAATATACAATAATAACTAGTGCCTTATCCATTGAAATGGGGTCCGCCTATCTCAAGCGTATGAGAAATGGACTCTCCCACTTCGTTAGATACCAAGAAAATCAACTCCCTGCACCGCCGGTGAAATTAGGATCTGCCGCTTTTGCCAGTTGAAAGGATCTAAACCTTCCTAAAGTTTCAAACATCTTTTCTTCTTCTGGAGGTTCACTTGGTCGAAGAATAGCCTCACAAAATACCTGCAATTCAAGAATTCTACTTGGCATATCATTTAAATTAACAATTTTGGATTGAGCATTCTCAAATAAGTTCTTTAATTTGATGCACCGCTCCATGGAAACTGACGAGAAATTGTTGGCGGGAGTGTACATGTCCTTAAACAATTGTGAAAATTGTTCTTCCACCTGCTCCAATGAACACCTTTGATTATGCTCATTTCAAGTTTTCCATAACTGACGTTACAGCCACTCTGAAAGATCCCAGAATACTCTTCTAGAATAAAGATAACCACTCCTAAGACCTGTCGTGAACAAGATTTTAACAACGTTTGACATTAACTCTTAATGATGAATGCTTTGCCATCAATAATGTTTTGTCGCCTAATGCAAAAGAGAGACAGATTCGCTTAGCTCAGATCTGGGTAATACACTATATGGCCTCTAAAGCCTGTAAGATATCACTTTCAATGTCTTCAAAATCTTCCATACCATAGCTAAAACGAACTAAATTGTCCTTGATACCAACACGGGCTCTCTCTGTAGGGCTCTGGTCCCAGTAAGAAATAATGGTAGGCTGTTCAACAAGGCTTTCACAGCCTCCTAAAGAAGGAGCTCTATAAGGAATTTTTAAAGAATCAATAAAAAGTGATGTAACCTGCAAGTCTCCGGCAATCTCAAAACTGACCACACCACCAAATCCGCTCATTTGTCGCTTGGCAATGTGATGCTCCGGATGACTTTCAAGGCCAGGATAATGCACAAGAGAAACCTTAGGATGTGCCTCTAAAGTTCGGGCAATCCGTAAAGCTGTCAAATTCTGTTGTTGTACACGCAGATGCAAGGTCTTTATGCCGCGAAGGATCAAGTATGCAGCATTCGGACTCAGTACACCTCCCATAACATTGTGCAACGCACGTATTACACCAATAACATCATTTGAACCACTCAAACTGCCTGCAAGAACATCATTGTGACCGGAAATATACTTGGTCACTGAGTGCAATACAATGTCTGCACCAAGTCCCAAAGCCTTCTGGTTAATAGGCGTTGCAAAAGTACCGTCTATACAAACCAATGCACCCTTTCTATGGCAAATCTTGGAGACTAGCTCAACATCGATACATCGAAGATAAGGGTTCGTAGGAGACTCAGAGAAAAATAAAGAAACCTTATTTTTCTCCAATGCCAGTTTGAGAGAATCAATATCAGCAGGGTCAATTACCATGGCTGTGACTCCCATTTTAGGAAGTACTGTCTGGATGAACTGCCTGGTTCGCTGATAGCAATCAGTTGTAGTAATAATGTGTCCCCCAGCTGGTATCAATGCCAGCATCATGGTTGTAGTAGCACACATACCTGATGCCAACAACAAGGTTGTTTCTGCCCCCTCTTTCTCCGCCTCAAGGGTTCAAGCCCCCAAAGCCCCGCAGGTTTTATGTGAGGGCGACCAATGGCTTAAGATACTGGCAGCGTCTTTCGCATTGCCCCTCGAGACTAGGCTGTGGAGCTCTAGCACAAGGATACGCTCTCTCAAACTTGCTCATCCCGTCCAAACTTTACACCACAAAATTCGAACGAGACCATTAAATAAATGGAATGAAATCGGTGCTTAATCCTTTACGCTCTCAACTTAGAAATTTTTAGTTACAATGTATATCAACTAACCTCTTGTCCGCATCATGCACTGTGAATTCCTGTTTTGCTATATTACTCGATGTACAGGACCGTAACTCATATGTTTTTCCTTCTTATTTAATGGAACCTGTCACTATTTGCGGAAACTTGTACCTGAGATAAGAGTAGCCATATCGAACATCGTGGTTCTAATAAAATACTAGTTTCAGTGGCATTTACCATGTGCTTCACCCGGGTGTTATTGAGCGGCTTCTGCAATGTTTCGAGATATTAGAGAAGCCGATTGTAGCCAACTCGAAACCATTAGATAATTCCTCCTTATTTCACAATATTCAATATTTTGTAGCTTGTACAACTAGATGTTAATAAGAGACATAACCTTGCCCTCTTAGCCTCGTAAGTGTTGCTTATGTGTTTCTCATCTGTGTCTTTTCGAGCCAAATTCTTTCACATTGTTACAGATTTTCTCCTCTTTTTGCTCTTCCTATCTCTCCTCTATAGTTTTTTCTTGTTTTCCCTTGCGTTTCCTCCCAAACTGCGATTTTCCTTAAAAATGTGAATCCAAAACTGTTTCAGAAAGTTGTGGTGATATTTCCCTGCATCTTTCCTTGTGGAATCTTCAAAATCCACGTGATTTGCAGTTTTCAGTGAAAACTGCGGTGGTCTTTTGTGAGCTTATAAATGGCACTGAGAGGCTTGATTTAGGTTTAAGATTTCTTTCTAAGCATGTTATGTACAGATGTTTTCACCATGCGGTCAGACTGTACTGAAATAGTTGCATTTTTCCACCATGTTATTCAGGTGTGAAACATTCAGGCATTGCTAGAGGCTGCTCCTCATTATTTGGAAAGTGCTCTGGCCTGGGATTTAAAATTGCTTTCTGCATTCTCATCCTTTGCATGCATGGAAAGCTTCTGGTGTTCTTCTCCTTCAGACTGCCTAGACAGATGATGGATATTCCTCCTTGGCGTGAGTTTCTCTTGTATTATGGGATGTGACAAAATATTATGTCCTTCAGAAGAAATAAGAAGCAATCAGAAAGCTTCGCACGATTTTTCCAACGAGTTTGACGGAGGAAGTTATGGGATTAATCTAACTTCCTCTCTTCTCGGGTAGTGGCTCAAGTGCCAGGGAAAATGGGGAAAGCAACGGACAATTGCCAACGGGAATGGCAAAGCGGGTTGGCAATCCCCGTTCAATTTCCCCATGTGGGAAATTGGGGAATTTCCTGCCCGTTAGCCAATCCATGATTTGGCAATTGGCAGAGAAAATCCCACGTGCGGGAAAAATGAAGAAGATTGCTAGGGAAAGGGAAATCCGGGTTCGGGAAGCCAGATTGGCTTCCCGGCAGTTGGAAGCGTAAGCTTACTTCCCCGGCATTAAAATTTGTCGAACGAACTTTTAATTTATATTTATTTAATTAAATACTTCTCAAGTTATTTAAAAATCAATTTTATCAAACAAGAAGCAATTAATTAATTAAATATTAATTAATTAATTTTAATGTATTTTAACACGATTTAAAGCTTGGCGGGAAGAGTTCTTGCCCGAAAAAGGAATGAAACGAAGACCAAAACGATCACAAAAATGAGACGATCGCAACGAGGGCAATGAACCACGCAAAGTAACACTTTTCAAAATTTTCAAATTTTTCATTTTTTTATTATTTTTAAACAATTTTGCGAAGTCAAAATTGGTTGATAACACTCAGAAACAGATATGAGCATTGCTGCCAAACAGAAAATAATAGGTACTTAATCGTGACTGTGCCCCAACCAATCTCGGGAATAATGGAGGATATCCCAGTAGGACAAACAAATGACATATTTAATTATTTTTACCGCATGCCTTAAATTAATAATGATTGCGGATCAAGATTTAAGGAGGATAAAGCCATGTGCCAATGTGCCTTGTTCTCCTTAAGGACAACATGCAATGATGTGCTTGGCACACAACAAAAGCAATAATAAGATTATATGTTGTTAATTTTTGATGAGTTAATAATCTATACATATTAAGATTGATCCAAAGACTTGCCAACCTTTAATTCATGGTACCACACAAACAATTTAAAATTAAAATTTTAAAACTTATTTGATGAGCTGTAAATTTAGAGAAGGTAACCCAAGATAATCAAGTATAAAAAGAAATAATCATCAAGAAAATGTTTGGCACTTGATAAAGAACTATAAGTCATGAGTTTCAAGGCTACCATCCACCAAACAAGGTTTCAATAAAATAGCAAAATAATGCTAAGAAATTTTGATGATGAAGGTGTGTTTTTCTCAATTTTCGTAATGTCCCCAATTAGAGCGGTTGGCCTAACAGCCATATTTTGGTCTTAGCCTTGGTCATTCCCAAGGGGCTAACGACTTTGGAGGTTATTGGGGATGGTTGTCTGATTTCCTACTATGTTTTTGTTATATTTTGGGCGTTGGGAGGGTCTAATGGGCCCTTTGTGTTTTATTTTGTCGTTGGGATCACTTAAGTGGACACTTTTGGCATTTAATGTTATGTTTCTTCGTTGGGGCCACTTAAAGTCCCTTTTTGGCGACTTGGGGGGATATGTATTGCATTAAATGTTATATTTCTTCGTTGGGCTCATAAAAAGCTATATAAGGAGGTGGAGGGTGGAGTTGGAAATCATTCTTGCATACATATTTTCTTTGGTGATACTTGATAGTGAGCAACTGCTGTTTGCTTGTTCCGCTTGTGGAGTGAATCCCACAAGATCCCTAGCTTCGGTGGTGAGAGATCCACTCCTAGCTAGAAGGGCACTCTTCGGTGGTGAAAGATCCACCCTAGTTTGCTAGGCTCTTGCACCTTTTCAGATCTGATTTGCAGTCATCTTCAGGCAGGGTTTTCCAAGGGCAGTTTCGGGAAAATCACGATAACTTTCTGGGTTTTTCTCCGTTTGAAGCGAAATTCGTTGTGGCAGCTAAGGAGAGGTTCTTTGACGAAACGACAGGGTTTGTTGAGGGTTTCAGCCATTCCTAAGCAAAAACGACCTGGTTGAAGAATTGCAGGCCCTAAAATTTAGGGTTTCGGGTGGAATTTTCCAGATCTGAAGGTTGGCCTGTTTTTCTCATATTTTTCATAAGTTATTTCCAGAATTTCAGCTTTTTATGTTTGGTAGTCGAAAAGATATGAATTTTCCGGAATTCTATCATTTTCAGAGCTTATAAAAAAATTCCTGGCAGTTTCCTATGTTATAAAAAATACAAAAACAGTTTATTATTGTTAGTTATTATTTTTGCCAGCTTCCGGTGAAATTTGAAGTGTTTTGGGCAAGTATTTTTCAAGATATCATATTTTTATTGTTCGCTGCCCTATTTTTGCAAAAATCAGAAAAAATCAGATTTAGTATTTGCTGCAAATTTCTGTATTTTGTCAATTTTTTGTAAAATCCCAACAAGGGATATTTCATTTTCTCAAGTTCCAAATAACAGAACACGCATCAGAATTATAAACAATGGCAGCAAGATCCCTTTGTAAGGGCATGGGAACCGTAAATTTAGAGAAGGCAACCTAGCTTCATCAAATATAAAAATAAATATCATCAGCAAAATGTTTGGCACTTGATAAAGAGTCTAAAGTCGTGAGGTTGAATGCCACCAGCCACTAAACAAGGTTTCAATAAAATCACAAAATAATACTACGAAATTTTGATGATAAAAGTTTGCTTTTCTCAAGTTCCAAATAACAGAATGCACATAAGAATTATAAACAAAGGCAGCAATCTCCCTCTGTGAGGACATTTGAACTTCTAAAAGGTAGCCAAGCAGCAATATGAATTTCGATGTTTTGTAATAACTAGACCCGATGACAAGATAGTTGAGTAAAATATCAAGTTAGCAGGAAGTTCAAGTCTGTTTGGCGTGACAAAACCATCAGGAACAATAAGTCTTTGTTTGAGCTTGTCTAGCAGGGGGCAAAATAAAATATCAAACACTGACAAGCTTGTTACCTGATTTTCATACAAATTTGGACCGTGCAGTAAATGACTTCTACTGACAAAATCTACCTTAAAATCCCAAGGTACACAACCAAAAAGCAGAGAGAATTCAATGAAATCACACACGATTGATGTCAAGCATCAAGATCATAAACCTGTCTCCAAAGGTATTCTTTTAGTATCTTCCATGTCATATTTCTTTAGCAAGGTCAATGAGATAGTTTAACAAATCTCAGTGGTTAGTAACAGCTAATCTCTAAACCATATTCACTTATCAGAACTTCATCCATAAATTACATGAAGAATAATAAAAGAATAAAAAATCATTACATGATAAGAGGAACCAGAATAGTATATAGGCATCACACAAACCTTACAAAGATAGTGCATAAGGGTCATCTTGTTATTCCGAGCACGTGTATCAATCAGCTTCAAGAGACTGTCCAGCCTAAACCCAATTGCGGAGCCTATGACAAAATTCACATCTTATAAGCTTATCAAAATAGCTCTCTAAAATCCATTACCATCTCATAAAACATTAGAATACCCTACTAGATTTAACTGACCTCTTGCAGTTCCTTGATTCAATGCATTTCCTAAGGAAAGAATTGTCTGCATAATTTTCCGTAGCTTAATAGAATCTCTAACCTGTCAAATCCAAAGTTCATACAAATATAACATTGGTTGACAATAGAAACATGAGCATGTATCTCTGGTAAAACTCATTTATATTAGCAACTAAATAAATCACCTCTCGAGAGGTATCATTTACGATATTCAGGTTATTCCTTAGATCAGACACCTGCAAAGGTGCAGTAATAGAGATCTAATATTAGAAAATAATCTTTTCCATGGATAATTCGTATATTTATTCTTTTTAGAATAAAAATCCTACCAAGATACAATAAATTGTCAAGCTTATTGACCTGAGAAACAAACTGAATCTTGAATGAAAAGACCCTCAATTTCGATTCCACTCTTGGAACCTTCATCATTTCAAGAAGAACTGCCAAGAGCAATACATTCCACAATTATACAGTTGGCTTCAGCATTTACTTCAAACAATATGTTTTGGTCTTGCACTGTAATGCTGCACCATAATTATTTTACAGAAGGTAGGATGATGGTGGCAAGATAGCATGAATCAACATATAATATCAAATTTTGCAACTGTGGAGAAAATTGTATCAAAGCTGCTTGAGTAATTATCAATTACAACACTAACAGGACTCTCACACATATATCATATTTACAATGATACGTATTAAAATACAATTGCATTAGTGTTCCTTTTGCATCGGTTAGTGAATACAATATTAGTTGTCATTCTTTCCATTTTACTTTCTAAACTAATTTATGGCACACCCACAACCTAAAACAATCTAGAGATTATGATTTTTACAGAGAAAGCATAGGTGTTCCTATCATGGACTTTGGCCTATCTCAAGGTAAATTGTATTCACCCCTCATTATAATGTTCAGTGTATCAATATATTTATGATGCCAAAGTTGATAGTATCTTTGAAAAGATTAACAAACCCAATTATATCCCCTATGGAAGAATGCAAATTACAAACACTATTCAATTATAAGTTGATGGAGAAGTCAACCAGTGAATAAACCTGAACTAGAGATTAAGTAAATGTCTCAAAAAAAGACTAATCAATTGCAGTTCATTTTATAGAAATCAGTAAAATAGGGTGCAAACAACAAAGCAGGTCTAGAACACACATGAACTCTTCTTAGAATATTTAAAACAGTAATTATCAGAGAGAATAGTATAAATTATTGTGTTCATTGTTTATTACATATAAATACTTCCATAATAAACTCTTCCGTTGCACTATGTAGCAACCTTCAGTAATGCAACCTGTCACAGAAGAATAACTCCAGTATTGTTTTCAGTATGAAGAAAGGTAAAACTCCTGGTCCGGATGGCTTCCCAATTGAGTTTTTCCGGGCATTTTGGGACATTATTAAAAGGGACCTTCTACAAGTGGTTGAAGAAGCTAGATTGGCCAAAACAATGCTTAAGGAAATAAATAAGACTTACATTGCACTTATTCCTAAATCGAATGGGGCAGAGGATATATCTGATTTCTATCCTATAGCCTTATGTAACGTTCTGTATAAAATTATTACCAAGGTTATAGTTGAGAGACTAAAACCCCTTCTCCATAAAATTATTTCTCCTGAACAAGGTGGATTTGTTCCTGGTCACCATATCCATGATGAGATTGTGCTAGCACAGGAAATTCTGCATTCTATGGAAATTCAGAAAACCCCGGCAATGTTTATTAGATTGGACCTTTCCAAGGCTTATGACAGAGTGGACTGGGGTTTCCTTTGTAAGGTTTTGGCTCAATTTGGTTTCTCTACAGAATGGATCAAATGGATAGAGGCATGCTTCTCCTCTGTTTCCTTTGCGGTTTTAGTTAATGGCTCTCCTTCCAAATTTTGAAGCATCCAGAGGTATCAGGCAAGGTGACCCCTTATCCCCTTTTTGTTCATTATTCTGGCAGAATGCATGGGGAGACTTATTAATAAAACTTGTCAGGAAAAAGAATTCATGGAATACAGTTGGCTAAAAACAGCCACCCGATTTCTTGTCTCCAATTTGTTGATGACTCCACGATGCTTGGAAAAGCTACAACCATGGAAGCTAGACAAATTCAGAAAACTCTGTGCACCTTTACAGCTGCCACAGGTCAGCTGATCAATCAAGGAAAGTCCAACATTTTCTTTTTCACAGTTCTAGCAGACAAGAAGAGCAAATTCTGAATATTCTCCATTTTAAGAAGGGCTTGCTTCCTCTTCAATATCTGGGTGTTCCTTTGGCCTCAAAAAGTTAAAAGATTGGCATTGGTTAATCAACAAGATTGAAGCAAAAATACAAAAATGGACAAATAAGTGGCTTTCAATGGGAGGGAGGATGACGTTGATTAAGTCTGTCCTTCAAGCCATGCCGATATATGTTGCCTCTGTTTTAAGTATTCCTGGTACTATTTTGAAACAGGTGGACTCTATTTGCCAGAAGTTCTTATGGAGCGGAGTTCAAGATAAGAAGAAATGGTCCTTGGTTAAATGGGAAACTTTGTGCAAGCCAAAAAAGGAGGATTGGGATTCAGATCTTCTCCGAAGCAGAACAAAGCCTTGGCTGCTAAGTTATACTGGAGATTGCTTACTCACCCTAATGATTTGTGGGCTGCCACTTTCAGAGCAAAGTATGCTGCTGCAAATAACCCCCCGGATGCAATTATCAGATCTACCCTTCCTTCTAAGGGTTCTCCTACCTTGATGTTTATCAGAATGGGAGAAGAAATGATTAAAAACAGCTCTTTTGGATTGTTAACAATGGTCAATCGGCTAATTTTTGGACTGATTCTTGGGATGGTCAGCCCCCTCATTCTCCAGTTTCCTCAACTTAAGCCTATTATGGAGCAAATGCAGGACAAAGGTTGGGTAAAGGTAGCCCACTATGGTAAAAGTGTTTGTCACCCTTGGGAAAATGGAAAAGAATGGATTCTTGTTTCAGAATGGCCCATTGCAATAGATCATGAAGATCAAGCTTTGCTTCAAATTGCCTTGCAGGCTCGTCCTCTTTCCTTTTCACCATCACCAGATACGTTGGGATGGGGACAGGATGCTTCTAGTAATTATTCAGTTTCTACTGGTTAGGCTTCCTTGATGGTAGATATCCCTCTTCCACTCAAGTTTCTCTTTAAAAATTTATGGCAGCCAAGTATGTGGCCTAAAGTTAGTTTTTTTCGTGTAGCTCCTTATTCATAGAAGAGTTCTAATAGGGGACCGACTTACTGTAGAGAGGTTTGTATGGCCCTTTCAAATGCAATTTGTGTCTCCAGGAAAAAGAATCTTCCTCGCATCTTTTTTTCCTTTGTCCTTGGGTTATTCCTATATGGCAACATCTCTCTTCTTGTTGAATTTGCACTAGAATACCTTTGGATCCCTAGAGGAGACTTTCAAAGCCTGACAGCAAATTCTTCCTAGATGCCAAAATCAACTCTATGGAATATTTGGAAAGAGAGAAATCAAAGAATTTTTCAGCAAATTAGTAAAGAGAGCTCTTTTATCTGGGAGAAAACCAAAATCAACATAGCTGAAAGTATAAAACACAAAATCTCTTTGCCCCAGATTTTGTCTCCAAAGTGGGTGTATATCTACAATCAGTTATCTCTGGATCCTCGAGATGTCACTTTGCCCCTGGTTGTCACTCAAACGTAAGCCCATCGAGAGAAAGTCAATGGAAAAGACCTCCTTTGGGTTATGGAAAATTGAATACAGATGGAGCTTCTAGAGGAAATCCAAGGAGAGCTGTTATAAGGGGCATTGGCAGAGACAATGAAGGTAATGTGCAGTTCGTTTTTGCAGAAAATTTGGATGGCAGTTCATAAAGGCATGCAACAAGCTCTAAAAATTGGATGGCAAAAATTCAAATTGAATCGGACTCCCAAATCATTATGAATTTGTTATCCAATTATAGAATTGATTCCTCTCCCAATTGGCGAATTGCTAAAGAGGTTTGGAAGATAAAATAATTGCAGCAGAAATTTCAAAAAGCTCAATTTCACCACATTCCCCGGGCAAGAAATAAAGTTGCTGATGGGTTGGCAAACTAGGCCTTAGATAACAAGGATCTTCTCTGCTATGGCATGCCTCCTACATGGTGGTCCAACAAGCTCCAAGAGAACATCACATGTATTCTAAATTGTGACTACCAATCATAATTATTTCTTCAACTCTTATGTTGTATAATGTTCAAGCTTGGGCAAATAGCTTTCAGGCTTGGCATAGTCAAATATGTAATCTTGATTCCCACCTAACATAATCTTTGGCTAGTTTTTTTTTTTTTTTTTTTAAATAGGGGAACAAAAAATTACAAAATGTCAAACCCTCAGCATGAGTAGTACAAAAGCAAATTTAGGAACAGTCACCCAGCTTCAGTTTCACGGGATGACAATATTAATACAGGCCCAGCAACATACAAGATTGAAAAACAAACATAATTGAGTAACCCTATGCGCTAACTTCTAAGTTCATTTGCATCGTATTTGGAAACCAGAAAAGAGACCAGTCAGAATTTCCTTGAAAGTTTCGGGTCTAAAAGTTGCCTCTGGTAACTTTAATCGGTATTTGTGTATTTTTTCGGGATTTAACTGTGTTGTTTTGAGTCAATCTACCTTGACCCATTGTGAGGCGCTCAAAATCTACTTTAATCAGTGTTATTCACGATTTTGGTAGTGTCCTGATTTTTAACTTTTTTTTTTAAATTGTAGTTTTCCTTTTCTAAAAAGTCGTTTTTTTCCTAATTATTTGCCACTTTTCCTGTGCTGATTGATTGCCATTCAAGATTTCGGTAACATCAAATTTAAAAGACAATAAAAGTTTAAATACAAAACTGAAAATTCTACATAACACTTTGTACAAGTAAGACACTGAATTTATTAATTCCCTCGTTTTAACTATATGCCCCAATGAGGAATCAATCTCTTTCTCATGCATATTGTACAGAAACGTAAGGATGATGAAGAATAAAATAACAGAAACAAAACTATCACACCAAATTTTCAAATAATCACTACTCAGCAATATTTTTCATTGGCCCCTTGCAAATATCGCATACTGATGCCCTGTGTCAAAGCCTTGATTGAAAAGAGGTAAGTCAAAATTTATTACTTTCATGTTTGAAATCTTATAAGAATTTATGATAATATTAAGCCCTAAGCTCAATTTTCCTTTCTCTGTTAACTTCATGGAAAAAAAAATCAGATTTTGCAGCTTTTTCTTATATGCATGTTTCCCAATTGTTTATGTACTCAACAATAATGTGTTCTCATTACACTTTGCAGGCATTCTGTGTCACTTTAGCAAATACTTGTCTGTATAAATAAGTCCTTTCAAATAGGAATGGGAGATATGTATTGCCCATACTCTTTCTATTTCTAAAACATGGAATCTATCTATATGATATTCAACCATTTCTATCAAGCTAGCACATAATTAAAGTGGCTATTTTCAAATTATTTTGAAAAGAACAAGTTAAACCCATTTTTAAAAGCATTGACAGACATCCAAACCTGCTCACACCTGCCCAAGTTTTCTTTGTCCCGGTATAGCCCTGAAATTTTGAAAAGTACCAGGGTTGGTCGTCAGATTTGGCACATAGGAGTATATTATGAAATAATATGCACTGTTGCTGATGAATTGTCACGGAAAAGCCATGCAGTTCAAGCATTAACAAAAATTATATAAGACCAATCAATGGTAGAAATTGTCAGTTGTAGCCAAAAATGAAAAACAGCACCCTTTGGACTTGGTTACTAAATATAACCTACCTTCAACAGTTCCATCTCTTCCTTTGTTGGGCAGAATTTTATCAGGTTATCCACCTGATCAGAGTCTAAAATTGTATCATCCAGGGCAAGCACAGCACTCTGTAGTCCAAACATAGTAGTCAGTGATTAAAAGTGAGATTCCCAACTAATGTTGCACAAACAACTTAACTCAATCGCAACTAACAAATTCTTACAGTGCTTGTGCACTAAGTGGGTCCCTTTGCCATGTGATTATTGCCAAAAAAACATGAGGAAAAATTTTATTAGGGTAATCACTAGTCATGGAGGTCATCTTGAGATGACTTATTCACTCACAAATAAAATCCCATAAAAATTAATAATCTAACTTAACTCTCTGTGGTGTAAAACTTGCAGCAAGTATTCAGAGTGTTATACAGAGAAAAGTAAGAATGCACACGTCAACAAGTAATAGAGAAGAATTGAGAAAAATTAGGCAGAACTACATAACACTTAAATTAATCAGAAACAGTTTCTGTAGATACATGTTTCTTCTGCCAGGGACACTACCCAGAAGTTTAAAACTTTAAACTAATTACAACACACGCATATTTTGGCGTAACTATGCACAGATGTTAAAAAAAAAACACGGAACAATGTGAATAATCTTAATTTCCCTTCAGTTTTGCAGCCATTCACAGTCCTGCACCAGAACCACTAGATTCGTGCCTATGTCAAGTAACAACATGTGCACCGACAAAGCGTAAGTGAAATGGCACCACTAAATACTTACGTGACCACGATCACATTGGCAAGAACATAGAAACCAGCTCCTGAGACAGGCACTTAGAAGCTTAAATTAAAAAATACAGTAATTCTCACATAAAGACTAATACTTCTAGCACTCCCATTTGGTCTAGTACTAACAATGACTTTATGTAATTCCTGTGTCAGTTCAAAGCCATTTCTGCAATGAAAGAAAAGGTCATTTGGAAACACTTTAGTTAAGTCCATCCACAATCATCTGTCCAGTCTCGCGGAAAGGTAACTGCAACATCAGCTTCTCAACTTCATCATAAACAAAGTGATCAATTTTTAATGCATTCATTTGGGAGTCAAACTTGAGATTCGTTGTCATTGCAATGCAATTGGCTGTTACACCTCAATATCATAGGGACCTATCTCATCCAACCTGCTAACCAAACAATCTTCGCGGCAATCTTGTTCCATTGTTGCAAAGCAGACTGCCACCTACTCTGCTTCTCCACTTGAGAGAGATATAGTTCACTTCTTCTTGCTAGCCCAAAAGATGATGCCACCAGCCATTTAGAAGCAAAATAGATATTCCAACATTAATCTGCACCATCAACATCTCCTTCCAAACCCACAGCATAGCAACCAACATGCCAGTTTTGCTAGAGTCAACAAATTTTTATGCCAGTTTTCAATGGCCTTCTGCGAATGGTGGATACCAAATTCAAGACAAGTATTGTCTTTTACTCCCATACAGATGGACAAAGTACAAATGAATGTAATGAACAGGACATTAGAGCATTCGTTGGGGGAATAACTGAAAGCATCCAAAGACATAGGATGAAAATCTCCCATTTATTCAACACTGTTAAAAATTAAAACATGGCAATTCATGGATCCACAAATCAGTCTCCATTTGAGACATATTTGGGCTTCTGGCCTCAAGCTCCATATGATTTTTCAATTTGCAAAGCTGTTGACAAATCCAAAATACATGAAGATGGTCAACTTAAAGCAAACAAATAAAAGAGCAACTTCAAAGATCTCTACAAAAAGATATATGGAAATTGATGATCGGTAATGATCTGCTCACCATTGTAAGTGGGGCATCTTGTATGGCTATACCCAAGCAAGAAACAATACAAAGGTTGGGCAAAAGTTAAGGCCAATCAAGTATTGCCCTTTCAAAATTCGGAACAGATTGGAGAAAATGCATTTAAGTTTGACCTCCCTACTTAAATGGGCCTCCATGCTGCTGGTACCTTGGATGAAGATAAGGTATCAGAGCCATTGTTCTCTTAAATGGAATATTTCATTGCAGATGTGTACACTAAAATGGGTGTAGACATCATTCTATAGAAGAAAGTCCAAGAGACCAGGATTGTAGAAATGCCAAAAAGGAAAATTGCCGAGCAAATCAAGGACAAGTCTATTCAGTTGATGCGAGATTTAGTAAGTTTTGTGGACTAAAAATGCCAAATGGGGAATTCTGATCTGCATATAGATTGCAATTCGTTTGAATTTCCAAAGAATTAAACTGCATGTGATAAAATCTTGGATGACCTTCAGACCTAGAAGGATTGAAGCCTAGTAAGGTAGGAACCATGACCACATCAGCCACTGGACGTGTCTTCATTGCTTTCCTTGCTGGTAATGTAGAGTAGCAAAGTAGGTGAGTTGAATAAGGCAGCCTAAACGAGACCACAAAATAATGGTGTTTGAAAGAGAGGGCAAAGAGGTCAGTTTCAACAGCACTGACACGTCGCTTTCCTGAAGCTGGGCAGTCATTTTCCTTTGCCGATATTTCCATCAGAAAATGAATGGCCTGCTCTTCTTGGAGAAGGATATTGAGCATTACTTCAACATTAACCTAGGAGGTTCACTCTTGCTAGACCACTACCTTCGAAGAATTCTGCAGAATAAAGGCCTCATTTTGTGCAGCAAATCAATTTGTTCCATGGCAGGGGAATCGGCCGCAGGTTGTGACAGTGTACGATTATTTAGGATTGCCCTTTCTCAAGGAAGGTGGAAAGCCTGTCCACCTGCAGCAATATTCTGTGCATTTATGTTTGGGAGAACAGTTGAGAAGGTGAGCGGTGATAGTTAGTGAAGAAAGGTTTGTTTCAAACTTTCAACGTCTGGTGGTGTTGATACAGGTGGATACCTTGGGCATGCTGAACATGAGGGCTACTGGTCCGTCCAGCAGGAGAAGGTTAGTCGTCGAAGCATGGACTTCCTAATTTGGGATGTCGGAAATAAAGCTAGACTGGCCCATGAGACTTTTTACTTCTCCTAGCAGCAAATGTAATATTAAGAAGAGGCAAAGGAGGTAGAGACTAGCTATACTGTTTTTCATCACCACCTTGAGTAAAGCCATCCGAAGTACCTTAGACACATCCTTGTTACCCACAAGCGATCCTTAGGGATTCATGGTTGGTGGGGCATTCTGCAAGATGCAACGCTTCTTTTTGTTTTTAAGACATTGTGGCTAACTAGGTTTTTATCTGCTGCAAGACCAAGCCTACATTTTCTTTACTGAGGGCATAGACAACGGAAGATATGAATGTAACTTTCCCCAAATCTCTATTTATAATCAGTCTCCAACAAACAAAAGCATTACCTGTGCAGTAGAATACACAAGCTAGCCATGATCGGAGGTCTATCCTTGCAATCTTCAAACTGCTTCAAAATCTCTAAGGGGAACCAATATTTATTAGACATGTCGTCGATTAAACCTTAAACCCCAAGAGTTTGACTACTTGATTTTGATTTCTTCAAAACTAATGAAGGGCAGAAGCATTCTCCTCGCCTATATCTATTCTGAAGAGCCATGTTTGCATGACATTAACTCCTTTGCAATCTCCGTTCACATACCTTTGTCCGAGAGTGTGAGATATTTTCAGAGTGAACATTTGATGCATCTTCCTGTAGAATTTATGCAGAGAAAGTTGAGGGCATCGTGTGGTGGTTTGCAGCTGTCTACTGTCCAGCATTGGATGATGTGTAGTGATAGGTGTAGTCAACACTATGGGTGGGAACACTCAAGAACAGTTAAGTCTACAATGCACAGCCGACTTCAGCAAGAATTTGCGTTCTTCCAAATAATGAGAAAGGTGTTAAATATTTTACAAACCAGTAAAAGCGCAGAATGCAAAAACTAGCTCAGACCCATATCAATACAGGTTTTGAGTGGGACAATTACCACACTCCCAATGTTTTTCTTTCTATAATTATATTTTCAAAAGTTGGATGTGTGATTTGCTCTTTGTCCTTTTTCATCTTCAAGCGATCTAGTCTGCATTGTGTTAAGGGATGATCAGGACAATTTCCAGCAAGGCCTACTATGGTCTTGTGGTGGCTCCCTGCTTTGAATTGCAGGGGAAAATAGGTTATCTGCAGATCAGCGAAGGTAAAGATTTTCTTCCGGTGACTGGATTGATCGTGATGAATGATTGCTTTTTGAGGTTGATGATTTGGCACTCTAATGCCAGGAACATGTGTAACTATTTCTATCTTGAATTTGACTCAGGGTGGTCAGTATAAGCTGAATGTTGACTTCCTGCCAATATTTTTGGGTCTGGGATTCCTTAACCTCAGTTATATTTAGGAATAAAAAAGTTGGATATGTGAATAATAACATTATGAATGTGTTTCTTAAAATATTTCGGACCTGTATTTATACGGATCTGAGATAGTATAATAGATTTTAATGAGAACCCCAAAGTCAATGGACATCAGTCACTATCAGCTGAGAGTAATCAACCACAAATCTTATTGACCTTTGGAGAAGGTAATTTTGGGGATAATATACTAGAGGTGGCGAGAGAAAGGGGGTCCCATATTCAACATTTTGTATAGTGCTGATCAATAACATTTTTGCACGACTCTTTTCTAGAAACTTGGTACCCCAATGGAACCTTATAAAGAAACCATTATCTTGAAATTTCAAGGGAACATAGAACATTTTGATGTACAAGGGGTTCCACTAGTTAGAATGTCTTTGATGTGAAATACAAACCACACAGTAATTATAATGTGTCTAAAGCATTGGAACTGAAACTCGTGGACTTGTTTATAATGGGACAAGTGGAGATTATTAATGCAATTTCTTTGTTGGCTGGTTTATCCACGATACCACTGCAGTTGCATTTTGCATTGGTGAGATGGACAGCATTGCAGGGAGGAAATGTGTATCATTATGCTTTTAAAAGTCCAATGGCGTTAGGGAAAGGAGATGGTGCATTCATTCAAGGACTGGAGGTGGATGCAACACTTCTTGAAAAGAAAGATGGTTAAACTTGAGCAGCCTTCAGAAAAGACATATTCGTAACTCATTTCTTTTGCAATTAGAACTCCTTGAACCAAAGCACTAGCCTCTACCAGATTATTGGTGCGAAAAGTGAAAACTTGTAAGTTAATGGTAGGTTATGATCATAAGATCATTGTCTATTTATCTTACATGACACACCCTATGCTTTCAATAACAAGACTAATTACATTGGCTTCATCAAAATTGTGTTTAATGAAAGAAGTTCCAGAGGGAACCAACAAGATATTACAAAGGTTGGGTCTTGGCTATTGATACTGAAATGGGAGTCTGCATTTCCCATGTATTGTTAAATCCTTCATACAAGAAATAGTACAAACTTTTCCTTTAACCTGGGGTGAGTGATCCAAATTTAATATGCAGTTTGGTGGACAACACACTAAATGACTAAACCTAATTTGTTATAGCAACAATGAAATTAAAGCATATATTAGAAAAAGGGAAGAGGAACAACATTGCAATGTAAATAGAGTTTTATTGGTATTAGAGAGCTATATACAATGGTAGCACTGCGAAGAGTCATCTTGCTACAAAACTACTCTATTTATAAACATAAAAAGATTTTTAGCAGCAAACAAAGAGACTATAAAGTAATGTGAAGTGACTCCACAAGAATCTAAATAGCCATGTCACAAGGGTCCCTCCAATAACTGAGGAGGAACTGCACCGATATGGAACTCATCAAAGCGCAAAATTTTGGAAACCCCAAATTTTGTGGAGTTTTGTGTACTTTTATATTTCAGGGCCCTTCATAACATTTTTGGGGTTCATTGTGCCAAATAGTCCTAAAATATATTTAAATAATTTTTTAAGACACTGTCTCTCAGCAGCATGGAAAGACATAAAATTTTATCTACAAACTAGAAAATGGAGAATATTTCTTCATTTGTTGAGGGACATGACATGATAAATCACTCGACTGAAACCTTCATACAGAATGGTGAAGAGATAGAGCAAGAGAGGGTATTCATTTGACTGAAACCTTCATATAGAATGATGAAAAGGTAGGGCAAGAAAGGGTCTCCTTAATGGAGACCTTTGGAAGGATAAAGATTCTTAAATTTCTCCATTTATTTTGACAGAGGAGCAAGTTGTTACACAGTTTGCTATCCACCAAAATAGTTGTAGCGTAAAATGTAACTAGCATGTTAAATAGAAAACCCCAATCGCATCACAGTCAAGAGCCTTTGACATTCCAGATTGATGCAGAGTCCAGATCTATTTTGGTGCTTAGGAGAATGCAGGAGCTTTTGCACTGCAATAACGTTGTCTGTTATTTTTCGCCCTTTAACAATAACAGACCAAACTGATGAGATAATTTTTAGTAGTATTATTCTCTTGGCTATGATTTTAGATATGATCATTACAGAGAGAGATGGGATAAAAATCAGTGAGCAAAAAGGCATTAGCAGGATTAGAGCCTAAAGTTGTGGCATTCAGACGACGTAGCATTTGTTTGTTTTGTCTTGATTCTTCAACTACCCATAGCAGATCCTCGCTGATAATGTCCCAAAATTCATGATTAAAGCATTAAGGGAAGTCTTCTGGTCTCAGTGCTTTGTCCCTAGAAAATGAGAAGACCACTTCTAAAATCCTGAATGGATACTGGCCTGAGGAGCAGAGCATTGTCCAAATCATATAGGATTTTAATAATGTGATGTAATATTTCTCTTTGTGCTCTTCTTCTGCTTACCTGAGGTTCTTTGAGAAGATCCCTGAAATTAACTGTAGCAGCAGTCCAAATTTCAGATTGAAATCGATCACTTCACCATCTCGAAATTGAATCTGCTACACCGCGTTGAAACTCTGCCTATGAAGAATAATAGTATGAATGTTAACTGTACAAGCATCCCCCTCTTTGATCCAAGTTGCTCTTGATTTTTATTACCAATACATTTCTTCATTTCATTGCAATTTCAAGAGTCTTTCAATGGGACTCTGTTCTTGAAAACCTGTCCTACTCCTTTCTCATGGTGCTCTGGAATTGTTAAAGTTTGGGCTTGATTTCGCTTATTTGGTGAAAGATATCTCCAAACACCAAATGGTTCAGTTCCATGATTTCAGATTGGTTTTTAGCAATTTGCGTTTCACGACAAGGTTATACATCTCGACTCCTTGGACCATGCACCTGTTGAGCGTAAACAGTGATAGACTTGATACCGTATATAAGTTTATGCAGTTCGTAGGTTCCAACTAGATCTGATACCACATGAAAACCTGTCCTTTCTCATGGTGCTCTGGAATTGTTAAAGTTTGGGCTTGATTTTGCTTATTTGGTGAAAGATATCTCCAAACACCATATGGTTCAGTTCCATGATTTCAGATTGGTTTTTAGCAACTTGTGTTTCACAACAAACTTATACATCTCAATTCCTTGGACCATGCACCTGTTGACATAAACAGTGATAAACTTGATACCGTATAAAGTTTATGCAGTTCGTAGGTTCCAACTAGATCTGATACCACACAGAAGATAATATATTACTGATTATCTTACTTACAACAGAAATTAAAGTGGGTACTCCAATTTAACATAGCATAGAACACATAACACGGGATGTTCCCTAAACTAACTCCCTTTATTCATATATATCTCAAATCCAATACATAACAGTTCTCAGAATCCCTGAAATGATCTGCAGCAGCACTCGAAATTTCAGATTGAAATCAATCACTTTGTCATCTGGAAATTGAATCTGCTGCACTATGTTGGAACTCTGCCTAAGAATAAATATTTTATTAAAATTAATTGTACTGGCATCCTCCTCTTTGATCCAAGTTGCTCTTGATTTTGTAGCCAAATCGTTTCCTCATTTCATTGCAAAACCAAGAGCTTTTCAATCAGACTCTTCTCTTGTAAACCTGTCCTTTCTAATGATGCTCTGGAATTGTTAGAATTTGAGCTCAACTTCGGTTATTGGTGAAAGATATTACAGTTCGGTTCCATGCTTTCAGATTGGTTTTTACTAATTTGAGTTTCACAGCAAACTTATACATCTCATGTCCTTGGATTGCTTGCCTATTGACATGAACTTGATATCGCATATTAGTTTATGCAGTTTGTAGGTCTCAACTAGATCTGATATTGTGCAAAAGATAATATATTATTGATTATCTTACTTAAAACAGGAATTGAAATGGGTACCCTACTCTAGCATAAGACAGAACACACAACACCGGATATTCCATACACCAACTTTTTTATTCATATATAACTCAAATCCAACATATAACAATTCTCAGATAGCTACTCTCTATCCCACTGATACATACAACTAGTTCTAGATTACTAGATTACATCATCATCATACCTTACATTTCATCCTACTTGCAGTATAAGTACCACTTACATACATTACATCTATGAAGAGCATGTCTATGAGATATGTTTATTGTACATTCAGAGTTTCCAATGTTGCTGCAAAGCACCATACGATACCGCACAGGTCCATGAAGGAGACTGCTCTATTCTGCTTTACTGTAGTTGTTGATGCTGCACAATGTTTGGAGCTTTTGCAGTAAGCTCTATGAATCTCCTCATCCGATGAAGAACCCTGCCAACATTATCCCTGGACTTAGCTCTTTGGCTCGTCCTTGAGACAAGCCTACTGAAGAATCCCGCCATGCATTCCAAGAACAAAATTTTCTGGTGTGCGACTCTTTCCACCCATCTTTTTGTACGATCAGCATTGTATTCAATATTTCTATAATAAAAGTGCACTTTTTAATCCCAAAAACGAAATTTGTACTATCTTCTTGTTGCATTTGCCTATTCCAAGGAATTGTGGAGACCATCAACTCCCAAAAACTTAGTCATCAGGTATGAAGCATATGGTCTACCCCTACTTGACTTGCCCAACTTAAATTATGGGATGGTTGTACCTTCAAAAAAATTAAGCATAAAAGACCTGACCATCTATGGAAGGATCTTATTGTATTTCGTGGTCATCATCTTTTGAAAAATATCGCAAGACACAAGTTGCAATGTCAACTTACCAATCCTTTGTAGCAAACTTGCATTCTCAGTGGCTGATGCGGCAATAGTATATGGCACTTTCTATCCATCAATTGATTTGTAGTAATTTTCTTGCTCTGCCGTCGCCTCCTCCGTCTTTTCCACCTGCTTGCTTACCAAGATAACATCATCCATCTCAATGATTGTTTGAGCTCTCTTTACTTGTTGCTTCTAATATTTCTAACCAAGATCTAGTAATCTCTTTCGCTCTGCCCCTGTGGGGTCCTTCAACACATCATATGATGATGATGTCGTAGTTAATTCTACCTCCAAAGCATCTAGTGTTTTCTTCTCCTCCTGCATGACTGTCAACCAACTGATTGAATAGATGAAAAAAAGGTGAGGCATCACTAATGGTGTCGCTTAGCTTTTACTCCTGCAAATTCTCCCTTCTTTCCTTGTTCTCCTTCTCTAATGGTGCCATCTCTAAAGCTTTGAAAAATGTCACGACATCACCAATGGCATCTCTTAGCTTTTTAACTTTCTCCTGCAGCTTCTCTCCCTTCTTTCCTTGTTCTCATTCTCCAACAGTGCCATCTCTATAGCTTTGAAATCTTCAACCACTTTTGATCTTATTTATTGGCGCTTATCCTCTGATGGGTCTATGTGGAACAAAAATTTATTGATCATTTGTCCTAGTTGTTTCTCTATCAGCCAATTGTTATCCAGTTCATATTGCGGCCATGCATTAGTGATCCTCTTGATCACTCTCCCCATGCTTCCTCGAGTTGGACACATCCCCCACTTCTAGCAAT
Source organism: Taxus wallichiana var. yunnanensis (assembly GCA_018340775.1). Classification (NCBI taxonomy): domain Eukaryota; kingdom Viridiplantae; phylum Streptophyta; class Pinopsida; order Cupressales; family Taxaceae; genus Taxus; species Taxus wallichiana. Next base: position 110,748,837 of record CM031239.1, read on the forward strand.
TTGGTGCAGCAAATCCCTAATTGTTCTTTCTAGAGATGAATCAACATATCCAAGCATACCATTGGTCCTGTTGTCTGTTGAACTACCCCGAGTTGATGTGCGACAAATGTGCACATTTGTTGTATTTTGTTTGGCGAAGAGTGCCTTGATTTTTGTCAAGGGAAGCGGCAATTTTCTAGACAAAATGCACCTATGTGCATCAATGCCACATGCATCCCATCCATTTCCCACCAAAATACTTACAATTTTTTTTAGCAAGTTATTGAAAAACACTGTTTTTCAACACAAAATTTAGCAATTTACTCTGATTTGAACCTGCAACCTGCGCTTCATTAGAGCACCCACCTACCAATCCTGTTGCAGCAACAACCATTCAGCGAATGGATTTCATTGCATTTTATTATATAAAAGCAAATTTTTTACTTTTTTGGCCAGCATAATTTTGACGGTGGTAAATTTTGTCTAGAGATTAGCCTGCACCCTAGGTAGCAACACCAAATTGTTGTTAGCATGTGCAAAGAGAAGAAAGAAATAGAGAGAGCAAACTGCACTGTTAAAATGACACAGGCAGAGGTTTATTTATTGTAGGAAGAGGTGGTTGAACAGTTACCAACCGAACAACTACATAACTGTTTTACATGCTATATAAAGTGTTATATTTTAACAATTGTGACATAAACTTGATCCTGTGTATTGATTTATGCAGCTCATAGGTCCCAATTAGATCTGATATTACAGAAAAGAGAATTTATTACTGATTATCTTACTTAAAAACAGAAATTGAAGTGGGTTCTCTACTTTAGCATAACACAGAACACAGGATATTCCCTAAACTAACTCTTTTTTTTCATATATATCTCAAATCCAATACATAACAGTTACAAGATACTTCCGATAACAGTCCTAAACTAACTCTCTTTACTGCCAATACATACAAATACTTCTTTTCTCCAGTGGTGTTTACAATCTCCCTTCTCTTTATTCTCTATATATCAATCTAATGTACCACCAGCATCATCCGCACCATGTGCTGTAGAAGTACCACTTACATACATTAAATCTATGAAAGGCGTCTATTATACATTCAGAATCTTCAATGTTGTCACAAAGCACCAGACAATACCGCACAGGTCCAAGATGGAGACTGCTCTATTCTGCCTTGTTGTAGCTTTTGCTGATGCCATGGTATGCTTGGAGATTCCGCAGTATATTCTATTGATCTCCTTATCCGATGAAGAAGCCTGCCACCAGCCCCCTTCCACCATTCTTACAAACAATCTTTGAGATTTAGGGGTGAAAACCAAACATTATCGAACTCAAAAGCTGGTTTCCTTGGCTGGTCCATACCTTTATTTACAAAATGTATCAACCAATGGTATGAAAGTGTGGCATTGTGAACTGTTGTTACTGTTAAAAGCAAATTGCATTTTCTTTTTCTCCACGAGGAGGGTACACATATAGAAGAACCCAAAACGTGAGATTTAATATCTTTAAACACAATGTATATAGAAACCTGCTACCAAGAATCTTCTCATTCTGTAAACCTACATCATTTCAACTAAAAAAATCCAGTTTTTCAGCAATATGGTTTGTTCCATTCCTATAACAATCCAGTTTTCCAGCAATATAGTTTGTTCCTTTCCTTCAATTACACCAAGTGAACTGGCTGGGCACAAACTCAACATCCACCAGTAAATGTAATTTGCAGGAATGAATTGCGACAATATTGGAAGTTTTTGCAGTTTTAGAATAAATTATATTCCTGCAAAAATCCTATCCATATTTGACTATGGAAAGCTTCCATTAGAACTCATAATAGCATCCCGTACAAAATCTTGGATAGGTCTATCCATACTTTAAGACTACAACCAAAACTTGGATAAGTCTAGGTTTAAAATCTGCTAATTTAGAAGAGATGAAAATTGGGTTTAAAATATATGAAAAACTTTCTATTTATGGTCGTATTTATCTTAGAAAACAAATTTTAAAAAAGGATACAAACTCTATTTTTGAGTATTAGATGTCATTGTGTAAGTAGAAATGAGTCGTGTAACATGGAATTTAATGAAGGAGAACTTACAAATGACATTTGTCTCATGAGATCTTTGTGAATGTGTTTATTTTCTCAGTGATTTATTTTCTTATGCATGATCTTGGTGGTTTTTTGTGGGATTACTTGCATCGATCAGTATTAGAGCAAGTTTTGAATGTTGGCAGCAATATAGACTTGAGTTATGCAAGAATTTTTAGTGGAAAAAGATGAGTGCTGCCTAGAAAACAGAAGATTCTACAAGTGAAGAAATCAACACTTTTAGGGATTGTACAACACAAGAAATCAGTTCTTTGAGGAATTCGACAACTCAAGAATTCATTATTGCGAAGAATTACACTTATTTAATGCCAAAGATGATGGATGTTTGCAGATTATGATGGCGAAATCTTTGCAAAATCAAAGACATTATCCAAGTCCTTCCATCAGTGGAGGTGGTGCTCGAGTAATTAGAGGTAGACATCACCTCCATCAGGTTCATCCATGGGGGTATTTTACGAAGTAATGAAGTTAGGAAAGGAGATGATAAAATTAATTCTGAAACTTTACATCATTTGGTTTTAGCAATTAAAATATTCTTTAATACTTTTAGTTTTATGATGCAAAACACTGCAATTTAGTATTCTAAACTTGAAGGAAAATCAGATGTGCAGTGGAATAGTTATTCCACGAAATTCGCAGAACAAGGAATCAAGCACCCTTCAGCATGGGAAAAATGTATGTATTGGATGGGAAGCAAACTTTATTTCAAGAATTTCACAATATCAAACAAAAGCCGCATGAGATGGTGTTGATTATTCTGAAAGATTAAATAGATTGAGTACAACAATAAAATTATCCAGGGAACTCATATATTGGCTACATGGTGTTGGGAATTTGAGGTCTATACACAACAAGTAAACACAGAGAAGAGCTTTTCTGAATTGTAATCTATGCAGTATATACGAACGGCACACAAGATATAGACATAGGATTCACCTGGGAAAATCCTTTCGGGTAAAAAACCCAACATAGTAACCTTGTATTATTGCATTAGCTTTAACCTAGCATACAAATACAATAATCAACCTTCCAAGTACTATTAAGCAATATTCAGTAGTCCATGCATTTACAGAGTACAAATACAATACAATACATGCAATATTGTCCAAACACTTCACCATGCAACAAGATCTTATAACCATGCAAATTGAACAATATTTTATAACCATGCAAATTGATACAACCAATTCCGTGATTTACTCCTAAGAGTCGGCATGTTTTAAAGCAGTTGCATAGTTGCATGTTTTAAAACAGCTCATGAATTTACAAAGCAGAGAATCCTGAGATTCTCTCTAACTACTGAGCCAAGTCATCATTCATAATATTCCTCCATCGACCATGTCGGTCTATTATCAACATGTTGCTTTTATACATCCAGTCGACAAGTCCAATCAAACAAGTATTGACAACGCATTACTCGTTGCACTCCAATGTTGCGCAGCAACACTACGCACCATGATGCAACTCACACTGTGCACATATTCTTGCACACAGCACAATGATGCGCTAAGAGTTCCCATCCACGTTATGCAAGCATCACGCAATGCCCATATGCTCATATCCTTGTGCACATGCCTCTGTGCAAGCTTTGCTTGCACAACAATCTGTGCAAATGCCTTCCACAATCCTATGCAAAGTGACATTCCTAACATTCTCCCACTTGTTCAACACTTCACGTAAAGGAGCATGGACCCACTCTTCAGCATTCCAAACCTTTCCTGCACCAAGAGAACTTCTCAATAGTCACAGCCTTAGTCAACAAATCTGCAACATTCAAATCAGTCTCCACTTTCTCCAACTATATCTTCTTCTCCTCCACCATTTCCCTTACAAAATGAAATTGCACATCAATGTGTTTTGTACGAGAGCAATACTCTAGGTTCTTTGCCAGACAAATTGCACTTTGAGAGTCACAATCTATCCACATTGCTTTTGAGTGAACCCAACCATAGAAAATGACCTCTAAAGCCAAACTGCTTCCTTACTTGCCCGAGTAGCTACCATGTACTCAGCCTCTATGGTGAATACCGCAATACTTGCTTGACGCTTGCTCGTCCAACTTATAGCTCCCCAAAAAGTTGAATACACATGCACTCGTGGACCTTTGCAAGTCAAGATTTCCACCTAGTCAAAGTCCACAAAGCCATGCATACTCACTTCCTTGCTAACACTAGGACTGCCTCTATAGCAAATAGCGTGGTCAAATATTTTGCGCAAATAATTAAAGATCCTTTTCAACGCAATCCAATGCTCCTTGCCTAGATTGGACATATATCCGCTAAATATTCCCACTTTGCCAAGTGCAATGTCAAGCCTTGTGGAAGCCATTGCATACATCAGGCTTCCCACCGCACTTGCATTCAAAACTTGAGCCATATCCTTCACTTCCTCTTGTGTCATTGAATTTTGCATTGCCAAGAGTTTCTGACCAACTAGGAAAGGTGTGCTCATAAGTTTACTATCATGCATGTTAATCCTTTCCAACACCATTTCAACATACTTCTTGAGTTTAACCAAAGTTGTTTTATTTCCATGCCCAAAATGAACTTTCCATCACCGAATGAACTTTCCAACACCGATATCTTTCATGTCAAATTGTGCACATAGTTGATACTTTGCCTACTTGATCATTGCCTTGCAATTTCCAATAAGTAACATATCATCCACATAAAGAACTATGATGACAAAGTTTTCCCCTCCTCATTTTAAGTACACACAAGAATCAAACATGGTGCATGCAAGGCCAAGTTTTAGCATGTAGCTATTAACCTTTTGATTCCACATCCTTGGTAATTGTTTCAAGCCACACAAGGCCTTTTTCAGGCAGCAAACCACGTCCTCTTTACCCTTGACTATGAAACTGTCTCGGTTGTGCCATGTGATTTCTTCTTCACACTCTCCATTCAAAAACGTTGATTTAGCATCCATTTGAGCTATATTGAGATCAAATGCAACAGCAATAGCTAAAAGAAATCTAATATAAGTCAATTTTGCAATAGGAGAAAATACCTCACCAAAGTCTACCCCTCGACTTGAGAGAATCCCTTATGACCAAGCGAGTTTTGTACTTCACCACTTTCCATTGCACATTGTACTTCTTGAAAACCCACTTGCAACCCACAAGTTTTCTCACATGAGGTAACTTCGCTAAATCTAAGTCCCATCCTTATCCAAAGACTCAATATCCTCCTTCGTGGCTCTCTTCCAAGTCTTGCTCTCCTTTGAATCAAGAGCTTCCCGCTGTGATGTTTTGGAAACATCACCATCCATTCACGAAAGTAAGAAAGCATAATGAATGTCTGTTGGACTATACCTTTGGGGACTTTGTGCACCCATTCTAATCTCCTTTGCACAGTGGTTTGAGTTCTTTTCATCTTTTGACACCTCTTCTTCGTCGACAACTTCATACTCAAACAAGCTCTCTAAACTCTAAGTCAACTTGCACCTTTTCTCGACTCGTCCTTTGGTTGCTTCTTTAAGTGTTCATGCTCAACTTCACCTCTACACACAACCTTCTACACAAGAATCCTCTTGATTTCTGAAGACCACATTCCTACTAGGTTGCCTTCTCTATTTTAGAATTCCACAACTTGTACCCCCTTAACACCATTCCATGCCCTGTGAAGATGCACTTCTCGGACTTAAAGTCAAGCTTTGTCCTCTTTTCCTTTGAAATATGCACAAACCCATCATTGTCGAAACTTCCCAAGAGTATCGGGGATGGATTCTTACCGGTCCAAGCTTCCTACAAAGTCATGTCCTCCAATGCAAATTATGGTGAGCAACAAGCAATGATCAATACTTCAACCCAAAATTTCTACCACAAGTGTGCATCACTCAACATACTCAAGGCTTTATCCATAAACATCATGTTCATCGCCCTTCGCAACTCCATTTTATTGAGGTGTGATGGAGATGTCTTTGTTATTCAATTCCGCACTTGCTGTAGAATTCCTCGAAATACTTTGAACAAAATTTACCCCTATTGTCAGTGCACAAGACCTTAATCTTCTTCTCCTTTTGGTTTTCCACAAGGACTTTGAACTCTTGAAATTTCTTGAAAACTTCGACTTTTTCGGAGAAAGTACACTAGATCTTCCTAGAAAATCATCTATGAAAGACACATAGTACACAATTATTCCAAGTGATGGGCCCTTCATTGGCCAAAACACATCACTATGTGTAGCCCGTAAGATCCCTTTTGCATGCACAACATTTTTGGGGTACTTGACTCTACTCTACTTGCACACACACACAAAGCTTGCGAAGCCAATGTCCGAGGGACCATGAATGATCCCTTTTGCTATTCCTTTGGATTACGGTGTGTGCAATCTCTTCTTGCCAATATGACCCAACGTTTCATGTTAGAGCATGGTCTTCTCTACCAAAAGCATGTTGGTCTTCTCATGTTTTCCATTGGCCTCGAGAACAACAAAGTTGTTACACGCACTAATAACCATACTCACCACTCCGAACAAAGGTTCAAGTACACACTCCTCTTACAACACCATGGCACCGCGCACCATTTTACAACCATCCTTTACAAATAACACCTACACACCAAGTATGAGACATCTTCCTAACTAAAATCAAATTCCTCACAAGAACTAGAATGTGTAAAACACAAGGAAGCATAGTTACCAAAATCGGTCGAGATGTTCACAAAATATGGCCAGATCCAGATTTTTCAGCCAGCCGGATAAATTCAGTCCAAGTCAACCCTAATTTAGGAAAAATGATTTTATTTGATGTAGTTTTTGCAAAACACAATCACCCAACAACCTTATATATTAAATATATAACATTTTACATTATGTTATTGAAGTTTTTAGTGAATGTCATTGCATAATTATAAAATTAAGCTCACATAATATGTATATATTTTGGACGGGTATTTTTCTATCTTTTTCAAGAATTCTAGATTTTCATATTCTTCCCTTCCAAACAAATCTGAATTTCTAGACTTGGTAACCATCCCATGGAGAATATTGATCCTCTCATCCTTGAACCTTGTCTTTACTCTTCCTCAACCCACAATCTGGTGAGTTATCTCCAAGAAAGACATTACCACCATCATATTCCTCATATTTGTAGGACCACTCCCTATGAGGAGTCATATGATAGGAGGCTCTAGAGTCAATCAACCATACCTCGTTGCATGTATGCATGTGCACCCAAAGCTACCAAGTACGCATCTCCATTTTCATCAATGGATTCTTTTTCACCTGAGGATGAAGCATTTGGTGGTTTTCTCTTGTCCACCTTCATTCTCGCAATCCTTCTTAAAAATGCTTTGTTTTGCCACAATTTCAACATTTCTTCAAAGAAGGCCTCTTTGGAGTCTTAGATTTAATTCAAAACTTTGCGTGCTTATCCCCGACCTCTATTCGCCTTTACGTTATGCTCTCTTGCACACCAGCAATGCATCACCTCGATGATCTTCAATAGACTTGGCCTCATTTCCTCTAATAATAAGGCCACAACAATCTCATCTATATTTAACTTAGATGAGGTGCTAGTAATTTTCATTACCAAGTTATTCTAAAAATCTAGCAAAGAAAATAAGAGCATAATTCACCTTTCTTCATCATCCATCTTTATATCCATGGACAATAACTAACTAATCATAGTGTCAAAGGTATTCAAGTGCTTTTAGAATGAGTCACCATCATTCATCCTCAATGAATATAACTCTTACGTAGGACTAGTTTGTTGACTAAAGATTTAAACTATTTATCGTCTTTACATCGATACATTCAATAAAACTAAATTTGATAGGCGATGTCCGATAAAGCTTTTAGCTTTCCTATCAATCTCATCCCGCTTTTCTTGTTTTAAAGTTGCAGGTCCCATTTACGGTGAGTGACCCGCTAATCTCTATTTGTCAAGAGATCTTCCATCTTGAGTTTCCATAACTCAAAATTTTGTCCATTAAATTTGTCAATCTCTATTCTTGTGCTTCGCAACATATTCTATACACAAGACTTTCAACAATGCAAGAGCTCCCACTCAAAATGAACACTTATGCAAGCAAACCTAAATCTCACTGAGCTCTAACACAAACTCTAACACCGGATGTTGGGAGTTAGGGGCCTATACACAAGTAAACCTAGAGGAGCTTTGTTGACTGTAATCTATGCAATATATAGAAATGGCACACAAGATATAGACACGACATTCACTTGGGAAAACCCAAAGCACAATAACCTTGTATTATTGCATTAACTTTAAACTAACTTACAAATACAATAATAAACCTTCTAATTATTGTTAAACCGAAGATTCCATGCACTTATAAGGCATAGATGGAAAACTCGACGGCAGTACTTGCCGAGTTGGCGAGAACTCGCCAATCATTTGAACAAAGCGAGTTGATTGCCATAAAACTAGTAGGGGTGACTCACCACAACTCGGCAAGTCCGTGAAAATAACTCGCCCCACGCTGTTAAAACGCGTAAACACGGCTTTTACACCCAAAAAACGCTGCTTTTACACGGTTTTTGCTCTTTTTAAGGCCCTCCACTCCCTCATTTTCACTCACACAACCATTTGAGCTTGCATTGCTTGTGTTGAGTGGATTTTGGAGCGAATTTGAAGAGAGAATTTGGAGAATTGCATTTGGAGGTAGGTTTTTTTAAATTCTTTCAAGTTTTTTCAAATTTTGTGTATATTATTTAGGTTTTATAGATTCATATTGTGATTCTAAATACATGTAATGTAAAATCGAATGCTTGTAATTTTTTATACTCATTTGCAGCCACAGGTATGTATTTTTTTAACGCAAATTCATTGTAAACTAGTTAAATTTTATGTATGTGTATTGTAATCGATTCGTTTTGTAATTCTAAATACATGTAATGTAAAATTGAATGCTTGTAATTTTTTTATACTCATTTGCAGCCAGAGGTATGTTTTTTTTTTTACGCAAATTCATTCTAAACTAGTTAAATTTTATGTATGTGTATTGTAATCGATTCGTTTTGTAATTCTAAATACATGTAATGTAAAATCGAATGCTTGTAATTTTTTTATACTCATTTGCAGCCAGAGGTATGTTTTTTTACGCAAATTTGTTATTCAGGCACGTTTTTTTAAATTTAATTAAGCTTACGTTTTTCTAATTTTTTAAATGTGCATTGTGTTGCAGATTAGAGCTTAACAATGGCATCAGGCTCGGCATCTGGGTCAGCATCACTAGCAAGGACCATTCTGTGAATGCCTGTACCAAAGCATGGAAGTATGGTGTACGTGGAGCTAGTGAAAATGAAGTTATTTGCAATTTTTGTGGCAGAAAAATGTCTGGAGGCATCAATCGTTTGAAATATCACCTTTCATGTATTGTTTGCCGAGATGTTGCGGTTTGCCCCAACGTGACGGAAGAGGCAAAGCGAGAGATGAGAGCAGAGCTGGCAGAGCTAGAGGAGAAGAAACTAGAGAGGGAAAGGGTGCAGGCAACCATAGCACAAGCTATTAGACTTGGGGCTGCTGTGACAGAGGATTTAGAGGATGATGCGGCAACAATTGTGGGCTCTACTCGTGGTCCACGCATACGAAGCGGAAGAGCCGGAAGAGGCGCATCTTCATCGAGTTCGAGCAAAGGCATACAGAGCTTTTTTGTGGCAAGGAACACACATGGAGCACAACCTTCATTGGAAGGTACAACCTGGAACAAAGATATGCACGAGGAAGCAGATAAAGCTTGTGCAAATTTTTGGTACTACAACAACCTACCATTTAATGTGACAAAGAGCCCATCTAGGAGTACTTGGTAGCGAGTGTTAACGATTGTAGGGTAAGTAAGTACAAGGCACCCTCTCCAAAAGATTTGAGTGGGAAATTGCTTGAGGGTGCGATTCAGAAATGCCACTACCATTCTAGAAGAGAAAAAGAAACAATGGCAAAAATTCGGATGGTGGACGAATACCCTCGTTAATTTTTTTAACGGCTTTAAACAAAGTGAGATGGTGTTTTGAAGTCCATTGATGCCTCTAACATAGTAAAAATGCGAGAGAATTTGAGTGTTATGTTAGAAAGCGGTTGTATTAGAGGTTCGTATACGAGAATGTTGTGCAAGTTGTCACATCTGAACAGCTTGACATATGTGGCGGTTGGGAGACTACTGCTGCAAGAGAGACATCCATCACGTTTTGGACTCCTTGTGCGAGTTCATTGCCTTGACCTTCTTTTGGAGGACAGGCAAAATTGATTAGGTGAGGCCGGTTGTAGAAGATGCAAAAAACATAACAAAGTACATATACAATCACTCTTGGGTTACGAGCTTGATGAGAAAACACACAAAGGGGAAAGAACTTGTTCGAGCGGTGTCACTGAGTTTCTGCAACTAACTTCTTGGCGTTGCAAAATATTTCTAGTTTGTTGACACCTTTGAAACAAATGTTTGTGCGTGAAGTATGGCTAGACTCACAATATTCAAAGAAAGTTGACGGAGAGGGGTTGCAAAGATAGTTTTTGATGATATCTTTGTAAAGAGAGCTATAGAGATCATCGAGGTAATTTCAAACTTGAGTTATATTTCGTTCATTTATTTTAATTTGTTAAATTATATATATATATTGTTTTCACTTTTTACTTTATTTGTATTGTAAGTTTGTAACCTTACATTTTAATTTGTGTGTAGGTGTCGAGCCGTTGGTGAGGGTTTTACGTTTGGTTAATAGGGAGCAAAACCCCATGGGGATTATTTATGGGGCCATAGATAGGGCCAAAGAGTCCATCCAAAACTATTACAGGGGGATATCGTCGAGATATGGTCCCTTTTGGGAGATTATTGATCGGAGGTGGAGCAATCAACTCCACCAACCTATTCATGCGGTGGGTACTACCTCAACCCCAGGATTTCTTCTCAAACTGACTTCACAGATGCGAACGGAGAGGTTATGAAGGGCCTTTCAACATGTATTGAGAGGATGATACTAGATGTTGAGACGAGGGGCCTTGTCATTTTAGAGCTGCAGAGTTACAAACATGCTAAGGGGAGGCTCTTTTCTTTAGCGCTAGCTATTCGAGGGAGAGCCACGCAATCACCAGGTAATAAAAATTAGAATGTTTACCAAGTTACTTATTAGTTATAGATTTGATTTTATTAATTACTTATAATTTTTGATTATCTTGTTTGTAGGTTCTTGGTGGGAGGATTGGGGAGGGAATACCCCACATCTTCAAAAGCTAGCCCTCATAATTCTATCTCAACCTTGTAGCGCTTCTGGATGTGAACGCAACTGGAGTTTGTTTGAGGCCATTCACACGAAGAAGTGCAACAGGTTGAGTAAAAAACGGCTCAACGACTTGGTTTTTGTGCAATCTGATAAATCGGCTTCGCCACAAGAAAAGTGGAGGTGCATCGGAGGAGCTCATTGATTTGGATGAGATAGATCCATCTGATGAGTGGGTTTGGGCGAGAAGAGGAAAACCTGCGCATTCACGAGAGGACGAGATTGCTTCTTTTGAGAGAGAAGCTATGGAGGGAGAAGCACTAGTAAGACTCAGGAGATATTGGATTGGATGCCATCTTTGGAGGTGATCTCAACATGCGGAGAGGAGCCACAAAGCACCACCATCTAGTTCCAGGATCGAGCAAGGAGACGGAGCCGAGTGTGGGGACTAGAAGAGGCACTAGACCCTCTCCCCAATATTTCTCTAGATTGGGGAAGAGGAAAATGTCATTTATTGTATATTGTAACTTGCATAGATATGAAATTTATGATGATATTTTTCAATGTCAATCATCATAAACTCATATTACTTATCGATCATTGTTGTATTCGCATGATGATGCGATTTTGTATTGTATTTGTATTCAAATCTAATAGAAAACACTTCTCCAACATTTTATGGGCTCATTTGATACATTTTGTAGCTATGTTGCTTAGAATTTATGTTTTTATAGAAATTTGAGTATTTTTAAGTTGTCAGTACTCTCGAGTATTCTTTGAGTTTTTGCCGAGTCAATTTTTTTGGTCTGCACGAGTATTTGTCGAAGTACAAGTATGCGAACTATGTTATAAAGTACAATTGCAATACAATACATGCAATATTGTCCATGCACTTCATTGTACAACAATATCTTATAACAACCATGCGGATTATTCTGACTAATTGATGATTTACTCATATGAGGCATCATGTTTTAAAGTAGTTGCATGCTTTAAAACAGCTCATGATATTACAAAGCAAAGAATCTTGATTCTCTCTAACCACTAAGCCAAGTCATCATTCATAATATTCCTTCCCCAATCTGTCGGTCTATTATCAACACGTCGCTTTTATGCCTACGATCAACAAGTTTAGTCAAACAAGTATTGAGAGCACATCACCCATTGCACTTGATGTTGCGTAGCTACACTACACACCACAATGTGACTTCCACTACGCACATATTCCTACACACATCACAATGTTGCACAGAGTTCTTATCCACATTGCACAAGTCCTATCTGATGCCCACATGCTCATATACCTACACATGTAGGATGCCCCCGCACACCACTAACATTGCGCAAATGCCTTGCACGATCCTATGCAAAGTTGAGAGAGTCCCACCATGCGGCTAGTGGGGCTCCATATTTAAAAGGAATATTACTCAATTTCAAAATTGTGAATGTGATAGAAAGCTTGGAAATGGTCGAGAATTTAGAGAAAGAGGACCAATAATTTATTCTTAATGTGCCGATGGTGTTGGCGATAAATCACGAGAAAGTGCAATGGATATAACAACATCCTACGAGAAAAAGACGAGGAACAAGCCAATACGTTGCAAGTTGAAAGAAAGCGAGAAAGAAAGAAGTTAATTCTATGCATACTAGTGACTAAAGTAGGTCAATGGGACTTGTAAGTATATACAGCTGCAATAAAAACAAACTAGAGTGGAAAAAAACCCTATAAGCTGAAAAGGCAACAAAAATGACTAAAACTAGAGGACATTAACCCGAGCCATAAAATACAAGAGCAAATATGAATACCTATTCAAGGGAGATGAGGAACCCCTAAGAAAAACAAGAAGTAGATGAAAAACAAAGCGAAGACTAAGGAAGCCAATGTGATAGTACGTCCGCATCAACACTCAACAAAGTAGGAGAACCACCAGCATCATCGACCAACACCATTGCACCTGCAAGACCAATGCACGATCTAATAATATCCATAGATGAATGGTCTAGGATAAGGGTAGTCGGTTGGACAATCACAGGAGTTAGCAAGATGCTTCCCCTATAACCTCTCCTAAAATCCAAGGTTGATGACTCTCCGGAGATGGAGAGAATATTCGTGAACGTAATTTCCCCCATGCACTAGGCTGCGAATAAGGAGATACAAAAGGCCTCGAGACAAGGAGATCTAAATGGTCGTGGACAAGAAGTTAAGTCAATCCATGATGCTTAATATGGGAGTGATAGGTCCAGGATATCTTGGTAGAACACATGAAGGTAGACCAAACCAAATCCATGGGTTCCTTAATACCCCCATTGTACATGGTTGGATGAAATAAGGTGAGTGAGCAACTTGGTAGCCATAAAAGTCTCCTATAATGTCGATGTCTAGGAGACCTTCTAAAGGAAAAGAGTCAATCACCTCTTGTCAAGTTGATGGGAGAAGCTGGATAAGGAAACTCTCAAGTCTTTGTATGAACAAAAGTACCTTCCTTGAATCTCATAGTAAGCGAGGAACCAAAAGCAAGAAAGCCACTCAAGGGAAAGAAATACATGAAATGAGACAGAGAGAAATTTTCTTGATAGAAAATACGGCCTACAAAACAATGAGTTTCACTACATTCAAATTACAAGGGTCTAATGCGGGAGCATTCTAAATTAGAATAGGTTTAAGTTAAGAAATTTCTATTTTTAAAGAGAAAAATAGAGATGGAGAATAAAGAAAGAAATTTAATTTATCGTAGTCTATATTCTTACGAAACTAAATTTTAAAAAAGGGATGCAAACTTTATATTAGAGGATGTGATGTAATTGTGTAACTAAACAAGTGGTACAACTTGGGATTTAGTGAAAAGGAAATTATGGATGAAATTTATCTCAGAGATTTTTCAGATGGGTGTTTAGGTGCTATCAACATGTGGTTATTTTATTTTATTAGTGACTTGATCTCATGTGCATGATTTTAGTCGTTGTCATTATAATCCACGTAATATATAAAAGGGGGAAACATAAACGTTTCTAAAACAAGTAAGCATTTTCAAAACACCACTTTCGATGTTTTTTGGATTGGGAGGGGAGGTAATATATATGATATATGAAAATGATGTATGAAGTGTGATATATGATATATGTTGTATGACTTATTACATACTACTTATTATGTTTTATATATGTTGAAAAGGTTTTTAAAAGTTATACATATGTAGAAAAGAAATGCTGAAAATCTGCAACAACAAAAACATAAACATCAGACATCGAGGAGTAAAAATCTCAATGCAGAGCCAAAAGTTAGATTTATTTGTACAAGATGAACTTTAAAGTTTAGGAACGTACATTAATGATGGTATGATGAGTATACAAATCGTACTAGGAGAAAAATACACTAATTATCAAAATCATCAAGGCAAACATAATTATACATCTGATATCTAGTGGTCCCACGTTCATAGGCCTTACAAAACCTTGCTCCTGCTGTAGAAGCCAAGGTTGAAGCCTAAAGAAGAATGTGGTGCATTTGTGAATGAAGCTTGACAACCAGTAAGTTCGGCAAAAGTAGACTCCTGTCAAGATCCCGGTGGCCCACGCCCAAATCCAAAGAGAGTTACATCATTAATTGGCAAGTTGGTTTCCGTGTCTACAAAAATGGTGTAGAATTTGGGTCTCAAGAGTCATGTTTGTGGACAGTATCCCACATCCAAATCCAAAGAGAGTTACATCATTGCAAAAATTCATCAAATTGTGGTGACTACATGCTGCAAGGTGAATTTCCACATTGGAAATTAGCAAGACAAAGTAGTGTGTGACGTGATAGCCATGCATGCCACATGATGCTAGGAAGGCCTTGGCAACATGACACAAATGCAATCCATGCTGTGAGAAATAACAGTTACAAATTCTCCAAAAATAGTATGAAGCTTGAGTTGTTACCCATGAAAGAAGTCAAAAAGGAAGCAAGATGTTAGTCTCAAAAAAATACTCCTGTGGAAGGTAAAGAGTCGAAGGTGTGTTGTAAACAAGAGGAGTTTGAGGTGAAGTAAGAGATTCTAGTGAAAGTGAGGAACATGAACAACATGAGTGTATTTGAGAATGTGTTAAGCAAGTGTAAGGCAAGCTAGACAAAGGAGTGATTAGAAGATGGTATGTGTTGAGAATCAAAGAACCTAACACCATGTAGATCCTAACTTACTTAAATTTAAGCTAATACTTCATGATAAAGCAAAAGGAAAGCTAATTAACTTGCATAAAACATTAATCTAACATTAAATGCAAACCTCCCTTTGATATTTGGATGTGCTTTGGATTGTAGATACTTCCTTAAATGAGTTGAACGTAGACCACACACGATTAAGGATTTCTCAAGCAAGAGGAAGAGATCTCATCAAGTATGGATTAATTCCATTTTTGATTCTTCTCTTTACTATTGGCAAGTAGAAAAGGGGAGGGTTAACAAGCCAATAACATGAAATGTTCTTCTCAAGTATAATGTCTATCAAGGACATGGTGTAAGGTTTGGACAAGGTGTACTAGGTTTCTTATATAGCTTTCCATTTTGGGAGAAGCTTGCAACCTAGTGAATGTGGGATAAGGGAATGTAGAATTAGAAAGGGATAAGTATGATTAGAAGAGATTAATTAGAGATTAACAACTCATGGGAGTTTGGGAAGGTTTAATTAATCAACTAGGATTAATTAATAGGCCAAGTTAAGCTTATAGAAGCCATTTGGAGATGATTTAGGGGAGATTAGTAGAATTTGAAGGGTTTGAGGGAATTTAACCAATAAGAGGGTTTATTGATTAAATACAAGATTAAAAGCTTAATTAACTAATAATGGTTAATTAATTAATTAAAAGGGATTTATAACTAACAAAGTGTCATTAATTGGCATCGAGATGAGGGATGAGGCTAGTTAATTAACAAAGTGTCATTAATTGACCAAGATGAAGGGAATGTTAGCTAATTAGTGAAGAAAATCACTAATTATAATGAAATGAAGTAAAGAAGACAATTAGTGTAATTTTAGTATTAAAATTGTGGTGAAATTAGGTGTCTACATTTTCCCCTCTTTGATGTGGTGTAGCACAAAACGCCACTTCAAAGATAGTAGACAATTGTATTTTATATGGGTAGAAGAAAATTAGTAGGATGGAGGATGCCCCCTCAAGTGTCGATGGGGTGATAGAAGAGGTCGATTGATGCTCGAAAAGAAGAGAAGAAATAGCCATGGCGGCGATAAAAAGCTCATCTCATCGCGGCGGTAGGGATTTGAACTTGGCTGATTATTTTGGCCATTATTTGATTTGATTGATTTGGTTGGAGCCCTTGCACTAAGCGGGTTATACAAGGGAGGGAGGGAGGAAAGAAACATGTCATTATGAGAACTATGTTTAGTAAGTTAGAAGAAATAGAAAAGGTTAGTGAGAAGGAATGTTAGGTAGAGAAATTAATTAGGGGAAAACGATAGAGGGTGAAAGAAAAGATCGTAGCGTAGCGTACACGCACCATCCTGGCTCGGAAAGTACCTTTTTATTTGATGTAAGCATATGAAAAGGGTAAAATGACATAAAATCCATAATATTGATTTTTTGTGCAATGTTAAAATGACAAACTCAAAAAAATAAAAATACATAAGCAATGCAATATGAGAAAGTAAACAAACAAGCACAATCAAATAAACTTAAACAAGCAATGTTTAAGACAATTGTACCAATGTTTTTGTTATCTAACTTCATACCCAAATGTTTGAGTTATACGAAAAGGGTTAAAATGATGCCCCAAAGAAAGGATACATGCAAGGGATTGGATGGAGGACATAGAAGTCTATGATGAAAAAAATGTGCACTATGAAATTGCCTTGAGCAAATGATATATGTCGGGAAGACAGACATAACAAGCAAACAAGCTTTGTTGATGAAAGAAGATCACAATATGATCTGCATGTCATGCGCTAGAAAATGAGAAAGTTGAAGTAGGATGTTTTGTAGTATAGTTTCCAATGTTTTAGTGTTTTTTAAGATGTTTTTTTTAGAATTTTTGGATTTTAAGAGTTTTTCCAAAATGTTTTTGTTTTTTTTAAGTTTTCAATGTTTTTGGATTTTGAGATTTTTTACCAATGTTTTTGGATTTTTGAGGTTTTTCCAAAACTATGTATAGAAGAAAAATGCCAAGATGCCCCTAGTGAGAGATGAGAATATACAAGGGTGAATCATGCGTATATATACAAGAATAGGATAAGCCGAATCAAGGCCAAGAGGGATAGGTTCAACAAGATGATGAACTCAAGCCAATGAAGAGCTAGGAAGGAGCGAGCATGCCCTAGTGTGCAAAGTTGGCCAAGAAACAAATGATAGAAAGAAGTACAAAGATTGTTTATTAAAAGGGGAAAAAGTTTCCCTCAAACATGGAAAAAGGCAATTTATACACATGGATGTTCTAAATGAATAGAAAACAATGTGAATGTTATGGATGGATATGAAAATGTAAAGCTAGAAGATTGGTGATGAAAAAGTGATGAGCCAAAGGCACAAATCATGAGACAAAATATGGACTAAAGCAAGAGTTTGAAACAAGGTCCAAACAACACTTGGTAACATACTAGTCTGTTTTCTCATCGAGATCCAGTGTGTGCACATGAAAATTAATTTACTTCTTAAAGTGAAGATTTGATAGGAAATAAGTGAAGACACACTAGCCAATGTGTAGGAATGATTGATTTTGATAGTTTATTGGTGAATGGAGGGTGGAAGGAGAGCCATACATTTCCAGTTTCGCTGCCAATCAAGTATCCATAGCCTGACAGAGATGTATTTGATTCTAGTCACAGCATTTCTCTATTGCCATCCAAGCATCCATAGCCCGATAGAGATACTGGAAATACCCCTAGAGAGAGTTTGCATTGTTTTTATTTTGATTTTTGATTTTGATTTTTTTTGCTTTCTAAAAGTATTTCAGCTCTCTCGATTATTTTGATAAGGGTTAAGAACCACTGATGGCTTGATGGAAGGATGTGGAAGTGATTGTGATGATGACATTGGCTAGTGTCAATAAATACGCCCAAAGGTCTTCACAACAATTTTATTAAATGTATGATAGTGATAGGATCTCTAAGAGGTCATTCGTTCTTTAATTTACCAAGGTAATGAAAGACCAAGGTCAAACGGATACAATAGAGATAAATGCCACACAATGAGTGTGAATAGACTAACCAAAAGATCATCGAAGGGATGAAAATGATGGGTGATTTGTAGAGAAAATGGAAAGAAAGGAAAGAACATCCATGTGTATGCAATACCTTATTGTAATGTTTGATGTTTTTTGTACCTTTGATTTTTGTAATGTTTTAATGTTTTCTCTTTTTTGGATTTTTGAATTTTTTTAATGTTTTGTGAGGAAAACCACAAAGAGAGAGGACTTTTTATGAAAAGGGATGATGATGAAATGGAATGAAGATGAAAATGGGGATAGATAGGAGGAAAAAGATCCATGATAGGGTAGGAAGAATAGGATAGGATGGATTAGGAGGTTGGGACCAACAATGTCACTCCATGTGATAGGATCAACAACAATGTTTGTGATTTCTTTGATGAGGGAGACTAGGAGTTTTTGCTTATCAAGAGTGATATTATCTCAATCTCGATGATCATGGTGAGATCATACTCGATAAGTGATTATGACTTATCTTGAACAATATGGATTTTGTATGTGGGAGCTTGAGTTCCCTATCCATATATTTTTGCACTTTGTGCCATACTTGGTGTTTTGCATTGTTGTGCATTTTTGAATCGTGTTTGAGATTTTGGATTTGTGGGTGTTGGATTTACTTGGAGCTTTGGAGCTCCTTGGATTTTTTATTTTAGCTTGATGAAGAAATTGTTTGTGTTTCATATAAGCTAATGTGTGATTTTGTTGGTCCGAGAAGTGGGAGAAGAAAGTGGATGTTTGGGATTGATGATAGGAGTGTTAGGGATGATGGTGGGCTTGCCACAGTTGTTAATAGAGGGAGGATATGATGGATGAATAGGATATGGTCCAAGGATTGAAGGGAATGGGCTAGTAGGAGGTGGCCCAAGGATATAAAGAATAATGGAGGTAGGAGGTAATTAGGAGGAGTGAATGAAGATAATGGGCTACTAGGAGGTGGCCCAGGATGATAGATGGGATAGCTAGCCCATGGATAGGATGATGGGATAGATAAGGAGGTGGATGGATGAGAAGATGATGGTCTATAGGGGATGGATAGAAGATGATGGGGAGGCCCATGGATGAAGATGATGGGTTGACAATAGGAAGAGATAGCCCATGGATTGATTGTGATTGAGAGGATGTGATATGTAAGGAATGATTGGGTGATGAGAAGATAGAGAGGGATCAAGGATAGACCCATCGTTTCACCATGTAATGGGAAATGAGATGATGGGAGGATAAGAGGAGGTCCTTGTTGGTTGATGATAGAGGGTTGATTTGAAGGAAGAAGTCCAACAAGTGTTTGGGATTTAGAAGTTGTGTTATGATGGAGATGATGGGATTGGGTGGTTTTGACCTTATTGTTTCCACAAAGGAACTTGATAGTGCGTTGAAAAGATATCTTGGCACATCATTGCTTGTTAATTTTCGACGTGGACAAACATCGGTTTTAGAAGATTGGTGAGGATAGAATAAGGCATGGTTGAAATGGCCGAGGGCTGAAGAGAGATTGGATTTGGATTGGTAGAAGAAGATGACTCAAGAGACGAAGTATATTTAGATTGGGATGTCTCGAGAGTTGAATTAGATTTGGATTTGGATGGTTGGTCTTGGCTTGAAGATTGTATATGTGTAGATAGAAGAAGGGGGTCTTGTGGAAAGAGAGTGGATCATGATGTGGGGGTCAATTGGATGTTTGATTAGAGGAGTTTGGATTGACATGGATCTTTAATGGAGGAAGACGTCGGTTAGGTGACTGATTATTCCATAGAAGAAAGTTGAGTGAATGAGACTCAAGGAGTCTAAGGAGAATTGGTTTGTGGATAGAATTGATTAGGAGATGAAGGTTGGAGAAGTGAAAGGTAGAATGGGTTCCCTATTGTTAATAGTGTGAGGAACCATCAAGATATCTAGTCATGGTTGGCATTGTTTGATTTGAATGCCTAGACCTAGATTGTTTGATTGAACTCCATATTGAAGGAAGTTCCATGTCGATTCGAGAGCAACATAATGGCTACAAACTAGACATTTTGCAAGATGTGGATGCTTATGTGAGTTTCCAAAGGGAACCTAAGGAAAATAGACATCATAACGACACAATTTTGACAATCAAGCAAGTTTGGAAAACAAGTGTCAAGTGTGAGTGTCAAAATGGTTGATGAAATTTTGGTAGATTTTTGATTGTTCTCTTTGATAAATGAAGCCAAAATTATGAAAGAAGTATGATTTGTGATGAAGTGTAGAGCAACTTGGAATAAGAGTTTCGCCTTGTTCTATTACTAAAACAAGGTTAACTTCAAACAAAGTTTTTTTTGTACAACTTGTGATGAAGGATAATTTTTAACTTGGGACAAAGTTTTTGCCTTGTTTACAAAAACAATTTTGGTATAAAAAGTTATACTTTGTAAAGGTTTGATACAAAAATAAGATAAGGTAAGGTTTATAGATTCAATGCCAAATAGCTTCCTAGGGATTTTAGACTTTCACTCACCAATATTTTTCTGAACCAATACGTGTACAAAATAAATCCTGAATACGGACTATGCCCCACAATCTATACGAATGGGGTGTCACCACGAGACAATATTTGGTATTCCTCATGGGTTTTACTAGTCAAGTAGGAGATGGGGCACTTACCCATTTGTTGGTCGAGTTCCCTCAATGTGCCAACTACTTTGGGGTTCTGTGGTACTCCTCATAATGAGTTTTAGGGCTTAAGCCCAAGCACTTCCCATAGTTAAAGCGAGATGGGTTTTACCCTTATCCGAACCTTTGCAAATGACAATGTATTTTATTCATTTTATCTGATTTAGCAAAGTGTGATTTTGTCTTTGACTTCAAAAGAACCTATATGTAAACTTTGTTAGTATTTTGTTTGTTTGACTTTGTGTGGTAAATGTTTCCAATTTTACAAATGGTCCTACACACAAATGATTAGTAATTTTCCATGCACCCACAATGTTAGAAAAATACCAAGGATCGCAATCATTTTTTGATTCTCAAGGTCGCTCGAGAGCGCAAGAGAAGAGCATACATGGTATTGATCAAATCAAACAAAAAGTTTAAAAAATATTCAAATGTTAGCACTATTTTAAATAAATAAAATAGCATGAAAATTAGAGTACACACAAATTTAGTATAAAACAACAAGAAATTTGAAGATCAAAATCTAAAATGCGAAATTTGACAAAATTTGAGAAATTGAGTGCAAATTAGTGAACATAAAAAAGTAATCCAAAATTTACATATAACACATACAGATGCATACATGCTTTAGTGAGACCTAGAATGCGTGAACAAAAAAAATGATACATTTTAGCGCGTGAACGTAAGTAGATAGGATATAGCAACCAATTAGCGTAAATCATGGAAAAATAGTGTAACACTATAAAATGTGAATGAAAAACTACATATGAAAACATAAATGAATACGTGCATATACATAATGTGTGTACAAAAGCATGCTACACTTACACTGTCACGTAAATGTGAAAACACATTTTAACATGGAAATGCCTAAAGATACAAACTAATGCTGAAAGATAGCACATGAAGACATGTATACCTACACAAAAAATGTCAAAAATGACCAAAAAATAGCAAAAAGCTTGGATTTTTCCCATCAAGATTCAATTTTGACAGCACTTTGCCTCCTTTATACCTGCAAAGAAGACTCAACACTACCAAACACTAACATACATGCTCAAAAACAAAGAAATTTCAACAAATTGAAAGAACTTGCATGTAAAATGGAAAAATGAAGCTTTAAACTAAGAAAAATAAATGAATGCGCATGAGACAAAGGAGTGTCCCACCAGTGTGTGCCATATGTATGCATGTTAAAACTTTAAACTAAGCTAATTGAAAGAACCTAACACCAAGTAGATCCTAACTTAGTTAAATTTAAGCTAATACATCATGATAAAAGCAAAAGGAAAGCTAATTAACTTGCATAAAACATGAATCTAACATTAAATGCAAACCTCCCTTTGATATTTGGATGTGCTTTGGATTGTAGATACTTCCTTAAATGAGCCTGAACGTAAACCACGCATGATCAAGGATTTCTCAAGCAAGAGGAAGAGATCTCATCAAGTATGGCTTAATTGCCATTTTTATTCTTCTCTTACTACTCTTTAGCAAGTAGAAAAGGGGAGATTTAACAAGCCTTCCAATAACATGAAATGCTCTTCTCAAGTATAATGTTTGTCAAGGACATGGTGTAAGTTTGGACAAGGTGTAATTTGGACAAGGTGTACTAGGTTTCTTATATAGCTTTCCATTTTGGGAGAAGCTTGCAACTAGTGAATGTGGGATAAAGTGAATGTAGAATTAGAAAGGGATAAGTATGATTAGAAGAGATTAATTAGAGATTAGCAACTCATGGGAGTTTGGGAAGGTTTAATTAATCAACTAGGATTAATTAATAGGCCAAGTTAAGCTTATAGAAGCCATTTGGAGATGATTTAGGGGAGATTAGTAGAATTTGAAGGGTTTGAGAGGGAGATTTAACCAATAAGAGGGTTTATTGATTAAATACAAGATTAAAAGCTTAATTAACTAATAATGGTTAATTAATTAATTAAAAGGGGATTTATAACTAATAAGTGTCGTTAATTGGCATTCGAGATGAGGGACAAGGCTAGTTAATTAACAAAGTGTCATTAATTGACCAAGATGAAGGGGAATGTTAGTTAATTAGCGGAAAATCACTAATTATAACGAAATGACAGTAAAGAAGACAATTAGTGCAATTTTATTATTAAAATTGCGCGGTCGAAATTAGGTGTCTACACTTAGTGTAACACCCATCGGAGTTGTGTTGAACATGAGAAAACAAAGGAGTGAGAAAGTTGAAGCATTAAAAAGTAAATGCAAGAAGTGTGTGAAAGGTTGAGTAAGCAATTGTAAAGGAGACAGAAGAGTGAGTTGAAAGTAAATGGATGTAGACAAGTGAGGGTATCTCTTGGATAATATGAAAACCCACTATATATTTTGACCTTTTGCCTTTAGCATTTGCACGAGTTTGAATGCACTTTTCCATCTCCATTCGATTTTGGGACTCTTTATTACGTGAAACCAATGACCTCTACAAGCTCAAATTATTGCCTCTTTCGACTTGATTTCTTCTAACGACGAATATCCTCTTGCACTGATGAAGATCTTGCTAACATTCCTTGGGTTTGTGTGCACTTAGAATCATTATATGCTTTAAAATCACATAATAACAAATTAAGGACCTTCCAAAGCCTCAAATCTTGTTCCTCTTATATGTCCTTGATATCCATCATATCCATGGTTCACTTTTCCAAACTCCTATTTTCATTTCCTTCTTATGTTGTTCGATTTGGGTCAATCTCAAAGTATTCCCCCTATCTTTAAAATGTGAAATTATATCTCCTCGGTCGCCATTTTCTTTGGTGTAGCGTTTATCCTCCATCTTTAATACATACGTGAAGGCCTTATCTCTAAAATGGAGCTTCACCATTGCCATCTCCAGCCCATTAAAAATATCTAGTTGTGTCGTTCCCTTATCTTCATAAATATTTGTTTGAGTATAGAATTTGCATAAATTGCTTTTATACCCTTGCACGATGTTAAATGCGCTTCATAAGTCGTCCAAAAAGGATCTCATAATAGTATGAGGGTAGAAAAAGGCCCTCAAATGCTTAAGTATATTTCTCCACAAACTGATATTTTACTTAGCTTGTCTTACACAATTCTTTTGCACAAGATATTACCATCAGGTAATGTCAGACTTTATCTTTAACCCTACAAGTTTTACCCTTCTTGAGTCATATTTTATGATATTATCTATGTCAAAAAACTGCTCAACTTATTGCAACCAATCTACTAATGCATATGGTATCGAGTTTCCTCAAAAATAAAAAATAAAAAATTGCATTTATATGTGTTGCTTCAATGTGACTTCTATGAGCCTCTGCACTGGATCACATGGTCTAGCTTGAAAATTGATGTTGGCATTTTCCTAGTCTTGGGAATCATCAAGCCTAACTTTGTTTATAAGGCTTCTGTTTTTGATGGAAGTTCTTCCTCAAATTTTTTTCTACATCTCTAGGCATATATCTTCCTCTTCTTTTTCTCTGATACCAAACAGATGCAAGAAAGCTATTACAAATCCTTAAAGTTTACACTCTTCAAGTGAAAACATTCCTTCAGTTCACCACCAACAAACTCGAAACAAACAAGACTTGGCAGAAGAAACTTAGAATACCAATGATAAGTTAAAAACCACCTAAAAACTTCAAAAAATGACAATTGATGAAAGATTTATTTTACTCAGCTACTCGTGAAGCAGGAACAAAAATCCTAGGGCTATCTCCAGCTTTCTCATCCTCTCTACCTTCACCTAGGCTCCTAGCCCTGTTACCTCTCCTCCACTCTAAAACTTCCAACTTTCTACTATAAAAACACGCCTAAGAATAAACATGGTTTTCTTCCTAACAGGAAATATAAAACACAATCTATTCGAAGAAAAGGCACCCATGAAAGCAGGCCCCAAAATTATATGCCTAAAATATCCAAAAGGCGCAAGCATATGTATGCATCTGTTATGCAGCCAAAACTAAGCATACACATATGCACAAGTAATAGAGAAGGCATGAGCTCAGGAATAACTGCTTCACATTTATAGAAATTGTCTGTATAATATACACATTCTCTGCTGCCAATGATGCTAACTTGAAACTAATTTCGACACACATACGTATATTATATAAGAAAAATATAATTGACATATCTGTGCAGGAAAGTTGAAAAGAGCAGAGAATATTCCTAAGAATCTCAATGCCCCTTGTATTTTGCAGCTGTTCATAAACCTGACCCAGAACCACTACATTCATGCCTACGCAAAGAGACACCTATGCTATAAACACAATAAATGCATGATGTTGCCTATTGCAACTACATCAATGTTAGTATTTTCACCCAACTTTATATTACGTCACCAAGGACACTGCTAACTGGCACCAAGATCTTACAGACACTTGACAAATAGGTACAACACTCATAAATCTAAAGAGTAAGACTAAATCTTTTAACAACTGCGGCTGATCAGAAACACTGAAACTGAGAATGTTACTAAGAGGAGACCCAGTAACTCATCATTATAATAATCTGCCTCTTTATTAGAAAAGATTAGAAAATTCGCGAACCCATAAACAGTGGTGGTTTGGTAAGAAGCATATTATAACATGTAGCTCTAGGCATATAAACACAAGAACATTCATGAAAAGGAGCAACTCTTGATACTATCCATTGCAAAAATTTATGACTGCCAATAAATAACAGGATCCAAAATTTGGCATCAATTCTAGATGAAGTCAGGGCATGATATAATTGTGATGCGCTTTCAAGCTTAACTGTAGAGTTACAACGAAATGGAAAGAATAATTATGCTCATAAAAAGCTGCAATAAGGAAATTATGAATTTCTATAATCAAGAATTGGAATATATTTTACATTTTTATGTTAAAATGTACAAGAAAGAGAATTGGTTTATTCTTTTCATCTAAACAGACTTCTGCTAAAGAAAAGGTATCACATGTTCACAAACCAAAAGCTTACCATCACATCTGGCAATGGCATCTTGACCTTCGTGAGCATTATTTCACAGTTATTGGCCCTTCTTAAATCAACCTGTATCCAACCACAACCATGATATAAAAGAAAAAAACACTGCATCTTGAGAATTTTTTGTTAGCTGTGTGACCTTTCAATTTGATGGCTCGTTAAAAATACCACAGACCAACAGAAAAAGAAAGGCTATCCTTTTAAAGGAATATGCTGATTTGATACCCAAAAGAGTTTAAAATGCACCCACATGGAAATTTAAAGCAAAAAACAAATCAACTACCAGAAGCACTCTCTCTGCTTTTGACCCAAGTGATGCACGGCGCCCTCCTGCTTTATCCCCTGAAGCACCCGAAGCTGAAGATGGTAATGCAGTAGAAAAAAGGCACTCAAGCTCTGACATGTCAAACTCCGGTGCCCTAAACATCCAAACAGGAAACACTTAAGTCGTATGTATTTAATACAACTTGAATTGGATGGAATTATTTATAAAGAGATTCTGAAGATAAGAAACAAATTTTTAAGAAAAATATCCTCTTCATTGCCTACAATAGAACTACATGATTAATGTGCATAAAACAAGGAAATACCTGTTTGACTCGTCACTTTTCTGAGATTCTGCCCATAAGCTGCCTGACATTGCCCTTGTCACTTTGACCCAATGAAGTGGTTTCAATGAGGATCTTTTTGTGTTGAAGTGGAAACTGATCCAGCTCGAGTTGCAGATCCCAAACCCTTTCCTCCTGGAGAAGGTGTAGTGTTGCCCCTCCCTTGACTACTTGGAGGTGTAACTGGTGGTTTCCCACCTGGCAATGTGGGTGGTGAAGGTGGGCTCCCACGAACCCCAGGAGGAGCTGGAGGTGGTGGCCCTACCTGACCACTAGGTGGAGTAGGGGGAGCCCCCTTACCCCCTAGTGAAAGAGGAGGGGAGGGAGCCCCTCTAGCACCTGGTGGAGGAGGAGGGGGAAGAGCCCCTCTACCCCCTGGTGGAGGAGGAGGGGAAGGAGGAACCCCTTTACTCCCTGGTGGAGGAGGCGGGGAAGGAGGAACCCCTCTACCCCCTGGTGGTGGTGGAGGAGGAGGAGGAGGAGGAGGAGGAGGGGGAGGGGAAGGGAGAGCCGCCAAAACAGCCAATGGAGGAGGCAGTTGAGGGGAGCCGCGCTGCCCTG
Organism: Taxus wallichiana var. yunnanensis; assembly: GCA_018340775.1. Taxonomy (NCBI): domain Eukaryota; kingdom Viridiplantae; phylum Streptophyta; class Pinopsida; order Cupressales; family Taxaceae; genus Taxus; species Taxus wallichiana. The sequence continues at coordinate 110,776,035 of CM031239.1, forward strand.
TGGTGGGGAAGAGGGGAGGAGGACAGGAAGAGGGAGGCAGTACTGAGGCTCCCCAACCCCGACAGGAGGACGTGGGGGGTGGTGGAGGTGGAGGTGGAGGTGCAAGTGCACCTGCAAGACAAGGTGATGGTGATGGTGATGGTGATGGCAGTCGAGGTGCCCCTTGCCTGCTTCCAGTGTGAATATCATCTGAAGTTAGCAATGGTTGCATGGGTGGGGGCAGAGATTGAGCATGACTTGGTTGTGGGGTTGGTGTGACAGTCGTTGGTGTATATTGTACAGGCGTGTGATTTCCATCAAATTGTGAGTGTTCAGTGCATACTTTTGTTGCATTCTCATTTGTAGTATTATGTTCCACAGTTGCTTGGGATTTCACAGGTATCCCAAGTGCCACAGGAGCACTCTGAAATCTTGATGGTTGTATAGATGGAGGAGACAGAGCATGATCATTGGTAGTTGGAAATAAAGGATTTGACATCGTTGGCAATGGAGAATCCAGTTGAGAAGGCAGTAAATCTGGACCCTGAAATCCTTTTGTATCTTTTTCATCTACAATGTGCGCTGAGAGTTGGGGCAACTGACCTCTAGCAAATCGTGGAGACTGATTATGTGTATCACTGGATAAGAACATGCCCAACTTCTCTTGCCGAGCATTTGATTCACTGATCTTCTGAAGGATACGAAGTGCAGCATCGCCCTTCCCGTCTCCCCAATTTACACTGCTGAACATCTCTTGCACCTTTGCAAATGCTTCCATTGGCAAACCTCCCTTTTCCTCTCCGCCCAGGGTTGCCACATTAAGTAGAGGAGAAGATGAAGTATCCATGTCAGAGAAAAGCACTTGTTAAGTTATTTGACCAATAAAATTCAAACAATATTTCAATTACTCTCTTCAAAATAATTCAAAACTTCGTAACAAATTTGTAATAGTACCTCCTTTGAAAGTGCTCTATTTGTAAAGATATTTGCTTGAGATGATGTGAGTTAACACATCTCCTTGGCAGCCAATAACATATACAAACTCAATGTGTGGAAACTAAACAAAGAACCTGATTAGAGTATTTCTATTGTCTGATAGAAAACCTTGCTACAAGCCAATGCTTCCAAAAACTAACGATATCAATTGAATATGAAAGATGACACAGAAGCCTGACCTCAACTCTAAAGTCCTTGGGAAAATGATCTTTGGCATTCCATAGAGTATCAATGTCATCCCAGTTTAACATCAAAATATTGGATCGAATGAATGTTGTATTAAACATGATCCTAAACATCATCTCTTCCCGTCCTGTATGGGAATCCAAATTAATGCACTCAAGGACTACATCACCTTGAATGTTACATTGGATCTCAATTTTGGCTACATCACAATCTGCCTGCAATAGACAAATATAGAATCAACACAATTTGTCATGTTCATCTTGGACCAACACCTACAGCTCATACTTCAAAAGAAATTTCAAATGCATTCATGAAATAACTGGCATTTATGCCTTGGATGAGCTGAAGTTCTATTATCTAGTTGATAATAGAACTAAAACATCAATTGGGTAAAATAAGCAACCTGTCTGTAATGCCGAACATTCTTGTTCTTCTTTGACATTGTAAAGAGCATCTGTGGTGTCCGATCATCGGGACTGAATGGATCTTGCCCAAAAATGCGAAAAATTGGTCTGCATCCTCCTCCACCATCAAAATTTGGGATAATTCTGAGAATAAGACAGTCTAGGGTCAAAGCCCTTTCAGGTGGAGGCCATTCAGAGCCAATGCTTCTCCTAGAAATGTACTGCAAGTACCGAATCTGAGAGGGTATTGGATTGAGATGATGTAGCAGCTGTAAAAGCTCCTTTGGAGCTTCTCTGTAAATCATTTCCAAAGTCCTTTGTTCCCCTGTATTATGTTTCCTGTATATGAGAAGAGAAGCCAGCATGAAGGCAAGAATAGCCCATCCTCCTCTCTCACAATGCATCAAAATTACATTGTTATGGCCCTCCAAGGTTAGCCAGCTCTCCCCTGACCGCAAAAAGTGATGAATCATCTCCAGTGGAAGCAAGGGGCAACCCTCATACTGCTTTGGGTAATCCATAACAGTCACCATCTCATACTCGGACAAAATGTCTGTCACTTGACTCTTCCTCATGCCCTCTCTGAAGTTGAACACCATAAATGAAGCATCTTGGAATTGGTCTTTTAACTGTTTTATAATTTTTTTAAATAAATCTCATAATCTTCCTCCTCCATAGCATCAGTTGTGAAGCAGGAGTCAAATACTGCATAATCCATGCCATTATATGTTTACCTTGCCTTAGGATAGGAAGTCAGTGCAAAAATAAAGAAAAAATACAACAAAAGATCATTTGGATCCAGTAAAAACCCACAGGAAATGAATTTCTTTTGTCTAAAAACCAAATTGGGTCATAAAGAAATTGTAATTTGGAAAATTCGGATGCTCCAAAAATTAATTTTAGGTCATCATTAAAACACATTTTTAACATTTGAATCATCGGAAAAACGCATTTCTGAACATTTGGGTCCTCTCAAAATGAAAATGGGTTATCAACGAAACATGTATTGAGGATTTGGGTTCTCTACAAATCAAATTGGGTCATCAGAAATTTAATGTTCGAAAGTTACTGAAAAGAGTTAGGTTTGACACATACCATAGACACGTTCTGAAATTTCAAGCAGTCCATCTGGGGGTTTCTTGAAAAAAAGTTTCCTGAAGAGTGCCATTCTCACATGAATTCCAAGATCCCGCCAGATATCTCAATGCAAATGTAGAGAAGCTCAATGCGATATCCTCCTCTGCTCCCGATGCTACAAGTCAATGCTACGCCGTCAAAAAGCTTCAGGTAAGGTTAAATGGTACAAATTGATTCCGATGCTCTATATGAATAAACAGATAGATAAATCCGGTTACAGATTTAATCCTTCCTTGCATGGATCCATGTACTTACACAGATAAGAATGCCGAGAAATCCTAGTGAAGGTGATCGGATTAGAAAGGAACTCAATGATTATCCCAAGTACCGAAGTAAGAAAGAAAAAAAAATAAGACTAGTATAGGTAAGCAAACTCTACATTGCCACGCTGGCATCCATGGCACCAACCCGTATTTGAGAAATAAAAACAGGTCGCCCGCATAGAGTGAGCAGTCTCCTGTAGTGAGTCGTATTGTAAGGCAAGCATGTGGAACACAAGTTTAAATGTGCTTTCAAATGTAGGTATATATATGTCTGAGAAAGGCTATAAGGGTATATAATAGGGTGAAGTAGGGGACAAATACTGCTTTCAATCAATCCATAATAGCTTAAGAGGGGACTGTTTGATCCGTTAATCATGGAAAGCAGGACTCGAGTTCCGTGAAAACCTTTTTATGCGGACTTCAATTTCTTATATATAATACTTAGGTTTTGATTTTATATTTTTCAAATGGACGGGAATGTTAGCTTTTTTTAAATAATATTTATTGATTTGGCTCTTATTAATAAGTGTTAGATGTTTTTTTGTTTTTAGGTAGTTGTCTTCTTCCTATTTATTTGTCCTCCTATCTTTTCACTCATTTTTGGTTTACTCTTTTTTTTTTGTTTGTAAATCTAACCAAAAAGAATAGTAATATAATTCATATTTACTAAATTTATATTATTATAATTATGAGAGTCTTTTATGTGGACACATTTTTCCTTTCTTTTGGGTACAATGAGATTCGCAACCTTTTTTGTTGGTTTTTTTATTCATTATGTATCAATATGCATGCCAATAGGGTCTTAATTTAAATTCAAGGCGTCGATAAATGCATGAGTGAATGGGAACAAGTGAAAAATAAATTATAAAATTATAAAAACATTGATTTCAAGAAGCATCCTTGTACCAAAATCAAAATTCAAATATGTAGAGAAGAACATCTATCATTTTACTTATTATTGTTATCCCAAATTCGCCCCGTGCAAATTTGGTCAAGACAACTCCTGCACATAAGGAAATTATGAAGGAAACGACTCAGACCTACGAGCTCACATTCCAGGATGACAAACAAGTTACAGGTGGGCTCGGAAATGAAGGAGTAGAGAGAGCCATGTGTCCTAGCGGCGCTTCTCCAAAGATGAATCCATAAAGGGAGGCTCAAACAAGCCCCGCATCTCCACGTGTCCTAGGTCAAAGCGGGTCGTCGGGGGGAAAGTTGGTTTTACCCCTTGTTATTCCAAAAGGGGTAAAAGTTGCAAAATGGGCATGACTCCGCCCAACGGAAAAGTCGGCGTTTGAGCCGAGTCGAGCCAAAGCGGGAGTCGGAGAAAAGGTGAAAATTTTCCTTTTGACAAAGGCCAAAGGAAAGAATTGAAACGAATCTCCCGACCAACCAAAGGCGCCATGTGTCCCATATCAAAAGGGGACCCATTTTTCAAGTTGCTTTCCGCTCATTAAATGCGGACTTGATACAAACTTCAAAGGGCATATTTTTCGACTCAGGGCTCAAAATATTGCGAATCTGACACCGTTGGAAGCGTATAGACGTCCTCTACGCCATGAAAGGATCAAAAATCATTTTTCAGGCCCTAGTAGGTAAAAAATGAAGAAGAGTCTTCCAGGCCATCAACGTAGAATCCAATCTCTTCAACTACCAAATCGATTTGATTGATCCTCAGGAAACCAAAAGCGGCATGTTGTGGGTGAATTTACGAAGGCATTGATATTCGGTTGTTGAGCTTTCAAAGCGAGGATTCGATGCATATCTCGGGGTGGTTGAGCGGGATTGATTTTTCTCTCTCTCTCTCTCTCTCTCTCTCTCTCTCTCTCTCTCTCTCTCTCTCTCTCTCTCTCTCTCTCTCTCTCTCTCTCTCTCTCTCTCTCTCTCTCTCTCTATCTCTCTCTCTCTCTCTTGTAACACTTCTCTCTTTTGAAAAGGAGAGACATTTTGGGCATAGAGAAACTCTGTCAAATTTATTTCTTGATTGAGCAACGAACCTTCTCCCACGTCTGCAAATATAGTTGTGCCTCTATTCCAAAAATGTAATGGTGCGTGCACCTTCTAGAGCAATAAAAACGTGTTTTTGTGGTGTTCTTCAACCCTTTGCACCGTTTTGTTGTTTCTTTGTACCTCTCCCTTCCAGATTTGTTTTTATGTGCATGTATTTCACATTTGCAGGTGCAGGATGTTGTGTTTCATGGATTTTAATGGCGAATTTGAAGATTTGGGCCGTGTCACTTCAACCTCCCTCATCTCCATTTTCTCTATTTCTTTCTCCCTCAATAGAATATCTCGCTTCCTTTGCTTTGGTGTATCACCGTTTTAGTGTAGGCTCTGTTTTTTTCTAGTTTTCTTTCTCTCCTTGTCTCCTTGGAAGTTAGATTAGGATTAGATTAGCTTGCCTACACTGGAATAGCTTGTGGCAGGTAGTTTAGGAAGAGGAACCGACCTTCTCTAGAGAGCTTTCCCATTCGCAAGGTCCCACACCTTGGGGAAGTTCAATGTTATGCAATCACACCAGATGAGTCTGCCTTAGAAAAGCATATTTTTAGAACTCATTTGGGGGTCTTTGTGATTGCGCACTAACGATTTTAGCACGCCTAGTGGGACAGTGCAAGCACCTTACCACTTCACTTCATCAGTTGATGTGCTCTTGGTGAAGATTTGACCTTTGGAGGCACTTTCAAGCACATCTGGCGACTCGATTGGTCAACAACCCATCCTCGAGTTAAACCTTCTTCCCATCCATTTCCACCCATTATTTCTTCCATCTCCTTCATCTTCTCCAATCCCATGAAGTTGTGTAATCATGACTTCTTTCCCACCATGGAATTCTCATTTGCGGTAAAGACAAAACTAATTCCCTCCATCCCCATAATTTCAAAATCCTCCTCCAAATCAGTTTTATAAGCCCCATTATCCCGAAAATGCATACAACCCCCTTTTTTCTAACCAAAATGTTTATGAAGAATAGGTTTATGCAGATGATGGTGGAAACTCCTTGGCCAAAGCTGATTTTGAGAGGCAGATGCAAAAGATTGAGATGGACATGATGTAGCTCAAAGTCAAGTGCTCCATAATGGCAGCTGAAGTTGGCTCTGAGGCCCCTTGTGCATGGGTTGACCACTGTGCAGTGGTTTAGCACCCAACACAAGTTGCACCTCATCACTGAGATGTTGCCCAGATTACAGAGTGGGCGGAAGGAATGGAGGCTCAAAAATATAGCACGCCTTCCATCCCTTCTGCGTCCATCCTTCCATTTTCTTCGAGTCCCCTTTGCCTAGTTGTACCATAAATGAACAACCCCCACCAACGCGCCTTCCCCGGCTAGCGTCATCATGTTCAGCGACTATAGGGCACAGTTGAAGAATGGTGTGACTCATATGACTCCGATTGGGAAGAGGAAATCATACGGGTGCCTATTCTGGATGAAAATCAATTAGCTCCAGAGGACGCGATTACGGCGGAGAACCATACGGTTTGAGAGGCAACGAAGAACCTTCAGTTCTTCCTCCCACTTCATCCCCTTCAAACTCTAATGTCAAAGAAGAGTTTGAGCTTTCAAACTTCATGTTTGAAGATGAGGGGAACCATGGTGAGAAAATTACAGATTCGAAGGACACCATGGAGGAGGTCGAAACACACGCAGTAGGACAATGAGGAGGTAAATTATCTATTTGACTTGGAGGATTGTCTCGATGGAGAGGAGCCCGAGGAGATCACATCATTTGCTCCTCCATCATCCGCCTTCCAAGAACATGAGTTTGTTGCCATGGAGGAGAACATCCAAGGACAACAACCTGCATCTCACAACGGCCCTTAGGAACCAAGGTTGGAAGATCTTAATCTTCCATGTTCTTCTCGGAGGAAGGAAACAGCGAAGACCCCATCTCTCCCACACCATCCACCCAAGAAGGTCCACAAGAAGACTAAATTTTGGAGTTGAATTTCGAGATAAATGGGCACATCCAAAGGATCGAGGCGGTGCCCAATCGGGTAGTTGGCTTCATTGGAGCGAAGGGAGAAGCCAAAACCAGTCATGCCTACTCCAGGGCATGAGGATGAATACCAAAGCACCAAGGGTCATCATCAATACCTCCAGGAGTCGAATGCAAGTCATCTTGAGGAGGTATTTTCCATTAATGTTGATACCTTGATGATTTGGGTGGAGGACCGGCTTATTGTCAGTTTTTCACTCATACAGCAACTATATTTAGTGTCAAATCATTTGCATGGTTTCCCCTCTTGAGAAAGGGAAGCTACTTCTCCTTGCTGTAGTCAGGCTTTGTTTAGCATTCTTTCTCTCTGGTTAGTGTAGGAGTAGGAGTAGACTTTGTTTCCAATAGAAGAAGTGCTTATGCACACTCTGCATGTCTCATTTGAGGCATGTATGATTTGGTCTTTGTATATAAGTTTTTGTTCGCATTGCTCCAAAGGTGCATAAAGCCAGGCTCTTCAGTATTCATAGCAGGGAAACTCATAGTTACCTGTAATAGTTGCCATCTTCAAAGAAAACAAATGCAGAGCAACTAAAGTCATTTCAAAATAGTCCATTTTAGGGACAGATGAAAGCCCCAGAGTTAAAACAATTTTCTACTCTCAAAAATTCCATTTCAATATTTCCTTATGAAAATTGAGAGTGCTAGACTCAGGGTCAGAAAAAACATAGAAAAGGCATACAGTCAGGCTTGTAGTGGCTCAAGGATCATATCTTCAAAAGTTTAGATCAGTTTTGTGTTTATCAAGCAAACTCCATGCCCAATGGATGCTCCAAGGCCACTGGTCTCTTCATCTAGTGCAAATGTCCCCATGAGTCACCAAATTATTATCCCAAATTCGCCTGATAAATTTGGTCAAACAACTCCTGCACATAAGGAAATTATGAAGGAAATGACTCAGACCCACAAGCTCACATTCCAAGATGATAAACGGAGGTTACAAGTGGGCTCGGAAATGAAGGAGCAAAGAGAGCCACGTGTCCTAGTGGCACTTCCCCAAAGATGAATCCATAAAGGGAGGCACAAACAAGCCCCGCATCTCCACATGCCCCAGTCAAAGCGGGTCATCGGGGAAAGTTGGTTTTTAACCCTTCTTATTCCAAAGGGGTAAAAGTTACAAAATGGGCCGACTCGCGAGGAAAAAGTCAGTGTTTGAGCCGAGTCAAGCCAAAGTGGGGAGTCGGAGGAAAAGGTGAAAATTTTCCTTTTGACAAAAGGCACAAAGGAAAGAATTGAAACGCATCTCCTCACCAACCAAAGGCTGCCATGTGTCCCATATCAAAAGGGGACCCATTTTTCAAGTTGTTTTCTCGCCCATTTATACGGACTCGATCAAACTTCGAAGGGGCATATCTTTCGACTCAGGGCTCAAAATATTGCGAATCTGACACCGTTGGAAGCATCTTGACGTCCTCTACGCCATGAAAGGATTAAAAATCATTTTTCCAGGCCCTAGTAGGTAAAAAATGAAGAAGAGTCTTCCAGGCCATTAACATAGAATCCAATCTCTTCAACTACGGATCGATTCGATTCAATCCGCTAGGAAACCAAGTGACATATTGTGGGTGAATTTGCAGAAGGCATTGATATTAATGGTTGAGCTTTCAAAGCGGGATTCGATGCATATCTCGGGGTGGTTGAAGCAGGATTAGATTTTTTTCCCTTTTCTCTCTCTCTCTCTTATTCTTTCTATATATTGTAACACTTCTCATTTTGAAAAAGAGAGACATTCTGGGCATAGAGAAACTCTGTCAAATTTGTTTCTCGATGCCATTTTTGAGCAGTAAACCTTCTCCCATGTCTGGCAAATGTATTTGTGCCTCTATTCCAGAAATGGAATGGTCTGTGCACCTTTTAGAGCAATAAAAACGTGTTTTTTTTGTGTTCTTCAACCCTTTGCACCGTTTTGTTGTTTCTTTGTGTCTCTCCTTCCCATTTGTTTTCCTGTGCATGTATTTCACATTTCTTTGGTGCGGGATGTTGTGTTTCATGGAGTTTAATGGAGAATTTGAAGATGCGGGTCGTGTCATACATCTAACCTCCCTCATCTCCATTTTCTTTGTTTCTTTCTCCCTCAACAGAATATCTTGCTTCCTTTGTTGGTGTATCACCGTTTTAGTGTAGGCTCTATTTTTTCAGTTTTCTTTCTCTCCTTGTCTCCTTGGAAGTTAGATTAGGATTAGATTAGCTTGCTGCACTGGAATATCTTGTGGCAGGTAGTTTAGGAAGAGGAACTAGCCTTCTCTGGAGAGCTTTCCCATTCACAAGGTCCCACACCTTGGGGAAGTTCAATGTTAGGCAATCACATCAGATGAGTCTGCCTTAGAAAAGCATATTTTTAGAACTCATTTGGGGGTCTTTGTAATTTCACACTAAAAATTACATTTATTGAAAGAGTAAAGGTTATGATACTTTACATTATATTCTACTACCTCATGAAGTATATTATATTTAGTGTGGTGTTTGATGAATTGTTCAAAATCCTAAGGGCCTATGTGAGCCCATCAACTCCTCATTTTTATGAATTTGCAAGGTATTACAAATTTATTAGGGCTCTAAAAAAAAAGGAAGCATTTTCCAATGACTCACACTAAACTTGAGGAAAGCGAGTGAGGTTCCAAAACATAGAAATAGAAAAAGTAATCGCCAAGCTAATTTTACATTTTCTAATTATAATACAATTCAAGATATACCACTTAAAAAATATAGTTTTGATTAAGGTTCATCATTTTGACTTTTCCTTTTTGTACTTTGCCTCATTATGTAGACTTGTTCTCTATTATCTAGCCGTGAACAATTGTTTCGTATATTACAACAAAATTATATCACTCAAATACTTTATTCTCTTCAAACATTTCAATTATTTGAACTTATTATATTATGTCTATTTAATTTTTTTATATTAAAAAATATGTGTTTAAACTTTAGAGTGTACTATAATTTATTAGTATTGTCGAAGGCAAATTACACTATAGTCTTCATATTTGTTTAACCAATTATTAGTATTTATACTTTTCAACCAATTAGAGCTTTTATTATTTTCATAAACAAATAAACACTTCTCACATTAATAATAAATATTAATAAACATGCACATTTTTAATAAAATAATTACAATTTTTCATTTATCTTCAATTTGATTAGCTTTGATAACTTTTGATCAGTAATTCGGTTTTGAGTGTCATTTTTTACAAAAGTGCTTGTTTTTTCATGCTCTTTCCATTGGAAATATTTATTTTGAGACTTGCACTATAATTATAAAGTGTCAAATATGGAGGAGTGTTGTAATCAATTGTGGATGCAATTTCATTTAGCCTGAACGTCCTAAATTTTTGGGAGTTGTAATTTGTAAGTCTATCATGGATTCTGAGAATGATATGCTTTTCTCTGAAGTATGTGGACTTCAAGAGGATATTGTAAGATTTGTGGAAGAAAATAGATCACTCAAGAAGTGAAATTCTCTTCTACAATCAATCATTCACGATAAGGATACAATAATACACTTCCTGCAGAACAAACTTGCTAGCCTACAAAATCACCATCATATTGTGGACAACCATATCCATGCTCCTAGTCCACTTACAGTTGTTGCTCTTGTACCCACTGACATTGATCTGCCAGTTTTTGAGCATGAACCTGCTTTTGATGCTTCTAAACCTGTGAGGCTTGTTACTGCATGCTCTTCCACATCTATGCCTATTACAGTACCACATGTTGTGTATCCTACTTACTCAACTGTTGCATGGATTTTTAAGAAGAATACCACTTTGCATTCGGTTCTCACATGCTCCGTTCTATGGGTCCCACTAGAGGAGTCATTGACAGACATTCACAGGGTATTGTTTCCTCTATTCCACATGTTAAGTGGAATTCTCATCATGACATTGGTTTCAAGCGAGATACTTCATTGGGATCACACATCGACAAAGCTACTTTTTTGTTCGCTCAACTCTTTCGAGGATCATGAGCAACACACATGAGTTCTACACCTTCACTCGGGATTGAGAAACCGAGATTTTAGGTATTAGACATAATCGGCGACACACATTATGATGTTCTTTTACATCGCACCCATTGTGCATTTTACACCAAGTCATATGCAGGCATCTTCTTCATCCATCCGTGTTAATTTGGGGTGGATATCGATCACTCATGGCGGCGACATATGCATTCATTGAGAGGACTCTACAGCGCGGCTCCTCCACCATTCGGCCTCTTGCTCCACTTTCTATACCTTATGCATTGTGATGCTTCTTGTTTTGAGCATTTTTCTTTAGCAGGTGTAGTGTATCTCTCTTGTTTGTTGAGAGATTTTATATATGTATTTTCGACACTTTTGGCATGTTGACAGTCTCTCTTATGGGGAGCTATTCTGGTGGAGCCCAGTGTTAGTTTGTCAGTGTTTGAGTAGTTGTTTTGACAACTCATACAGATTTGTAGCATCACTCCACCCATTCAGTAGTATGGGAGGGTGTGGTGTTGATCCTGCTTCTTTGGGTTTCGTGTCCTTGCCTTGTTACCTTGGATTTTCTTGGATCGTGACACTCTGGATTTTGTCCTTGCCTTGTTGCTTTGGTTTTTGTTCTTGGATCGTGGCACACCTATTTATAGCAGTTGATCGAATTATGTTTGGTGTTTTTTTTTACACTTTTGACATCACTCCGTTGACAATCTCCTTGTATGGAGCTATTCTGGTGAAACCCAGTGTCAGTTGTTTTTGAGTTTTGTGATCAAGTAGTGGATTCATACCACAATGCACACCAAACTTCTTCAACATTGTATGAGTTTTTGAGCCGAGCTTCTTGGGATGCCTTGGAGCGGGTTTTACTCTCTTTACTTTGTTGTTATTGGTTTTGGGTACCTTATGGTGTCCCTTTTTCCCCAGTTATTATACATGAGTACCTCATCAGGCCTAGTTGCCGGGACTCATACTATGGACATGCCACTTCTATTTTGGCCCCTAGCTTCACTTGAGGGGGTGTTAGAGTAGGTATTTACCTTAGCTCATGTTCACCTAGGTACTTTATTTACCTTTATTTTATTTATCCTCACCCACTTATGTGTGTGGATATTTCTTTTATCTTATTTAAATATTATGAGATATTATCTAGTTGTTAGGTATAGTTCTTTCCTTGATCTATGGTATTGACTAGATCCTTGATGTCTAGTTCTCTCTTAAATCTATGGTCTTGACTAGTTCTTTGATGAATAGTTATTTCCTTGATTTATGGTTTGATCTATGACCTTGATTGGTTCTTAGATTGTTATTCCTTGCCCATATAAGCAAGGCTCATTCTCAATGTATTGCATTGAGTTCTATAATAATATATGATATTGTTTCTCATTTGTTTACAAAGGTTTTATGTAAAATTATTCTAGCAAATTGCTTTCATCTTATTGATTGTGGTGTTTGATTAGCATCTGTGTTCTTGGCAGTACGATCGGTTATCGTTCCTTTCATGAAATTTTCAATTTACATGTTTGTTATCTAAAAATATTTTAAAATATATTTACTGAGATCTTATAAATACTCTTACACCATTAATGTAAATATATTTACATGTTTATTAGTACAATCATTAATAGTCTTCCACCATTAATCTAAATCATAGATATCAATGCACCAAGATGTAGATTTATACGAGTTTAAAAACATGTACCATTATTGACCTCGTGAGAGCCACCGAGATCCATCGATTGATAAAACATTTTATTAATAAACACCTTATTCAAGTTCTCATTCTTTCTCCATAACCAAATGTGTGTATAATGTATATCCTTTCCCTTACAATCTTAGATTCATAGCAGTATCTAATAAACAATTCTATTAAGACAATTAAATATATTCATAGTCACATGAATATTACATTAATGTTAAAGGTGATTGTAAAGTGTACTTTTTAGTACCAAAACCATTCAAATCTCCAAAAGAGAAGCTTCCTTGTTGGTTGTTGCTCACAGTACACATTCTCCTCACTACACACATTCCCCCTCTAAACTCTTCCAGATATCCTTGACTATTGTAGACCTGATTCACAGAAAGCCTTTTCAAAGGTTTAGCAAATGCACTCCCATATCCATGATAGGGAATTCAAGTTTCTCACATGCAAAATTCTATGGGATACTCTTATACATATGCATGACAAGTGCAAATTTTTAGTGTATGCATGCAAAGTGTTTGACAAAATGATTGAATGAGACATCATCTCTAGAGAATGCCATCATTACAAATTTACCAAAGACATGGGTTTACTCATGAGACATTAACATTGTTTCACCAAATGCAATCAATAACTTATATCAACTCGATCGATTCACCTTTTCCAACATACTACCATCCTATACATTGTCATTTTAACTATGGTAAAGATTGCCTTAGCAACATTGTTGCTCATGTTAATTTTAGCATTTCGATTAGAAATGAGTAGACACTCGGGTATAACTTGAAATTCCTTTTACCAATGTTAAAATACTAGCGATGTTATAGCCTTTTTAATTCTAAATATTTACTAATGGTACAAGAACGGAGGAGGAGGTTCCACTGATAAGTGTTATGCACATATATTTATGGTAACATGAAGATGCATAATCACATGTTTTAACCTTAATTAACTTACTTTCTAATGAATTCTACTTTATGTGAACTTGGGATTAGATACTTCATCCATCACTAAACAAATTGAAATGAATATCCTTGAAGTCTAGATTTGTTATATTTATTAGTTAGAAATACACAATCATTACATATTGTAGACACGAAATCACGCACTTATTATGTGCATCACGCCTCTAAGGGCGTCATTAAATGCATGATTCTGTAGACACCCTAAAATATTGCATTATGCATTCTATGTTAGGAATTTATAGTGCTTCATTCAATAATTATGTATTATCGTGTAAATGTAATTAATTTACCATATGGTAATTAATTGTTAACGATTAGTTTGCTTGGTTATGTGGTTATACCAGTAAGTCTATTAACGGGTTATTTGTTTGTATCACTTCCTATTTTATAGGAAGTTGTTTTCCTATTGTAATGGCTATATAATAGTCAATTGTATTATACATTAATATAAAGAGATTATTGTGTTTGTACTTTGTGTGAATCTGTACCAAAGTCTAGATTTGGTATCAGAGCATGGTTAGATATGAGATGGAAAGGTAATTCTTTTCTAAGGGCAACTGGGATTCTTCATTGCCCTGTAGTTGAGATACTAAGATTTTTGGGAATGAGATTTTAATTTAGTTTTGTGATTATTTAGTATGGTTTCAGGTAATTAGTTTGGTACAATTTTTATTCTTTGTTGGTTGTGATCAGAATACTAAAATTTGTGAGGGTTACGCTTTTCGTGTTGTCAAGACAATTAAATATAATCAATCTGTATTCAAAGGTATCTGTTGATGTGTTCATCACCAATGATTTGACCATCCACACATATCTCTATCATTGTGAAAAAAATTAGCATTAAAATTACTCCTATACGAACAGTGGTTGGCGTCTTTCATAAAAGTATGAAGATCTTGATTCGTTGATTTGAGCCTGGGTATTGGCATATAAAGTACTCATCCATTTTGTTCATCGTTTAGAAGGTTTACACCAGCGTAGATCTGTCAGTAGAATTACGTGGCTCTTTTGGCACATTCCATCCCTGAGCAGGCCCAATTTCAAGATCTATTTAATTCTTCTATGAAGTAACAAACGTAGGTCTCCATGCATTGGATCAGTCTTAGTGGATCCATTTTCCATCTGTTTATCCATTGGATCACTCTTAGTGGCTCCTGTGGGTCACTCTAGAAGCATGCGAGTCTCTTTCAACACAAAGGTCGATTGTTAAGATCTAAAAATGACAGACACATGGATTACATTCAACTCATCCCCAAAACGTGCCAGATATACAAGATAACTTCACGCCATGTTGTCATTGGATATTAAGTTGTTCACATTTTCCTGGAATTATTATTGTCTCTGCCACCTATTCCATGCCTGCGAGGTAGTCTATACTTTTGCATGCTTCTTTATTGCAATCCATTTAAGTCAAAGTTACCTGGTCAAGTTTTGAAGTCTAAAGTAATTTAAATAGTTCATGGTTCATAATGTTAACATATTTCTTTATAGATTGTCAAAATAAGTGTATGTGTCGAGTCAATTAGTATAGGTAATAGTTTGAGTATTTTTGTTGTGTTAGTATCATATATAAATAGTCAATTCTTCATTTGGGTCCATTGTCTAGTCAAGAATCATTTTTAGTGCATGTCAAGCTATCAACAGTGTCATTACATATCTAAATGGTCATAGTTTTGTATTGTCCAGTTAAGTCAATACTACCTTTGTATGTTGTCCTTAAGAGTCAAGAGCCGATAAATTATCATATTGTCAAGAGTCAAATTTTGTCTAGTCGTCAAAATCAATATAAAAAATCCAAGTCATCATTTTGTGTAAATATGTTGAATTGTGAGTCATTGTCATTGTAAAAGTAAAAAAAAAAAAAAAAATCTTACGGACGCATTTTCGGTGTTACCCGACGTCTAAGAAAATAAAATGTTTCACGTTGCGGGAGAGAAAAGTATAATAAACAATGTGGATATCATTGAGTGACATGATCACATTTCGTTGAGGTATGAACATCATACACCTGGAGGATAGAGGCATGGGAGGATGGAGGACAAGCAACGTCCTCTCCTCTCGCATTTCTTGCAGACGGGGCCGTAAAATGAGGTTGTGGCATTTTGTTTCAGTGTGTTTTCTTTTAGTTGCAGTGTACCTGTCTTTGTTCGTATTCAGTTTACTGTATGTTCTGTTGTAATAAAGTGAGTAGATTCCTATGTACTTTCCTGATGTGAAAATATAGTGGAAAGATGAAAGCACAAGAAAAAGCGGCATCATGATACTTGAAGAGGATGAACAGGGGTTCCTTTTTGGTGGGACAGGGGCTCGTATTTGATGAACAGGGGGGTTCATAGGATGAGCGAGGGCTCATCCCAAGGTTGTTGTTCAACTTTTTGAAACCATCGGTGAGCAAGATCATGAGCAAGCATGGGTGTGTTTGTAGAAGAAGTGCTGCTGTTTTTCTCCCATGTTCGCACTAAGGGGGATGTTAGGAATTCATAGTGCTCCATTCAATAATTATGTATTATCATGTAAATGTAATTAATTACCATATGGTAATTAATTGTTAACAATTAGTTTGCTTGGTTATGTGGTTGTACCCGTAAGTCTATTAATGGGTTATTTGTTTGTATCACTTCCTATTTTATAGGAAGTTGTTTTCCTATTGTAATGGCTATATAATAGCCAATTGCATTATACATTAGTATAGAGAGATTATTGTGTTCTTACTTTACAAAAGACTAGCCATGTTATAGCCTTTTAAAATTCTAAATATATACTAATGGTACAAGAATGGAGGAGGAGGTTCCACAATAAGTGTTATGCATATGTATTTATGGTAACATGGAGATGCATGATCACATGGTTTAACCTTAGTTAACTTACTTTCTAATGAATTCTACTTTATGTGAACTCGGGATTAGATACTTCATTCATTACTAAACAAATTGAAATGAATATCCTTGAAGTCTAGATTTGTTATATTTATTAATTAAAAATACACAATCATTACATATTGTAGACACGAAATCATGCACTTATTATTTGCATCACGCCTCTAAGTGTGTCATTATATGCATGATTCATGTAGACACCCTAAAATATTGTATTACGCATTACAAACCCTCGTAATTACTTCATAGTACATTACGACCACTTTCGTCCACTTTTGATATATTTCACTATTTTATTGCCTTCTAACGACATTTTATGACATCGTCTTGCAATTCTCCTAAACACTTTTATGATTCAGACACAATCTTGAATAATTAAATATTTGTACTATGAACCTCAATACACTCATATCATATTTCTAGAATTAATTAATTAATCTAGTTAATTAATTATTCACCCCTATCCTATTGGTTGATTCTATTAGCTAATATTTCAATATCAATAATTAAATAATTCTCACATTATCCATTTACACCTCATCCCCTTATCCAATTAATTAATATTAATTCACTAGTCAACATCTCAAGTTAACTAGAGCAAAAGGAATTAATTAAAAGGGTATAATCAATTAAATACATGTATAAGAAGGACAAAATTAAAATAAATCAAACATGCATTTGAATTAACTAAAGACATCACAAAAGCATGGAATTCTAATAATAAATCAAATCAATGCAAAAGGCTAAAAGTAGTGTCCACATTTTTGGATGAATAAAATAAAAGTCAAAGAATGAATATTTAATTCACCTGGTAGGCACCCATCTTTGAAGAGGCCCTCGCTATAAAGTGTCAAATTATGGTGACTCCAATATTCTTTGTCTTAACTTTACATGTTACCAAATTTTAGATATGTTTCTACAATCCTAGATATTTATTGTCTTAAATATCCATCTCGACTTGACATCCTTTAAATGATGTTTTAGTCTCGATCAAATTAGGTTGGGCTTCGTGAAGAAACCAATCTCGAGTGTCATAACTTAAATGATGTTATTGCACCTCCTAATCTCCCCATTTCATTCAGAACCCCGAGATTGTCATTCCATGACAAATATTTATATGAAAAACAATTGATGGTAGAAATTTTAGTAATTAATGGAAATATTCTTGGCACCATGCAGGTTATAGTTTTACACCGCAAATGTTTCAATGAAACCGATGAAAATGTTGTTGTGAGTGGAAAGAAGGCAGATCTGGAGACCTTAATCACGGAAGTGGAGTCAAGCTCGGATTTTCCACCATTGAGAGAGACAAATCAATGGTAATGAGATGATATTTTTGTTTGAATTCAATAAATTCAAGGTTTTATGACACGAAACCCCAAAATTGTTACCTGTAGTGGATAAAGGAAATGGATTTAGTGAAGAAATAATTATTCCGAGCAATGTGGAGCTTCAGAACGCCATTATTAATGCAGCTCATGGTCACCTTGAGGTGAGTGTGACATCGACATGCAAGACATATCTAAGCAAATATTAGATGCATTTTTACCATGGCCACCAAAGATATGCCAAAACTTTCTCCAACTGTACTGGAAAAGTCTAAATCTAAGTCTAAGGTGTGTTTGAGCAAGGTTTTAAATGGTGTATTATCTACAATATACATGGTGGTTGTTTGTTTGGAATCGATATCTTATTGAAAACAAGGGTTTAATTTTGAGCCATCACCTATTTGAATTTCGTCATTAAATTACACCTCCAATGAACTTAATAATGTTATCTTCATTGGCATAAGTTGCAACTCATGTGCAATCAATTGCTAGTTCTAAATATACAAAAACATGTGCAACCTTTGTCAAACTCAAAAATAACTCATCCATGCAAGCTCAAACAAGAGTTCAAATTCCTCAAATAGATTGGAAACTCAATTAAACAATTCAATCTTGCTTCAGTTAACTTCATATCAAACAAGCTAATTATACAAATCCTATATTTGGAATTTCATTCCTTCCTCTATAAATAATCACTCATTCTTCTCCAATTATCATCTTTGGAAGCTTTGAGAATTGCATCATCATTATGTTGGATTATCATTCAATCTCACACATTGTTATGTTGTCCAATTGATCATGAATCAACAATCAAATCAATCATTCAATCGCTTTGCTCGTAGCTAATCTACTTCCATTCAAAACATCTTTGGAGCATCCATAAACAAATTTGATCAAGAGATTCAACAAGCTCGGTGCTTCATTCCAAGCTTCAACAATCTCATCCGAGGTTGCAAGGAGATATGAAGGAAGAACTGGTTTGCTTTTATTTGCTTTGTTTCTTTCATTATTTAGTTTTTCTTTGTATACATTTCTGGCATGCCGGTGGGACAAACCCACATCTTTCTCATTTCTTCATCATTTTCATGAAATTAACCTTGTTTTTGTGTTTTCCATACTATTTTAGAATCACTGAGCAATTTTCAAGGCTTATCATGGAGTAATCTAAGAATAGTTTCAAAAAAAACTGTCAAATTGGCCAAATTTTCACTTTTTTGTGTAGTTACAAGTTACTTGTACTAGTGTAGCACTACTTGCACTAAAGATAACACATAATTTGCGCTTACTATTGCAATTCATGCGCTAGCATATTAGTATGTGCCCTACCATACCTATATTTAGGAGGCTATAACTTTTGATTCGAACTCGAAATGACTCCATTTTTTTGCAATAGAAAGGTCTCGAGATGAACTATGCAATGAACATATAAGTTTTGGATTTAACCTTATAGAAAATTCAGGTTTTCCTTTCTCCTAAAACTTGTCATTTTATTTGCATGTTAGATTCATTTTTTGCTCCAAACTACTAAATCTTGTGTGTAGGTTTCCATATTCACTTTCCAAAGACAAATTTCTCAAAATAGTGCTAACATTTGAAATCTTTGTTAAAGTTATGTTCATTTTTGTTTGATCAAAGCCATGTATGCTCTTCTCTTCGCTTTCATGAGTGATCTTGAGAATTAGAAATGACCATGATTGTTTGCGTTGGTGTTTTTCTAACATTATGGTTGTAGGAAATTTTATAATCATTTGTGTGTAGGACCATTACAAAATTGAGAAATATATTACTAAAAACAAGCAATAAACTACTAATATCTTGTGTGTAGATTTCCTGGCCAAAGACAAATCAAACTTTCTTAAATATTTAATAAATAAAAATATTTGCATTACACATTCGAGATAAGTGTTTAAACCTATCTCGTTTAACTATGAGAAGTACTTGGACATAGTCATAAAACTCATTGTGAGGAGTACCACAAGAACCCCAAACTAGTTAGAAAATTGAGGAACCTGCCAACGAAATGAGTAACGCTCCTTCCTACTTGACTAATAATACACGTGAGCAATATCAAAAGTTTTATGTGGTGACGATGCCATTCTTAATTGATTATGGGGTATAGTAGCGTAGCCAGAATATTATTTATGGTACGTGTACTCATTCGGATATGTATTGGTGAGTGAATATTGTCTAAATCCCTAAGAATATTAAAAAAAGCAGGGCTAACTTTTCCTTTACTATTTTTCATTGTTCATTCAAAACCCTTTCAAAAATCCATTCTAAAAAACAAATCTTATTTTCCTTTATTGTTTTGATTGTTTGTTCAAAACCCTTTTTGAAAATCCGTTCTAAAAAATGAATCCTATTTGCCTTTCCTGTTTTGATTGTTTGTTCAAAACCCTTTCAAAATCCATTCTAAAAAAATCCATTCTAAAAAAATCCCGACTTTTCCTTTACTATTTTCATTGTTTATTAAAACCCTTTCGAAAATCCATTCTAAAAAAATCCTATTATTGTTTTGATTGTTAGTTCAAAACCATTTTGAAAATCGATTCTACAAAAGTTTTCTATTTTCGTTATTGTTTAGATTGTTGGTTTGAAATAGATTGTGTTCCACATCACATTCTATCCACATTCAATTTAATTTGAAAATAAAAATAAATCCTCTCTTTTTCCAAAATCCTATCCAAAATCAAATTCCAAATCATCAAATTCATCTTATCAAAAGCTATCGAAATATCAATTCCAAGTCTTATCTCTTGAGTACCCATATTTGAGTATCAGCCTATCAAGTCTCAAATCAAAGTCTTAACTTTTAGACATTCACTTTGTTCAAACTTAACCATATTGTATTAGTTATATCAATCAACATCTTATCTTTTGTACATTCATGTTGTCCAAATTTAAGTTTATCCTATTATATCAATCAAAGCTTTATCTTTTGAACATTCACTTTGTTCAAAGTTAAACATATTCTATCAATCAAAACCTTATCTTTTGAACATTTGTTTTGTTCAAAGTTAAGCCTATTCTATCAATCAAAACATTATCTTTTTAACATTCACTTTGTTCAAAGTTAATCCTATCAAATCTCAATCAAAAACCTTATCTTTTGAACATTCACATTGTTCAAAATCTAATTCTATCAATTCCAATCACAAATCTTATTGTAGTCACTTTTCCCAACCTTTTAATTGCTAGGTGCGCCAACATATCACCCACCTAAAGCGGGTGCTCACCCGAGAGCACGTGAAGGCGCCGAGCCCCTCTTTTATGTGAGTTTTGTCAAGAATGTTACCATGAATGAAAAAACAATGCATAAACATAAACGCATACATCTTATAATAGAGGCAAAGAAACTAGATCCAAGCTTAAATGATCCATACTATGATTCTGAATACTAAAAAGAACATACATGGACCATGAGCATAGTAAAGAACACAAACACTCGGATCCATTGACCATTGATATTTAAAACAACACCATTATGTTAATTCACAAATATTAAAGTAGCCAAATACATCAAAAATCCATAAATGGACCAAATACATCATCAGAGTTTCAGTATTCTCCTACAATGGCTCCATTACAAAAGTTACAATAGTGATCACACATATCTCTCCTAGCTCTCTCTACTTTCTTACACACATACATCACACATTACACACACCTCTCATTTCACATACATCTCTCTCTGTTTCCATGGAAATCAATACATATCAAAGGGTTCTTGGGAATCTTCTCTTTTCGCCTACTCGTCACTCGAGTGAACTACTCCGCCAAATGTCATCATGTCTTGCCATACTCAAGTATCCTCAGTATGTAAGTGCCAACTAAACCATAACTAACTCCACTTTGACTCCTAATCTTGTCATGATAACCATATCCTATAATATTCTTTCCTTGAGCTACAAGTCTCCATGTTCTAGCCTTATCCACAATCAGATCTAGCTACATCTCCACATGTCCCTTATTTCAACTCTAGCCGTGGTCCAAAATACGGTTAAGTCCTGAGCATGTTCTTCCTAGGCACGAACCTTTGTGCCTTCCCCAAAGTTAGTTCCACACAAGCCTTTATGCCTCGCTAGTGCATGACAAAACCTTCTGCACCTTAGGTGCCTAGTCTCCTTAAGGGCTCAACATTACCCCACACTAGTTTGATTCTACCCATGGCAATATTTTGCGTTTGCCGAACAAAACTCCATTGATCTAAAAATCAGCTAGATCGATCTTTGTCAGTGTTTTCTCTTGACCTTCCCTTTGATTTCTTCTATGACCACCACGAGCTCTGCACAAACACCCTCAAACTCATCCATATGTTCTATGATAGAATCTTGGAGTTCACCAATCAAAATTCCAGTTTCTCGCGCTTGGTTTTAATCTTGTCCTTCTACATTGTAAAGTGTCAATAATCAATTGGGTGCTCTTAATTTTATTTGTCGGAACCTTCTCCTACAAGGCCTTGAGGATGACCTCTTCATCTGCTACTCGTGCATCAATAATGGGCTCACATTTTTATAATTGTTGAAGCCTCTATTCGCCAAAATGTTTGTCTCCTTGAGTTGGGTGAGAAAGTCCTCCAACTTAGTCTGGGCCTTAACAATGATCTTGTTGTTCTCTCTCTCCTTTACGAGCTTCTCAACTTTCGACCTTTGGTTCCCACGCCATCCTTGATGTTGGTCAGCAACATCCCCACTAGATCTTCCAAATACTCCATCTCATCATTATAATCCATCCTAGCTTGGCTCACTAATGCCAAACATTGTCCCAAGACCTTCTTAACTAAGGTGTCAACCTGATCATATGCTTCCTTGGTCCGTATGTACTCGCTTCTCAACCCTTGGCATAGTCTCTCTATCTCCTTTTCCTTTCCCTTTTTATCTCTAACCAAGGTCGAACAATCGCCCCATCCAAACTCCGCCTTATAACCTCTGAGGACATCTTTTACAGTGTATTACATGCCTACTCATCAGTGAGGTGGCTTGGATCCACCGCTTTATATGTTGCTCCCTCCTTCTTCCTCAAATGAATGGTCTCGATCACGTGATCGTTGACCTCAAATTTAGGCTCCTTTGCATGACAATGTAGATTCCAACTTATCATCTTCCTAGTCCTTGTTATGCCCCCATCTTGGTCCAAAAGATCCCAAACATGTAACTTTTCTGGGGAAAGGGTGCTTTGGAACCTCATGCACAAAACCTTTGCAAGATTATCCACGAAGTCCATATGAGGGGACATAGGCGTCCACTTCTTTCTCTTTGCCTTGCGCTTTGAATGTTGTTTCCTTGGGGTGCTTAACCCTATAGTGAACCCTTTATCCTCCTTGATAACGAAGGAGTCTCCTTTATTCTTCTCTCCTGGGCTAGTGGGATGGATAAGTGAAGTCCCTTACACTAGACTCTTCATAGGTTCCTCCTCAGAATGTGATTTCTCCTTGGCGTGTGTATCACCTGCTTTACCTTGGTATCCACCTCAACCCTTATCTTCTCATCCTCCTCGAGTCCTTCCCTGTATGTTGTGATGATAATCGATCTGTCTGTCATGTTAAAGAAGCTGGAGATATCATGTACCTTAAGTTTTTTCTATTCCGGCTCTTTCTTCTTCTTCGTTATTTAACTTCCTCACGCTTTGGTGTGAAGCCTCGGTGCTGCCTTGTTGATGATGTACTGTGCCCCCCCACTACTATTTCGACGCGTATAATAATTCCTTTTCTAGGAAGTGTCCAGTTTCTCCTCACTTCCTTCCTCTTTCTTCTTCTTCTTCCGTCGGACTACCTTCATAGGTGGGACTAGTGCTTCCTGTGGCCTTGGAAAGGTGGAGTCTGTAACCTCCACTTCAACTCCTCCCTGCGTCTTAGGGAACGTAGCTGCACAAACACCCGGTGGATGTAGCCCTTAATGGTAACATTGATCTACGGATGCAGATCAAGAAGTTTGACTCTAAGACTTCGACATACACTAGCGTCGTATCATACTTATAAGTTGCACGCAGAGTGTGAACATCAACATCCACTTTTTCAACATCAAAAGGTTAGCTTATGTGTATCCTTTAACCGATTGATGACACACTTCATGTATTTAGCAATGAATGCAAACAAAAATTTTCACCACGGCCCCATTTCTCCTTTGGCCATCATAAATCTTACCAAGCTAAAGTGTTGCGTAACTGCAAACTTCACCTGGTCCCCTACAACTTGTGGCAACTCATGTGGAATGCACCACTTGTTCTCAAAAGCCTTACAGTCTCTCATACCACTTGTTCATTCGGTCCTTGTAAGTATTTGTGATAGAACCATCATAAGTAAACTATGAAAATTACACTGCAGGAGATGGGTGCGTTGGTGGGTAAACCCACATGTTCCCATCTGGTCCATCAGGGATGCCAATTTCCCAGAATACAATCAATAATAGTATAGATCCCCACGTGATCTTTGCTCCAACCTCATTCTGCACCCACACCTCCTCAATGATATTATTCGCAATAAATTATGTGAAATTATAGTGCACTCGTTTGGATACCTTGTATGCAATGTACATGAATCTCATATTTATATCTATCCACCACTCGATGCACCTAATTTACATATGATGAGTCGGGTTGCGAACCTTAACACTGGGTCGGCAAGGTTGGAAATAACTTGAGCCCTTCCTCCCTTCTCATAGCTTAATTGCTTCGCTAATTCTTCAATCTTTGTAGTGGCACATAAATTGAGTGTTATGTCCTCACTAGTGTTTTGCAGGCCTATTACCCTTCTAATCAATTGGCTCATGTAAGTCTCATTCTCCTCCCCACAAAGTAGAAGAAGTCCTCGTGCACCGTGACATTAACCACTTGAAGAGTGGAGTGGGTTTAGTGAAGAAAGATCACTCCCATAAGTCGTAAAAACCCCGGTCTTCTGCAACTCATTGCACCTTGAGCCGTCCACCCTAGGGTTTTTGAGCTCGTATAACCACTGGAATGTCCTTGACTAGATCCACTTGAATTGACTTGTCATTTACATCGTGATGTGGTTAAATTCGCTAATCTTGTACTGATACAACTTCAAATTCCACTTCTCCACCTTAATCACACTTGGGGGTATTGCATTTCGAGTAAACTTCAACGGGTTCCTCCTTCTCCACCACCAACTTCTTGATTTGTGCCTTATTTGGTGTCATTACTCCATTCCCTAGGTGTTTCGATTCCTCCTTGTCTACCTGAGCTCATCAACTTCGATAGCTTCACTTCTACGCTGTAACCCCTATTGCCTCATTATTTTCCTTTCCCCTTTTATACTGCAAGATATTTTTAAAGTTCACATAACGCCATTGGTTCATAAAAAGTACTTCGCTTCCTTATCACACCCTCATCGTACTTCAATTACTCGGGAGCACAAAAAAATTCGAAGGCAAAGTTGTTAGAATGACTACCCTCACCCCCTATTTATACTTTTCAAGACCTCAATGTCCTTTCGACCTACACATCTTAACATTACTTTTTAATAAAGTACCTTGTCCACTTAAAGCAACTTCCACGACTCCCCTCATGTGCTACATTTATAACCTTTTGGCATCTTATCATTACTTTCTGCATATAGACCTCCTCCGCATGCCTTTCGCACCGAAGTACTCAACCTCTGTATTATCATAAGTAATTTCCCATGCGCGCCTACCTCATGTTACACTTGCGCACGATCTTTATGTTTCTCCTGTGTGGTCTTTAATCAACTCAACTTTTCTCAAGAACACCTTTACTACAGCACAAACCCAAAACACCTTATATACTCGCACAAACCATTCTTCTAGCTTTACACCAATCATTCTAGAATGAGTCTTCCATCAATCCAACCTCCTTTAGAAATGCGCCAACCATTTTTACGCACTCTACTCCAATCCACCCCACACTAAAGGTATGTGCGGTCCTCTCGTGTAATGAGATCACTTAAAATGTATTTATTTATTAGTGCGCAAATGCGCACAAAACACAGAACCAACGCATAAGCATAACAATGACGAAAAAGAAAGCATATAAAGGAAAATGCTTTAAGGGAAATCCTAAGCTAAATGGCAACATTATCTTATTACAAACACTAAGAAGACTTATTTATAGAAGGGCTTTGTCCTACTCCCAGTTAAAGAAACCAGAAATTGTGTGCCATCCAAAGCTTCTAACTCGAAAATTCTGAGTCAAGTATATAAGTCACAACATACGTCCCAACTAATGCACTTAGAACTTTCAGGGTAGCGCGAAAAATTGGAGTCATACAAAAGAACCATCTGTCCAACCTCCAACTTCTTGTTATTAATGTGTCGATCATGTCAGACCTTTTGTCTTGCTTTCTTTGTCTTCGGCTCCATTAGGCTATATGGTGCGCCTCTCTCCAATGCATCAATTTTTATATGCATTCTTCAAGTGCTTTCTTATCATCCAATCCTCCCATGTGTGTAATACGCAGGGATGGTAACATAAATTCAACTAGTAAAACAACCTTGCGCAAACACTAACTGAAAGGGTGTTGCTTTGTTGAGTCCCTTATAGGTTGTTCTATAAGACCAAAGAACAATAGAGACTTTATCATCCCAATCCTTCCTTCCAACATCACAGATCTTCGTCATTGTGTGTTCAAAATCTTGTTGAAAGCTTCAGTAGTTCCATTAGCTTGTGGGTGATAGGGTTTAGTTTATGATGGGCTACCATAAATTCTGCAATAATATCCTAATAGTCTCATTTAAGAAATGAGTACCCCTATCACTTGTTAAACTTAATGGACACCCATACCTACTTATGATATTCTCCCAAAGGAACCTTGTTGTAGTAGCTGCAGTGTAATCCTTCATAGGTGCTACTTCCGCCCATTGTGTAAGATAGTCTGTACAAGTAATGATGTAACACGACCTTGTCCATCTGAGGGGGAATAGGTTCCACGAAGTCAATTGCCCATTTTCAAAAGGTTTCACACTTGCTATAGGCCTCAACAACATTTCATCTCTATGTCCAGGCTTCCCAAGGTACTGTCAATGATCACAACCCCTAGCATATTCTTGACAATCCTTGTACAATGTCTCCCACCACAAACCAACCATCAGAATCTTACGCGCGGTGGCTCGACCTACATAATTTCCACCAAAAATCCCTCCATGATCTTCCTCCATAATACCCATGTGCTCATGCTCTAGTACATATCGGTGTAAAATCTCATCCCGACTAAGTTTGTATAGATCTCCACTAATCAACATATAAGGCATGACACGAATGACAAGTTGTTTCCTTTCTATACTCTTCATTTTTGTCAGGCACCACACCTATTCATAAAAAGACAACAATATCCTCCAGATCGGTGGGGTGTGCATTGTAATATGAACAATTGTGCATCCGCCATTGTGTCTTCAATGCTCTACGCGTCCTCACCTGAATTAATTCTAGAAAGATGGTTAGGTCCTAAATTACACTTGAATACCACCTGAAAGTCAAATTCTTGAAATAACAAGATCCACCGACATATGTACCCTTACAAAATAGGCTTGTTTACTAAATACTTAAGTGTCATGTGATTTGTGTAAAAGATAAACAGAGTAGCCAACAAGTACTGCCTAAACTTATGCAACGCATAAATCATAGACAATGCTTCGCACTCCGTTGTTGTGTAATTCCTCAGTTGGAGTTAAATTTTTGCTTACAAAACATAAAGGGTGATCAACAATCCCTTCTTTAGGTGTCTAACACTACTCTAATAGTCATACGATGCATCCACATGCACATAAAATGGCTTATCCCAAGAGGGAAAACAAAAAATGGGTGAAGTAGTTCACTTCTCCTTCAACGCATCAAAAGACACTTATTGCGCATTATCACAGCGGAATCCTCCTTTGTGCCTCAATAGTTCTTCCAAGGGTGTAACAATCTTGACATAACCTTTGATGAATTTTCTGTAGTAACTCGTATGCCCCAGAAATTTATGCACTACGATTTGATTGGTAGGTTCCTCCGGACCAAGAATAACAAAAACTTTGGCAAGATCCACCAATAATTTTCCTTGCAAATAATGTGCCCTATCGATGTACCAAAAGGAGTAGTAAAAACACGTTTATTAATATTTAGAGAGATACTTAACTACCTACATATTTCAAACATCAATCTCAATTTGCATGATGATCTTTTACTAATCCATACACTATCGATCATCCGAGGTAGACTTGTAGAAAATTATGAATAAAGTTATAGAATGTTTGCACTACTGATGCAAAAATACAACAAGTGCATTCTTAAGTCCAAAGGGCATAACCATATAAGCAAAAATTCCCCATTCGATGGTGAAAGTAGTCTTCTCCTGGTCTTATTTTTCAATCCTTTCTGGTGATACCATGAGAATCCATCTGTAAAAGAGTAGATCTCATGCCCTGCTACACCTTCCAAGATTTCTTCAGTAAAAGGAATTGGAAAAGGATCTATAACACATACAATATTGAAGTCTCTGTAGTCTACATAGATCTCGTATCCTTCCATCCTTCTTGATACTAATCACCATTGGGCTAACCCATTCAAATTCTTCAACAACTTCAATGATCCATGATTCCAGCATCTTGTCAAATTCTTCTTTCACCTTTATGCATAGATTAGGATTCATCCTATAAGACCTCTTCCTAATCAGGTACGCACCCTCCTTTAACTTAATATGCATATCTCCCAATGAGTGATGAACACCTTTTAACTCATGATACCTGAACAAAAAAAATCCTGGAAGTTCTGCAGCAGTTTAATTATCTTTGAAACCTCCTGGTTCGTCTAATAATCTCCAATGATTACTTCTTTCGGTTCTGCTTCTATGCCAATGTTGACTTTCTTTGTCTTCAACGGCTCATGGTAGCGAGCGTGCACCTTCTCATCTGCACTTTATCGAATACATCGCATGTACCCTCTATATGATCAACATCGAAGTTCTATATCTCTTCATCTTTATCAGGTACACCATTTTTCCTTTCTCTTTTTTAGGTAGACACACTCAAACTTTTTTCATATGTTTCTTCTCCTTCCTTGAAGCGCACCTCCAAATCAGGCTCCCCTAGCAAATCTAGGATGAGGTCCTCAGCTTTAGCACTATCTCCTAGAGTAAGGAGCTTGACTACCTGCAAATCCTCATTCACTGATGGTTTAGAAGATAGATACTCAAAATTTTGAATAATACCTACTATTAACTCTTGCCAATTTCCCATTTGATGACGTAACTCTGAATAGACATACCAAATGCGTGCACAACCCTACAAAGTTGAATTGAACTTATGAACCCAGAGTGAAAGGGGTAAATATTTCGGGCCTTCTGTCCAGGCTTCCCTACATTCTTGAACATGGTACAAGGTTGATTCCCTCCCATGATAGTCACATATCCTTGAAGGTGCATTGGCCCATAGAAATCTAACAAAGAACGCGATTCTCACTTTACGCCAATTTAGAAGATTGTCTGGATGAGTCATCCACCAATGTGCTATTGTCCCACGCAAGGTATAAACAAACATATTCCTCCATTCTACTTCACATGTCCACTGGACTTCCATAACGCATAAAAAGACATCATGGTTACCTTCTCTAGTGTATCTTGGTAATGGTCTTCCTCCCAAACACACGACCAAACACACTTTGCCAACACGAGTCACATTGCCCTTTAATTCTCTTCCAACCAACTCATAAGTCCCATGCACCCAATTATCACATGCAATGTTAGTCATATCACTCATGGACTAAGCATCATCCCATTGAATGAATCCTTATCTTGATGGCTCAATAAACTCTGGGTCTATGATAGTGCACAAATAAATTCTATTGATGTCTTCTTCCCCAAAGGCTCGACATAAGGCACATACCTACCATCTATTAGTGGAATAATAATGTGCTCCTTCTTGTTCTTAAAGATGATGTACCCCTTATTGAAGCGTAAATTTGCATTATTTGCATAACACAAGGCGCACCCAAGTAATGTTGGAAATCTATCCTCCTCAAAAGAGCGCTAAGACTTCAAAGTCCCAGTGAACTTGGCCCCTTGAATGGTTATGGAAGCATCCTTCAAGACTCCGATGGGTGTAGCTTTATTCCTATTCGCAATGTACAACACATTGGAATATGGTTGTAATAGTGGTCTCCCCATTTGATTGCATGCATCCAAAGTAAGAACATTGACCTCTCTGTTGTTGTGTCAATTAATATGTTTCTCAAGAGCCATCCATCAAATCGCATTGATGTGATCTCCTTGTCGTAATCACAGGCTATGAGGGGGTAAATTAACATGCAAGATCCACCTCTCGTGCTCATTCCCAGCATGTGATACCTTTCCTCTCAACCATTCTCATAAAAGGGGAATGATATACTCCTAACGCAACATCTTACACACCTCTTTAATATCATCTAAGTCCTTCTAAGGGATCTGACATTCTTCACTTGTTCCGACTTCCGTGTATTGCTCCTTCAAGCACTAGATATCTCCTTGCAAACTCGAATTACCTCCATAGTCTCTAGTAAACCTCCTTCGATAAGTTAGATCGGGGTACTTCCCATGTAATAGCTCTTCCATTGTAATGAGAGGCATCTACTTTAGTGTTTCTCGACACATGCGATTCAACACGTGTAGTCACTAATACATGCTCCAACTCGGTGTTAGACGCCACTACAAGTATGAACATGGGTTCGATGATCTTTACACTAACCATCCCCACACCCTTGTCCTTCTTCTGATTCTAGCTCATGTGATCATATAGATCAGGGCACTCATCATACTTATGTTTCTTCCCACACCATGAGCATTGCAGCAAATTTAGGCACTCGCGCTTGTAGTGATCCGTATATCCACAATTGAAACAAGTTCCATGGGGGAATTCACTCCTTCCTTCGCCGTGACCACCATGCCTCTAAATCCTCCGTGAAAGCTTCTTCCCCTTCCTCTGCCATCTTCATGCCCTTCATGCTAACGCCCCTCATTCTTAGAACTATTCACACTGATGTTGTCTGGCGCACACCCAATGTATCAATCGCATCACGAATATGGTGTATCAACCAAGTAGTCCTTAGTATCATGAGTGATAGATGTATAAATTTTACAATAGCAAGACACATTCTTATGGAGTGCACATTGTAACAAAGGGCATCTACTTAGATCATGAACCTTGTGATAGATTTCACTGTCCTTTGTCATGGTGCTACTTGACTTTCGAGGGAAACTATCATTGGTGTGTCCTTCTACTTCACAATCCATACACCAAAGTCTGTTATGAGTCTCATGTGTTGAATTCATGAGACAATTTCTCAATTTATTTTACCATGGAAGCAATATGTGCCTCCAAAAAGGGACTTACCATAATATCAACACTTCTAACGGCCTTAGCACACAAAACATTCTCCAAGGCCTTGCGCGGATTCGTAAAAGTATTATGTTAAAGCGCTCATCTAAAAGGTGTTATCAGGCCTCCAACAAAGCACTGAACATGTTGAGAAGGATGGATATCATAAGATAACTTTGAAAAAGAGTCTTAAAATGCACATCATACTCCCACACACTCTTCGTCATATCTATTGAATCTCCTTGAGCGTGTTGATGCTCTTTTTCTCAAATTCAAGAATA
Source organism: Taxus wallichiana var. yunnanensis (assembly GCA_018340775.1). NCBI lineage: Eukaryota > Viridiplantae > Streptophyta > Pinopsida > Cupressales > Taxaceae > Taxus > Taxus wallichiana. The sequence goes on from CM031239.1 coordinate 110,807,406, forward strand.
CGAAATTCTGCTAAGAAGGCATCATGCAACACAATATAATCCACCACCATCTGATGTGGGTCAAATTTTCAGTTCCAACTATGCGTACGCCCTTGTAATGTAGTTACAAACAGGCTTGCCTTCTGCTCTAGGGTAGTGATCCCCTTAGCGTGTCTTAACAATTATCACTTGTGTATATGCTCGGCGGAATCCACAACACCTTTATAATCAGGAAAATGAAGAGACATCTCATAAAATACATGTTGATGGGGTTGTGGTCCTTGTCCACCAGATCCAGAACTTTGATTTCCTCTGTGTTGCCTCCACCATCAGATCCATTTGTTCCACTAACCCCAGGCCTTCCGAGATCCACCAAATCCTCGGATCCTCCTCTGTAATAGGTACATGTCTGAAGTAGGGTGACTATGCATTCCCAACTTTGTACTAAACTCGAGCTCAACAATATGTGAAGTTGAACTACTTCCAGACGTGATACCCATGTTCTATGAGCCCACACCTTTTCTAAATGATGCGCTTGATAGGATACCACCGAACATAAGAAATGTACGCATGACCATAGATGGATGTAATGTAAACTTATATCTACTTGATGCTGCTTACTTACCAATGCCAACCATACTATAAATACTTGTCTTAAAGCTGGAAAACCAAGTGCAAGGGCTTGGTCACCAGGTAGGTTCAAATGTGCACCTACTATCTATCTCATTTCTCCATCTGATAAGCTCTCATTAGAAGCTGAGGGGGTTCTCCTTCCACGTTTTCCAAGATGGGGTAGTATAGACTATTCAAGTTCTAGATCCTCAGTGTGAAACTCAAATCCTTCCCTCAACGTCTGCCTCCAAACATCCATCATCCTTGCAATCTCACATTGTCTCACCAATTCCCTCTCCCGAGCTTTATTATACTTGAGTTGCCTCTCTTCTCTCTCCACTTCTTTCGTAGGATCTGCCATTTCTTGACACACTGCTTAGTGCCCCACACCTAGTGGGATTTTACCTAGCCATAGGAAACACTTATAAAATCAAAGTGATGATCAAGATCTTGATGGCTAGTGGTATAACATGCAAGAAAGATCCTCTCGGTTCTCGCAAGAACTTGAACTCAACAACCTCTAGGAAAGAATAAGTAGAAACCATGTACTCCAACGTGTAGCTAGTCAACACACCACTCCACCAATGATCAATAGCACGGGTCTAAATCAAATTGACATCATGAAGCCGTTAATAATCTTCTTGGGTCCACACACGAGGTCAATAGTACCAACTCCTCCTCGATGCATACGTCGACAACCATTCATACAATTCTATTGGAAAGCAACAAAAGAATGTTTATAGATGCTCCTCTACCCATGTACGTGCATCAAACTCAGGTCCAATGTCGAATCTTTGTGTAAAGTCATCCTCCATGTTCTTAAGCCAAGTCTCCATGCTGGCCAAAGTCAAGTGCTTTGCCATCACACATTGTTCTTAAAACAACTTCAAAAGAGGTCCCGTCAGCGTAACCAATATGTAGTCACTTTTCCCAACCCTTTAATTCTCGGATGTACCGATATATCACCCATCCTAAACTAGGCACTCACCTAAGATGCGTGAAGGTGCCAAGCCCCTCTTTTATGTGAGCTTTGTTAAGAATGTTACCATAAATGGTAGAACAATGAAAAAACATAAAGGCATACATCTTATAATAGAGATACAAAAACTAGATCCAAGATTAAATGATCCATACTATAATTCGAATACTAAAAAGAACATACGGGCGTTTCACCTTTTTCTTAGATCATTTCTTTGAAGTGTTGATGAAAGCAGAGACGAGGGTAGGCATAGGAGGAATACCTATTCAAATGTCGGTTGATGGGTTGTTGCGTGCATATGACTTCCGAATCCACAACTGATCGTGAGAGCTTCCTTTTGGCTAGGAGGAACTACCTGTAATGAAAACAAGACCACCAGAAGGAATTAAACAATATGGGCAGTGAACTTGCTAGTGTATCTTAGATCCAGGAAGTATGATACTTCTTAGATGGTACATCGAGTCCTTTATTTTAAACAATTTAATGTCAGTAAACAAAGTAAATCCTATTGTTATTTTAAAATGATTTAGGTATCTCACTTAAAAACACAATAAGAAATAGATCTAATCTAACAAGGCTAAGCTAGAATAGAATCCAAAGGTCAAATGATTGGTTTAGGTCTCTGTAGGTTTGATAAAGGTCTCGAGGTAGATCACAGGTGAGTGGGGGTAAGATTAAATTAGGTGGGTAGGTCTTTGTTCTAGGCTGTGTGGGAAAACACAGAGACCGGTGTAAGTTAAGGATGACCGACGGTGGTTAGGTGTAGCGGTGCCGATTCTTGTTAGATCTGGAAATGTCACGAGAACAATCGGGGTCTCCTTTGTGATCACACAAAGGACTTTGGTTAGTCGGGACAAGGTATTGGAGTCTTTGGAGTAGGATTTGGCGAGATTTTAATGGGTATATGGAGGTGAAAATGTGGAGAAGGTCAATAGGGAGCAGGATAAACAATGGATTATAAAATGATGATGAAATGAAATAACCGGGGAAAGTATGATGTTGTACTTACTTGGATTCCATTCTGAATGTCTATGTGTGAGGGATGGAGTTGCTTTGATGATGGGTTTGAAGGTTATAAGTGATCACCAATTGAAGAAAATCTTCTACATGAGTCGCATGTACACTCCTCTTTGCTTGGATGGATCGGATCATGGCATTTGGGATGGTCATGCGGGGAGAAGAGGCTCAATCTCCTTCCTTGCGTGTGTGTTTTTGCTAGAAATTTTCTCTTTGAAGATGCGTTATCTCTACGAGATGTGTTCTTGCTCATCAACTTTCTCCCAATGTTTGCTGACTTTTTGCCAACTTTTTGAGAAAAAGGTAGGTTAGGGGTTAAAAGGGGTAGCAGAGCGGTGGTTCGACTTAACCGGTGACGGTTAGGTGTAAGAGCGTCGGTCAAGGCGGGATTTCCTAGGTTTACTAAACTAGGGAGATCCTCTTGATTTCCTTGGATCTCGTGTCGTTATCCTGTGGATTAGACTGAGAGCCTCTTGTGAGCATGTGGGAATGTGGTTAGAGGTAATGTAGGCATTGATTTTTAGGGTTTGGGTAAGTCTTAGTTGTAATGACTTGTTAAGAATAGGTCTTAGGTTGAGTTGGCTTGGTGAGGTGTCTAGGTGAACTATATGTGTGGATATTATTTAAATAAAATATTAAAATAATAAATATAGTGAGGATAATGCATTAATTTAATTAAATTAATTAAATTAATATTAGTGGGAGTGAAGGGGGTCATAGCTAGGTAAATGTAATAAAGGGTGATTTTTGGTCGAAGTACGAAAGGGAGTGTGACTGATTTTAGTGTACTACAGCGAGAACCAATCTGGACCATGAGCATAGTAAAGAACACAAACACTTAGATCCATTGAACACTGATATTTAGAACAACACCATTATATTAATTCACCAATATTATAGTAGCCAAATACATCAAGAAATCCATAAATAGACCAGATACATCATCAGAGTTTAATAATCTCCTATAATGGCTCCATTACAGAAGTTACAACAATGATCACACATATATCTCCTAACTCTCTTTAATTTCTTGCACACATACATCACACATTACACACACCTCTCATTTCACATCCATCTCTCTCTATTGTCATATAAATCAATACATATCAAGGGGTTCTTGGGAATCTTCTCTTTACCACCTACTCATCACTCAGAGTGAACCGCCTACCAAATGTCATCATGTCTTTCCATACTCAAGTATCCTCAACATGTAAGTGCCAACTAAACCATAACTAACTCCACTTTACAGCTCCTAATCTTATCATGATAACCATATCCTAGAATATTCTTTCCTTGGGCTACAAGTCTCCATGTTCTAGCCTTATCCACAATCAGATCTAGCCACATCTCCACATGTCCCTTATTGTAACTCAGTGTGGTCCAAAATATGGTTAAGTCTGAGCCTGTTTTGCCTAGGCGTGAACCTCCGTGCCTTCCCCAAAGTTACTTACACATGAACCTTTGCGCTTTGTTAGTGCGAGACAAAACCTTACATGCATTAGGTGCCTAGTCTCCTTAGGGGTTCAACATTACCCCACACTAGTTTGATTATTTCCCCATGATAATCTTTCGTGCTCACCGAACAAGACTCCATTGATCTAAAAATCAGCTAGATCAATCTTGGTTTGGTGTAATCTCTTCAACCTTCCCTTTGAGTTATTCTATGATCACCACCATCTCTGTGCAAACACCTTCGAACTTGTCCATACATTCTATGATAGAATCTCAGAGTTCACCAATCCAAAATTCTAGTTTCTCGCACTTGGTTTTAATTTTGTGCCTTATTTTCCAAAATTCAAGAGATGAAAAAGGAACTTTTCAACATTGCTTCTAAAGTTTCCCAAAGTAATGAAGAAAAGGTATAACCAACTAAAGACAGAGAAATAATATAGGACATTCCTCTCACAAATTCTCCATTCACACAAGAATGGAAAAACATGAAAGAAACAATAATGGGGATGTAAAAGTAATCAAAGAAATTCAATTATGAAGAGTTTTCCCCTATCCTTTTGACAAAAAAATGTTGTTTATGTCATTTTCCAAATATTTTGAAACTCATAAGTTCCAAAAGTACAAAGGAAAACATGGCGTGAGAACGTGTTAAAGAATTCTTCATGGCATGCCAAGAGGTAGCCTATAACAATGTTTATCTCTTGCATCACTTCCCAAAGTGTCTGGGAGGACAAGCATTAGATTGATTCTTACATATCCTAAAAGGTTCAATGACAACCTTTGCTATCTTATCAGAGAAATTATTTAAACACTTCTCCTTAAATTTAGATTCATAAATCACAATTATCGACCTTTGTAACACTAAGCAAAGGAGTAATGAAATGTTCACATCATTTCTTCAACAATGGAGAGGAATTGCAAACAAGTTTGCTTATTCTATCCCTAAAAAATAATTAGTGAGAATTTTCATTCCTAACCTTAATCTAGAACTATCATTCCAGTGAAGACACAAAATCATGCACTTGGGTACATTTCTAGGTCATAATCACATACTATTATTCATATGATTCCTAAGTGAGAAAACTAGTAATTGACATCTATCTTTGGCCTCTTTTTGTTCTTACTTGTTTCCTCTTTGGTCTTACATACCCCATGGCCCGATCGATCTTCATTGATTTATAGTTATTGACTCTAAACACCATCTCCCAGGCACCCTCATCCCCTCTGGGTGCCCCCGACCTCTTTGTATCTTACTCACCTCTTTTGGGCCTCTTTTATCTTTTGGGCATCTTGTTTTCTTATGGGCCAACCTTTTAACTATCAATTACAAAATTGAAACAAGGGAATAATATAAATACAAAGTTATGTGACCATAATAAAGGACCAAACTCTAAGCATCTATTATCACCACCTAAGGTTGCATCTAAAAGGAGTTCTAAGAGCATTAATGCATCCATCTAACACTCACTCAAGGGAAAAGGGACTACATTTTCCGCATACGGACATAGGAGGAATTTAATTTTTCCATCCACACATCTATCTACATTAGTACATCTAGTTATCGCTCATTATTAAGTGTATCAACACAAAATCTTCTTAGGGCATGATTTCTACACACACACTGAGAACTACATAGAGTATGAGATGTAGTGCGGTGCTCGTCCTAAGTTCACTTAGTCATGTGACCATTAGGAGTGCATCTGAATCCCCATTTGCATATTTTTCTTTTTAGAATTTGATATGTTTTAGATTTTTGTAGGTTATCTTTCTCTTTGCGGAGTTCTGAAAATTCTACGGACATAGTACGACATACATGTGACTAATAACGAAGGTTAACAACCACCTTGCGACATAAGAAGAATTAGTTTTTGAGATCTTTAGCTAGTCACGGGAACCCAATAGAGGTCTCTAGTGCCTAGACACCCTTGCCATATTGTAGGTGCCCTAGTTTAGGTTCATCCAGAAGCTACATAATTTATCGGACACAATTGCGATAGTTTTCTCCTATTCATGAGTTTTCCATTCAGAATGCTTGAGGATCAAGTGCAAAATCAGCTAAGTATACTATTACCTCTCTTGAACTTAGGGTTTTAATTTGCATTCACTATACTTGTGTCAAATATGTGTTATACTTTTTATTTATCATATGTGACTACGAGATATATAGTGTTTAGCAATTAATCTAGTTTTTGTTAAATCATTTGGTGAACCCTTTTCATTCAAACACTCTTAGGTCCTCATATTATCACTTCTCTCATTTTCCTAGAACTCATCATGGATATCTCCATTCATGATGTCTTCTTACTAGACAATCCTGATTGTAGAGCTAAAATCATTTCTCTTAGCTAATACTCACATTCCTTCTACTACTCATCCAAACGTAGTATATTAGTCATTCGTAGATGAATTTTCTCAATAACTTACTTCCCTATCTGATATACTGACAATATTCTATATATGATAATGATCCTCCCTATATATACTAGCTCGCATTTATAACATGGGTATCAAGCAAAAATAATCGACAATGGATCTGAGCTCGATATTTGTACTCTATCACTCCTTCAGAACAATGGTATTTTCTTAGCTTTTGTTAACCCAACATCCATTTCTCTCCATGCGTATGATTCTTCTACACATCTATGCATAGGCATTATCACTTTACCACTCACAGTTGGGCCAAAAACTATTCCTACTGTATTTTTGTTATTGATATCCTAGTTCAATACAATTTCTTACTTGGTAGGGCATGTTTTCACACTGATGCACGCATTTCCATCTATAGTTCACCGGTGCATTAATTTCTTACATGAGGGCTTTGAATATATAATCATCGTTGATCGTGACCCATTCAAATATTGTTGCCTAGATCCAACCATTGTGTTACCTACTCCAACTTCTACTACTTGATATATATCTTGTTTTTGATCAACAACTCGTAGACTATCCTAACAACTTACCTCCACTCATAGGAATTGTTTGTGCATTGGACATCATCCCATCCACATCACCCCCACCCCCTCCTACTAATGCTATGGTACTTTTTTGGGGTTACGTCCATACACTGGATGTCGGCCACTTTCCTCATCTTTTCATGAGTAACCTACATTTGCACTTCCTCTTTTACTTGAACTCTTTTCATGAATTATTATTGGCCACATATTCCATTCAATCCTACTAGTTCTGATACTATTTACATGCATGATGGTTTAGCTCATTTGGGACCCGAGACTCGATGATATCCTCCCTCCACATAATTCTCCTCATCTCAACCATGGATATGTTTGCATTACTGCTACTTATGGCCTCTACATCTTCCATTTATAGGTTTTTATTCCACTCACTTCTAGTACTTCCCCTCTTACTCTTGGGAAGTCTTGGCTTGACTACATTGGTGGCACTTTGGATCCTAATCATATTGATATCACATTTCCTATGCCCTTCATATGAGTTTCTATTTTCAATGATTCATTTCTTAGCTATACACAAAATCTCACTCACTAGTATAAAAATGGATGTCCACTACCACCTTTCACTGATGAGGAATACACAATGGGCATGTATAATTTATCATTGTAATGGATGTTTACATGATCAACCACATACTATTGCTTACCAGGTCTCTAACGCATCTCCATTTGGATTTGACCATGAAAATGATGATCTATTAGATGATGTTACTTTATTCTTCTTCACATCATATGCTTGTGGGGCATCATGTTTACTTCCCCCTCTTAGCATTATCTCATGTCTCACATTTATGTTATTACACTTCGTGCTTCACATCTAGTCTCTCTCATTCATCATAAATGCATTAATACACCTCTTGTATCATCACTACTCTATGAAGCACTCGATGATAAGATTAACACTTGAATATTGAGGGCATACTACATATATGAACCTCACATCATACACATGACACATTTCACACTCTATGCATTCATGACACATATCTCGACATCACATTCTTACACATCATACTACCCTATGATGCACTCTAGTTTCATGGCTCATACTCAAGCTGTTGAGGGTATTAATATGAAATGAACCTCACTCCTCACTCACACTCTTAATGCTCTATGCTTCATTGATATATCTTTCTAGCCCACACCATTCAAACCCTTTCACGATAGCACACTCTTATTCTATGGTTCATTCTTGACTCTTTGAGGGTATTTTATAAATGAACCTCCTCTCATACTCATCCAAAAATTCGAGGGGGAACATTGATCATATCCCATTCACATTACATATAATTCCATCTCACTCATTCACAACATCGCATATCTTGGTTGTACATAATCTTGCTTGTTTATACTAGTTACATGTACACTTTATTTTCATGCTAGATAGATACTATCTATGTCATTATCTTTATCATATACATATGTACGTTCACTTTTCTCTAGTTATGAATGCAAAATTCCTACTGAGATCTTTACACGTGGAAATGATGTTTGGCATTGTACCTCTCACCAATCTCATCGCGGATCATGGGGGCATCTACATTTCTACTCTTACACATCACATGCATTATTGTTTCATTTTATACTACTTTACAATTCTTATTAGCACACTACTCTATAGATATATACGTGTCTTGACATAATTTTTATCTTTCTAACATGATAACATGTGTTTCATGTGTAACATTTATCTTCAAGAACTATTTGTCACCATGGTTATTTGATACTTTGCTTTGCTACTTACTTGTCATTATTTACCAGTGTATGCCATTGTTTGCGGGTTATTCCTATAACTTGTATGATCATTGCTCATATGCTTTTGCTCACATTGGCCCTAATTTTCTTACGATATTGTGAGTGATGTCACATGTTTAAAACCCACTTTTCACTTTGTTTACATTGTTTTCTTTCTTGTTAGATTACACTTTGTATTCTATATGCATATTTTTCTTGATTGCACTAACACATGTTTCTAGCCACTTTGTTTTCATGTGCCTTTGGTTTTACCAAGCATATTTTCCCCCATGTAGGGTATTAGTCTCGGATCAACATCGGATCCTCTCTTTTAGGATGCATCCTCCTAGTGATGTCGCATGCACCCCAAATAAAGGGGGCATACATTGGGTGAATTAGTCACCCCATACAAAAACTTGGAACATCAATATAAGATTACACAATATAAGAACAAAACAAAGTTACTGAGACACATAACGTCCCAAATTCGACTTAGGTCCTTAGTTCAAGACAAACTTTAGCACCTAGATACAAACACTACGCATGGGCACTCCTAACCTTTCCCGGGTGTAAATGACCATGGGAAATTACAATCACTTTCTCGAGATCAACACAATTTTAGTAGTTCACGGGGCGGTTTTCACAGTCTAAAGCACAATCCTCCAACAAACAGAATGCATTCTATCTTCTTTTCTACTTGGATCAAAGCTGGATCGAACATAAAAAAGTAGGATCGATGATTTAACAAATATTGAATTTGTAAAACCCTAATTGAAGAGTAATAAATGTAAACTATGATAAATAATTCTTTGGATACAAGATGACACAAGTAAATAAGCTAATAAATGTAAAACCCTAGGTGTAAGAGATGGAATATAAGAATTAGTTGATTTCTGATAACTCTAAGAAGTATGTTGGATTGGAAGTCGATGAACGGGAGGAGAAGCTGCCATGACCGCACATAGAACAATGTGGAATTGTCGAATAAAGCGGGACCGGGGCACAGGTTAGGTTAGGGGTGCTGGCGATAGAGATTGCTTTTGGGTTCCTATGTCTACAAAAAACCTCTGAAAATGATTTTTCTTGTGTCACACCAATGCCACTAACCTTCATTGTTTGTCACTTGTATGTTGCACTATTTCCATAGAATTCTCTTGTAACTTACAAAAAAATGATTTCCTGAAAACCCCAAAACACATCAAATCCTAAAAAGAAAAAGATACAAATGGGGAGTCGGGATCGAATGACCACGATGGTCACCTGATAGAGTGAACTTACTGGCTGAGTGTAACACTAGTTCTCGGACTCGTGTAGTTCTGTGTGTGTGTAGAATCGTGTCCTAGGTGGCTCTTGTGTAAGATGCACTTGATAGTGAACAATAGCTAGATGTAGTAATGTAGATAGATGTGTGGATGGCAAAATGAACTTCCCCTCCTATGCGTATATGTAGAAAATTTAGTCCTTTGTCCCTCGAGTGAGTCTTTAGATGGATACTTTGATGCTCTTAGAATACCTTTGGATGCTGACCTTGCGCGATGATAATAGATGCTTAGATGTTGGTTCTTTATTATGGTCGCATAGATTTATATTTATATGATTCCCTTGTTTAAATTTTGTAAATGACACTAAAAGGTGACCCATAAGAAAGCAAGATGCCCAAAAGATAAAGAGGCGCAAAAGAGGTGAGTAAGATCTGAAAAGAGGTTAGGGGTGCCCAGGAGGGAATGAGGGTGCCTAGGCATTGGCGTCTTGGCAGGTGGCTGGTGTCAGAGTCGAGAAAGATAAACCAATGCAAATCATAATGGGTTGTAGGGTGTGTAATACCGAGAAAGGAAACCAAAAATAAAGCAAAGAGGCCAAAGATAGATGGCTATTGATTAGTACTTTTCTCACTTTGGAATCATATGAATGAAAGTTTGTGATTATGACCTAGAAATGTACCCAAGTGCATGTTTTTGTGTCTACATTTGCCCCCACTTTATGTTGGGTGAATACTCGATAACATAAAGTAAATAAGAGATACGTATCTGATAACCATGTAGATTGATGGCAAAAACATGCCAAGGAGACAAGAAAAAAATGGGAGTGATAAAAATGAAGCATGGAAGCTAAAGAAAAGGAAGTGACCATAAGGGTGAAGCGTATGTGTTGTGTTGTGTTTATAACTTTTATTGTTGTCACTTGATGAAGGGTTGTTTCTTGTCATGTGTCAAGGATGAACCTGCAAAAGAAGATTAAAAGAGTAGTCAAAGTCATGTATATGTGAAAAATCGATCAAGTATGTAAAATTGCTGTAAAAACATCTAAAAGTATGTAAAAATGTGCAAAAGTGGTAAAAGTAACTTGTGCACCTAATATTTCAAACCAAAGCAAGATTTCCTTCATTTATGATCGGTCCCATACGAATGGTTCTATTTTACGGAACAACCTTCTTCACAATGGAGACACATCCTTTCTCGGGGTGTATTTGGAAGCTTGGGGATGGGCAAAACATTAACCACGGGTGATAAATGGGTGATTCTAACTAGATTTCTTCTTATGGTCACATTAAAGACAACTTAATTACAAAGTATGGACACAAAATACAGGGATACATTGAGGTGGATGAAAACAAAAGAAAATGGAAACAACTAAAAGTGGAGAATGATAATGTACAGGCTGATGTTTCATCTTTACAGAATCAACTTTCTTTAATCCATATTAGTAACCAAAATCTTAAGGATGAACTCATCTGGAAAGATTATTTTGATGGGGAATACTCCGTTAAATCAGGATATAATTCTTTCTTTGTCTCTATTGAAAGTGAAATTAAGTGGCACAAGTTGTGGATGTCTGAGTTAACCCCTAGAGTGAACTTCTTCTGGTGGCTCATCATTAAAGGCAAGATCCTGACTAATGACAACCTCATCAAGAAGGGATTCATCATGCCGAATAGATGTTGCATGTGTCAGAAAGAGGTAGAAGACATAAAACATTTATTTCTTCATTGTGAGTATGCTTCCAAAATTTGGCATCTTGTTTTTGCAAAATTTAATCAGAGATGGATTTTTCCCCTTACCTGTCTTCAGGCCTGGGAACAATGGGACTCTCCGTATAAGCATTGTGTGGTGAAGAGATTGTGGCAACTTGTTTTACCTCACACTATGTGGCGAGTTTGGAAGGCTCGTAATGATGGCATTTTCAGAAACACTAGAAAGGCATGTAATAAAGTCTACAAGGAAATTATCATTGTTGTGCAAGATAATATTGCTAGATTTAAACCTCCTAAAAATAGACTTTACCCCGAAAGCAAGAAGAATACATTACGACTAATTGGAATATTGACCTTTGCCTTCCAAAAGAATATGATGGTATGGATAGAACCACCGTCAGATGGATTAAGCCTCCTAATGATTGGCATAAATTAAATTTTGATGGGGCCTTAAAAGGCAATCAGGAGACTCAGAGGTGGAGGAGTCATCAGAGATCAAAGAGGCTATTTTGTTGCTTTACTTTTAAGGAAAATGGGCGAGCAAACTAACCATTATTACGAAGCTTTGGCGGCCCTATGGGAATAAGGCTTGCAGAGAGATTGTAATATTATGAATATTATAATGAGGGTGAGGGTGAATATCATCAATCTCTTAAACAAAAAGCAACACCCCAGCTGGTCAATTAGAGATTTCATTGGTGAAGCTATTGATATATGCAAGAGTTTTGAAAATGTTAAAATCACCCACACCTATCGGGAAGGAAATAGGGTCGCAGATGGTTTGGCAAACCTTGGTGTTACTAATACTTTTCAAACTTGGCTAAGGGGGGACGTTCTGCCCACTCAAGTCAATAAAGACATAATCAATGATCTACATGGCCGAGAAAATCATCACTAACGGCTGTAATGTGGATGCTAATGTGTGGATCCTCAAGTACAGAATGATGACATCATATAAGATTTGTATGATTGATGGGATTTGTGTGAACTGGACTGTCATCATTTCTTGGCATAGAAAGAAAGCCAAGGAGTGGGACACTAATTACAAGTATGGTCTAATAATTACATCTTCTTTCACGGAAGGGAAAGATTCAAAAACAAAGTTCAGCCTGCCCCGCATAGTGCTAACATCTTTACCATTGAGAACAAAAATAGTGGAAAAAATGGGGGTCCGCCATGCAAAACAGAACCCACCCACAATCCAGCGTGGAAAGAGGATGCTGTGCTCTGGAACTACCTTCAAATTGGGGGTCTGTCAAATTTGATAGAAAGGATTCAAGGTTTTGATCAAGATATTTCTATTAGATTCACCAGGGATGGAAGAATCGGGTTGTCAAATACAACAACATGGAGGTTGAGATCACGGAGGAGCTCATCGCCCAGATCACGGGACTCAGTCTTGATGGCACCAAATTCTTCAATAAGAAGGTAGACAAGGAGGTGGAGACTAAGAAATTCCTGGACGATGGGGAGAATCTTGAGTTTGTGACTGCCGGCATCAAGGTGGCTTCGATTCCTGAGCCTTTTGCTGAGCTAGCCAGGATGGTTGTTAGGTATGTAACTCTTGAAGGAAGATTTGTTACTATACCTCAAAAACATTTGATATTTCTTAACCACTTTCGTAGAAATATAACCATCAGCTTCCCTCACTACTTGATAAACTCGCTGGAGAAATCAGTTAGGGAAGTTCAGAGCCATTCTAGGGCTGTCCCTCTGCATCAAGGGCTAATCCTGCTGATCCATCGCCACTGTTCAAACTATCCCGCATGAATCCTACTCCACCCTCTTCCTCCATACCTCCCCCTGCTCACACTGCCTTCATTCCCCCCTGCTGGAAAGGAAGATTGAAATTGCTGCTTCTAGCAAGAAAAGAAAGGGCATAAAAACTAAAATCCCTACTTCTCAACGGGTTCTCAGAAGTCACCTAGAGCTTGCTGAGAACCTCTTGCATATCAGCCAACCGATGGGGGAACCTAAGGAGGAGGATTTGATGGTCAGAGTGGACAGGATGGAAAAGGAAATACAAGAACTCAAAGGGGTTATCAAAAATATGGAAAAAGCTAAGGGAAAAGGAATACTACAAAGTGATGATGAGGAGGGGGTTATTGCTGAAGTATTCAAGAAGTTACAATCTTTGGATGGCAGAATGGGAAATGCAAAAATTTGCAATGACTGCATACTATCTGCTCTTAAAAGTATTTATAATTTCATTGAACAACATGTTCATAGTGTATGCAGTTTAAGTGGGATTAATGAAGACATTTGGGGCCCCAAAGAGAAAAGGGATATAGCAATTGCTCAGGCGGATCTGAAAGACTCTTCTCAGGCCACAACCATTACCTTCTTCATGTCGTTGCAGGCTATCAAAACCAAGATTGATAGGGCTATCAAGTAACGGGGTCGTTGTGATGTTGTTTGCTTTAGGCTATGCAAAGTTGTTGTTAAGCGGAGGTTATGGAGTCATTTTTGGCAGAGATATTATATGATGGATATATTTTGTTTTCTTTTTGATCTCTTCTGCTACTTTTTGGATCATTGTACGTCTGGATCCTTTCTTCTAATTTGTTGTTTTATCTGGCTGATGAGCCCTCTTAGGTTGGTTGTTTTGCCCTTCTCTGGGTTGTTTCTCTCACTTATGATATCTGGCTTTTGAGCCCTTTTGTATACAGGGTATAGTCCCTTCAAAACTATTTGCCCTTAATAAAATTTATAAAAAAAAAAAAACATGTGCACGATGATGTGATGAGTGAAAAGGATAGAAAGTGTCTTGAACTAATGTATAAGAGTGAGTTTTTGGCCAATCTCACACCAAGAGTGTTTTTTCGGGCGATCTTTGCCAAAAACAAGTTTTTGGGTGATCTCATGCCAATGTGAGTTTTTGGGAGATCTCATGCCATGATAGAAGAGTGTTGGGGAGAAAGGTCTAGTGTTATTCTCCATCCATTGCTTCGCTTCTCAAAATTTCTACACCACCATGAGATGGTGTGATCCTACTTTGTTCTAGTTTGATCAATAAAACAAATATAGAATGCATTCGATTGTTGGAGGATGCATGCAAAGAAAAATGCTTTGTAAAATGTTGAAAAATGCGTTGATATGAGAAAGTGATTGTAACTTCCCTAGTCATAGGTACCCGGGAAGGGTCGGGAGTGCCCGAGGCACTCATGTCTATTTCGTGCAATTGGCGTTTGTGTTTTACTAAGGACTCAAGTCAGAATCTAGGTCATTTCTATAATTATATACCATGTTGTTCATGTATCGTGCATGCCGAAATATAGCGTGTCTTATTGTATGGGGTGAGTGATTCACCCAATGTATGCCCCCTCTCATTTGGGGTGCATGTGATGTTGTTAAGATGATCAGGGGATCATTTTCAAAAGTTCCCTAAACATCCCTAAATGGTGTTAGTGTAGAAGATCATCTTGAGAGCTTTCCAACGACTATGAGAACGCGACAAACGGACATCGGGAGCTCTAGATATGTTCGGTCAAAGTTCAGACAACGAGAAAGTCAACTCTGGTCAACTGGTCAATATTGGACCGAATCGCACTGTGACACGTGGCTTGCCACCACTCATCGAATTTGCTTGATTTTCCTATCGGGAGACGACAAGTGGAATATATGCTATTTACCGAGTTAATTATTTCTATGCCACATTGTATGGGTCGAAATTATATTATCTTGGTAAGTCCACTTTCCAAATGGCACGCATATATGCCAAACCGCTATATATTAATGTTTATACATTAGTATTAAAGCTCACCAACCGACCACACATAACAACCAACATGTTAGGTTATGTCCACGTGGTAAAGGCATGCAATGTCATGCGTGGAAGATTCCATGTGAGGAGAGGGAGGTGAAGCGGTGGAGATGGGGGGGGCGATTATGCTCCAAAGTGGTCCATTGACCACTATACATGCGCATGTAAAGGCTATTTAAAGCCTTAGACATTATCTCCCACCACCCAACATGTGGGACCTTATCCAAATGTGCCCTTTTTGGGATTTAATCCCATTTCAAACAAATGCCGCTCATTTGGGATATTATCCCTTATCAAATGCAATCGGCTAAAATGGGTATTAATCCCATTAAAACATGAAATCCGCCCACATAGGGATTTAATCCCAAATTTCATGTACGGGATTAGGCTAATATTAGCCTATGGATGATATGCAATGCATATTTTTTGGGCCCTAAAAATGTATAAATAGGGAACCCATTTGCATTGTAACACACACACAACCTAAAGCTTATTATTTGTTAAGCTTATTGTGGACACACAAAAGGCAGAAGACAAGCTCAAAGCTTGGAAGGAAAATGAGAAATTGTTGTTGTGTGAAGACCTAAATTATTTTAAGCATTATTATTTTGATTATTATTGACCTATTATTTGTTAGGCAATAATAAATTAAATATTTGTGGCTAGGAGTTATTCAAACTACCTAGTCGGCCCATAGCGCCACACCAATTACTTGCAAATCCTGGATTGTCGACCGGAGTGCTAGCGTCGCATTGATAGCGTCGGGAAGGCCGATCGAAGCCAAAGGAGATTGTACGCAAGAAGGTGGAAGTCGGGTGCTATTTTTCACCCTTGTCATCCGAAGGTCTGGTTATTCTTCTAAGCAAGTTTAAATAGTTTCCATTAGGTTTTCTTGTGAAAGTACTATTGTAACTTACAAGTTTTGACTAGT
This sequence comes from Taxus wallichiana var. yunnanensis, assembly GCA_018340775.1. NCBI lineage: Eukaryota > Viridiplantae > Streptophyta > Pinopsida > Cupressales > Taxaceae > Taxus > Taxus wallichiana. Next base: position 110,823,816 of record CM031239.1, read on the forward strand.
GGAACGGTTCGACCATGAACCCGGAGACATAGGCAATTGCCGAACTCCGTAATCAATCTGTGTGCAATTGTCATTATTGTCTTGCATTATTTTAAATTGATTACTTAAAAGGAGTAAATTATCGGTAAATAATTAAAGCCTATAAGGGTCCGAGATCAGGTAGTAATAATCTGGTTATTTTCGGATCATGTTTGGTATCAGATCTGGTTTAGCTCCATAGTTGTTTTTCATAAATCGATTAACAGAGTGATTGCTTCAAGTTGGTGTAGTTAGTTTAGTTTGTGTGAACAGGGTACAAGTGCACTATGGGCAAGATGTCTAAGCAGGCAAAGCTCGAGGAAATCAAGCGTATAATCACCGGATCCAGGAAGAGAATTCTCTCCTGTGATCAATGTATTACTCCTTGGAAAAGGAGAATGCTCGCTTAAAATCAAAACTGCAAACCAAGGATGAGCTCTTGGCAAGGTTGCAATGTGGTGATCAGAGGAAGGAAAAACCCTCTACTTCAGATGCAGAGGCCACGACAGATGATTGCACTGTAAGTTGTTCACCATGGGAATCTTCTTCTTCCTCTCATTCGGTTTCAGATTTAGGTAATAAAGTCTTTGGTTTATTTGAAAAGCATACTAGAGGCATTGGATCCAAGTTACTAGATAAAATGGGATTTGATGGAAGAGGCCTTGGGAAAAATGGCAAGGTATTCTAACCCAATACGGGTCGAGGATCGTCCTCATTTTGTAGGTTTGGGTTATCTAGTGCGGGAATGGAAATTGGAGAATGCTCCAAGAACGATGACAAGAGACAAGCTCGAGAAAGCAAAGTGATTACCCAGTAGTCCCGCAAGAAGATTCGAGCAGAAAGTTTTGCTTCGTCATCACGGGAAAGATGTGGTAAGAGAAATCTGCGAGAGGTAATGAGATTCCACCTCCGAGTTTCTTACCATAAGCATAAGCACAATAAAACTTCTGATCCACTTTTTCAACTTAAGAAGTATGGTTATGATTTTCAGAAGATGTGGAATTCTTTTCCATGTACTTTTTGTGGATTGCATAATCATTCAGTGGCCAGATGTTGGAAGAGAAGGACACTGATGAAGAAGTTGATGCCATTCGTCAGGAACAAGGCAAATTAGAAAGACCAATCTCGTCATGCAGAGTCGAGAAATGGCAGAAAGAGTTCCTCATCCCAGAAGGAGATTAAGAGGAATTTTTGTGCTCATTGCCAGAGGAATGGGCATCGGTGGAAAATTCTTGGAAGCGCATCCATCTCGCCATCGAGTAATGGCAAGCCAAAGATGGAATGGAGGCCTATTGCAAAGGGAGAAGAAGTTTCTACTCCACCACCAGTTGACAAGTCAACCCAAGACCAGGTAATACCTGAAAGTGAAAGTCCTTTAAAATGGGTAAGTCAACAATTTTTCAATTATATATTGCATAATTCAGATTGATGAATCGTATGCAGTATTAAGTTTGGAGATTAGATTCTGTGAGAAAATGCTGAGAGAAAGGTTTATAATACTCAGTGGATTTTCTTACTTAGAAAATTTGATTAATGCTCCAAACATATCTCCTAATAAGCTTGTGAGTACCTGTTACAGCTTGGATATAGGAAATAACTCATATAAAGCTTGGAGATTGATCTGCCATTTGTGCAGACAGTAGAGTTCGTAGAGATCAGCTCAGAACTTCATTCTGTGTAGAGGCATTGTGACCGTGTAATAGAATGGTAGCTGAATCACCGTTGGCATTGACGTTGGGTTGGAACTTCATTCTGTGTAGAGGCATTGCGACTGTGTAGCAGAATGGTACCTGATATTAGTATGTCAACAAGAGGAGCTCTCAAAGGATTAGCTCGGAACGTCATTCGGTGTCAAGGCATTGCGACCACACATACGAATGGTAGCTAATCAACAGACTTAGCATCATGCATTGGAGGCTCGAGGTCTTGAAAGAGGCTTAGCATCATGCATCGGAGGCATTGAGGTCTATAGAGACTTAGCATCATGCATTGGAGGCTTGAGGTCTTGAAAAGGCTTAGCATCATGTATCGGAGGCGTTGAGGTCTACAGAGACTTAGCATCGTGCATCGGAGGCTTGAGGTCTTAAAAGAGGCTTAACATCATGCATCGAGAGGTGTTGAGGTGCAGCAAAGGGACAAGGCATTGTCCATCACCGACATCGGATCAATCAAAGCTCTATGTAACATGGAGTTCCTTCAAACTAGTTCGGATTCGCGGAATCAACTCGAGCCGATGAGTTGTGTTATAGAGTAAAAGAAGATCCTTGTTGTTAGATATCAAGAAGCTTAGCACCGCATAGAAGGAGTGTTGAGGTTTCATTCATAAACTTAGCACCATAAAGTGGAGGCGTGGAGGTCTTCTTCAGATATCAGAGTGGCGCAATGGAAGCATCGTGGGCCCATAACCCATAGGTCCCAAGATCGGAGTAGAGTTTTTGAAGTGAGAAGGTTGGAGGAGAAGACCCAAGGGTCTACTACAGCAGCACTTCCGAGGTGGCAGCAGAGTTTTCCAGATTCAGGACAGTATGGAAGCTTTTTGGGACAAAAAGCTTTTCTCAATGGGGAGGTGTGATCAGGGGATCATTTTCAAAAGTTCCCTAAACATCCCTAAATGGTATTAGTGTAGAAGATCATCTCGAGAGCTTTCCAACGACTATGAGAACGTGGAAAACGGACATCGGGAGCTCTAGATATGTTCGGTCAAAGTTCAGACAATGGGAAAGTCAACTCTGGTCAACTAGTCAATATTGGACCGAATCACACTGTGACATGTGGCTTGCCACCACTCGTCGAATTTTCTCGATTTTCCTATCGGGAGACGACAAGTGGGATATATGCTATTTACCGAGTTAATTATTTCCATACCACATTATAGGGGTCGAAATTATATTTACTTGGTAAGTCCACTTTCCAAATGCCACACATGTATATGCCAAACCGCTATATATTAATGTTTATACATTAGTATTAAAGCTCACCAACCGACCACACATAACAGCCAACATGTTAGGTTATGTCCACATGGTAAAGGCATGCAATGTCATGCGTGGAAGATTCCACGTGAGGAGAGGGAGGTGAAGCGGTGGAGATGGGGGCGGTTATGCTCCAAAGTGGTCCATTGACCACTATACATGTGCATGGAAAGGCTATTTAAAGCCTTAGACATTATCCCCCACCGCCCAACATGTGGGACCTTATCCAAATGCGCCTCTTTTGGGATTTAATCCCATTTCAAACAAATGCCGCTCATTTGGGATATTATCCCTTATCAAATGCAATCGGCTAAAATGGGTATTAATCCCATTAAAACATGAAATCCGCCCACATAGGGATTTAATCCCAAATTTCATGTACGGGATTAGGCTAATATTAGCCTATGGATGATATGCAATGCATATTTTTGGGCCCTAAAAATGTATAAATAGGGAACCCATTTGCATTGTAAGACACACACAACCTAAAGCTTATTATTTGTTAAGCTTATTGTGCACACACAAAAGGCTAGAAGACAAGCTCAGAGCTTGGAAGGCGAATGAGAAATTGTTGTTGTGTGAAGACCTAAATTATTTTAGGCATTATTATTTTGATTATTATTGACCTATTATTTGTTAGGCAATAATAAATTAAATATTTGTGGCTAGGAGTTATTCAAACTACCTAGTCGGCCCATAGCGCCACACCAATTACTTGCAAATCCTGGATTGTCGACTAGAGTGCTAGCATCGCATTGATAGCGTTGGGAAGGCCGATCGAAGCCAAAGGAGATTGTACGCCAGGAAGGTGGAAGTCGGGTGCTATTTTTCACCCTTGTCGTCCGAAGGTCTGGTTATTCTTCTAAGCAAGTTTAAATAGTTTCCATTAGGTTTTCTTGTGAAAGTACTATTGTAACTTACAAGTTTTGACTAGTGGAACGGTTCGACCACGAACCCGGAGACATAGGAAATTGCCGAACTCCGTAATCAATCTGTGTGCAATTGTCATTATTGTCTTGCATTATTTTAAATTGATTACTTAAAAGGAGTAAATTATCGGCAAATAATTAAAGCCTATAAGGGTCCGAGATCAGGTAGTAATAATCTGGTTATTTTTTGGATCATAAGAGGATGCAACCTAAAGGAGAGGACTAAAATCTAATATGAAACCAATACTCGCAGGGGAGGGAATGTGCTTGGTAAAAACCAAGGCACACACAAATAAGTGGATAGAAATATGTGTTAGTGCAAATAAGACAAATATGCATATAGAAGAAAAATTGTAGTATAACAAGTAAGAATACAATGTAGAATGCAAAAAGATGGTTTCAAACATGGGACATCACTCACAATGTCACAAGACAATTAGGCCAAAGCGGAAAAAAATATACAAGCAAAGAACAAGCAAGACATAGGGTAAAGCCTACAAATAGTGGCATACAATCTGACAATCAATAGAAAATAGTATCAAGAAAAATAATGATAAACCATGGTGGAAAATAGTTCTTGTAAGATAAATGATGCACTTGTTAGCATGTTAGAAAAATAAAGAGTATGTCAAAGCGTGTATGGTCGATATGAAGTAGTTTGCTAGTAAGAATAAGAAGTAGTATATAATGAAATAATAACACCTGTAGTGTGTACAAAAGTAGATGTCCCAGAGCCTCGGTGGGACCGATAAGAGGTACAGTGCCAAAAATCCATGTTATGTGTAAGGATATGTAGAAAGATTTCATTCACAACTAGAGAACAAGTGAGTGTGCATGAGTATATGATAAATATAATGACATGCTAGATATATGGCTAACATAGTAAGAAAAGCGTAACATGTGAGTATAAGCAAACAAGAATAATTGCAACCAAGATATGCAACATGATGAGAGTGTGAATGGAATGGAATTCAATGTGAATGTGATATGAGCAAAGTGTTCCCCAGATAAAGCGAATGTGTATGAAATGAGGTTCATTTATAAAAGACCCCTCGATAGTTAATAATGAACCATATAACAAGAGTGCGTCATCGGTAAATGGTTTGAACTATGTGCTTAAATAGATAGATCAATGAAACATAGAGTGTAAAAAGTGTGAGTGAGTGTGGTGAGGTTCATTTCAGATTTAGACCCTCAACAGTCAAGTATGAACCGTGGAACTAGAGTGCGTCATAGGGTAGTGTAATGTGTGAGAATGTGATGCTAGAGAGATGTGTCATAAATGCATAGAGTGTGAAATGTGTCATGTGTATGATGTGAGGTTCATGGATGTAGTATGCCCTCAACAGTCAAGTGTGAACCTTAGCACAAGAGTGTGTCATAGGGTAATGATGATACAAGTGTATCAAGATGTGTAAGATGCGTGTGAAAGACTATATGTGAAGCGCAGAGTGGAAAATTAGAAATGCAAGACACTTAATAAATGCTAAGAGGGGGAGTAAACACGATGCCCCCAAGTCTATGATCTGAATAAGAATTAAATAACTTTGCATGTCAGAGATCATCATTATCATGGTCAAAGCCAAATGGAGATGCGTTAGAGACCTGGTAAGTGATAGTATGCGATTGATCATATAAGGAGCCATTATGGCGTAGATTGTACATGCCCATTGTGTATTCTTCATCAGTGAAAGGTGGTAGTGGACATCCATGTGCATACTAATGAGTAAGATTTTGTGAATAGATGAGAAATGAATCATTAAAAATAAAAACATGATTGAAGGGCATGGGGAATGAAATGTCGATATGATCAGGATCTAAAGTGCTGCCAATGTAGTTAAGCCAAGACTGCCCAAGTATAAGTGGAGATGTGCGAGAAGTGCGTGCAACAAAGACTGATAAATGGAATACACGAAGGCCATAAACAACTAGTGATGTGGACATATTCATGATAAAGATGAGGAGAATGAGGTGGAGGGAGGATATTATCTAGTGTGAATCCCAACCGAGCCAAACCATCATATGTACAAAAAATTTCAAAGTAACTAGGATCAAATGGAATGGGTGGGAAATAAGAATTATTCATGAAAAGAGTGTATGCGTAAGGAGGAAGAGTAGATGTAGGTTGTTAATGAAAAGATGATGAAGGTGGTATGATGTCCAATGAATGGATATACCCTCGATAGAGTACCATAGCATTAGTAGAAGGAGGGGTTTCTTGAATTTATATTCACTAGGGCTAATAAAAATGAAAGTATCATTAAAGTATGACTCATCTATCTCGATAGGAGTAAAATTAAGATTGCGTAGTTTGTCATCAATAAGCTCAATTGTATTAACCTCATCATCAAAATCATCAGTGTTGGTATTGTCATGTTGGATAGCCGTATCAAGGATATTGGTAAGAAGTGAGCTAGATGTAGGAGTGAGAGGAGTCTCAGCTAGTGGAGTAGTGGTGGGTATGAAAGTAGACATGCTAGGTGAAATGATATCAGTAGTGTGAATGGAAATTAACAACATGCTTGCAGAGGTGTAAGAAGGTTGTGAAGCACTATACTGACCAATATCATATGTACCAATATTTCCATATGAAATAGGTGCGATGGTAGAATAGACATACACATAGCGAGGTTTATGTAGAAAACCTTGAATGGATTAGTGTCAAGACAATGGTATGCTCACAACCATCATGTAAAAATTTAATGCGTTGATGAATAGTAGATGGGATGATATGTATTGTGTGAATCCATGGTCTACCCAACAAGAGATTAAACTAAAATGAGGCATCGATAATGAAGAATACTGTAGGAATAATCTTAGGCCTGACTTGTATAGGTAATGTGATAGTGCCTAGGCATGTGCGAGTAGTGGAATCATAGCCATGAATGAGAGTGGAATTTTTAGCAATGAGATTATTAGTAATACCGATTTTATTTAAAGGGAGTGAGCACATAGATTAATGGTGGATCCATTGTTAATGAGTACATGCTTGATACAAATGGTGCTAATGATAACAATGATAAGAAGAGGCGCACATGGATTATCAACAACAGATGACGATATGTCCTCATCACTAAATGATATAGCACGTGGTATATTTTTGAGAGACTGAATGAGATGTGTGAAGGCCACCGAAGAATTATTACTTTCAATGTGGATAGAACAAAGGGAAACCTCTAATGTATGATGACAATCAAGTGTATTACATAATAAGTCGTAGAGATATATTTTTGCTAATGTATTCTTAAGATGCTCGACGATATCATAGCCCTTAGAAGTAGTGGTAGGAGTCGTATAAGTGATAGGTTGTGGGATATAAACATCTTTGAGCCATAAGAGGATGAGCATGACAAGTGGTGACTACATTAATAGTTGGATCAGCCATAAACATAATAAAGTGAGGAGGATGTTGAGTACAAACTTGCATAAAATTAACAACAGTAGTAACCATGCCAAAAACCTTAGTTGGGGTGAAAGAAGGATAAGAAGATTGATCCATGACTTGGAAGAAGAAGAGAAATTTTGATACATGCTCAGAAGGTAGGGTTTGAAAGATCGGGTTCACCAAATGATTTAACAAATATTGAATTTGTAAAACCATAATTACAGAGTAATAGATGTAAACTATGATAAATAACTACTAGATACAAGATACCACACGAAAATAAGATAATAAATGTAAAATCCTAGGTGTAAGAGAGGGAGTATAAGACTTAAGCGATTTCATAATAAATCACGAAGTATCTTTGGATTGGAAGATTGATGAATAGGAGGAGGAAGCTGCTGCAACCGCACAAAAAAGTGAAACTGTTGGAATAAGATGGACTAAGGCACCTAGGCTAGGTCGGGGGTTTAAGCGCTATAGATCGCTTTTGGGCACATGTGTATGTGTAGAACTCGTTAACTTTAAATCTACCTTGAAAAGTCAATGTTAAAATTGATCAAATCAAAAAATTTGAAATCTTTCACATAGAGGTGTGCGAAAAGATTTTAACTCTTGAATTCCAAAAATCCAAAATTTTGGGGCTTCGGATTTTAGAGATTTTCCCTTTCAGAGATTAGATGTCAAAGAATTGAAATTTTAATTTCAAAGTTCCAAACTCCGAAAAACCAAAAGTCGAAATTTTGGACTTTCAGACTTTCAAAATTTGGAGATTTCCTTTGGTGATTTGCAATTTTTCTAACTTGGAGTTCCAAAGTTTGAAACTCCAAAGTTTCGAAATTTCGAAACTTCAGACTTTCGGATTTGAATCCCAGGTTGCCTTTTTGGAGAAATCTTCTTTGGAGTTTTGAAGTTTGAGAGTTAATTTCAAAATTTGAGACTTATAGTTTTGAGAAATTTCCTAGCCATTTTTGATATTTCGCTTTTAGACTTCCGAAGTCTGAAAGTCTGAAATTCTGAAATTTCAGAACTTGGACTTTGGTTTTGGAGTTTTCCATCACCTTTTCACGATTTTCACCTCTTAATTTCCGAAGTCTGAAACTCTGAAGTTCCAAAATTTTGAAACTTCATACTTTCATGGTTCTTTGTGCATTTAATTCTCACCAACCTCTGTACGGTCAACTTTTGAGCATTAATTTCAGGTTTTCTATTTAAACTCGTGATTTTACATGTCATTTTCACCTAACATTTTGCTCGGCGATCTTTTTATTGCAACTTTGTAATTTCGTGGCGTCATTTTCAAGGTATTTTATTTTGGTTTTTATTTTTGGTTTAAGATCTTCTTGGTTTATTTTTCCTTGTTCATTTTCTTTTGTTCTTCCTTTTTTGTTTTGGAGATGAAACCCTCATTTCCCACCATGTTTTCTTTAAAGGTGTTTTTGACCTCAATGGTTACAAAATCCAATTTTTTATAGGCATCAACACATATTTCATCATAATTCTCGAGATCCTCCTAAGCATTTTATTTTCTTTTTGTGCCTTTGGTGAAGTCTATATTTTTGGAGCTTCTCACTTTTGGAGTTTGAAAGTTTGTGGTTTTGAGTTTGGGGTGTTGGGTTTGAAACTTTTCCATTTCGGGTTTTGAGCTTTCTCTTTGGGAACTTTTCTATTTGAAGTTTTCATTTTGAGTTTTAGAGAGTTTGAAGATTTTTGGAGTTTAGACATCTACCATTTGGAGTTTTTAGGTTTTGAGTTTCGGGAACTAAAGTTTTTGGACTTTCAAATTTCAATATTTAGGGACTTTCCACTATTTGTTGTAGATTTTTAAAGGCCCTTTGGGTTTGAAATCCAAAACTTAATGTCAAATTCTGCATCCAAAGGCAAAGAAAAGATGAAGTATACATTCCTTAGAGTTTCTCCTCACTCTTGTCTATCCTCAGACTTGGGAATATAGAGACACTGATCTCGGGAAGATTGATTTTCCAAACTTCTAGGCAAGGGTGAAAGCCCCCAACAAGAAATCCTAGATGCAAGCTATATATGACAATGGAATTGTTCTTGTTGTTGGCTTTCCCACATCCATGCATTGCCTTGAGTTCATCTTAGCTACAACAACTCACTTTGATGAAGAGTCCAGTGTAAAAGATGTTGATGGCAAGGTTGTAATTTATTGGACCCGATTTCTTTGAATATTTATTCAAACTCCCAAATGTCAAAGACTACATAACAATTTCACCAGAATTGGTAGTGGAGCATTGGGACAAAGAAACTGAGTTATGCACAAAAGTCATGTTGAAGAGCTATCTAGCCAAGAGTGTCACCAAACTATGCCCAAGACCATGTATCAATTAAACTTCATCAAGAAGTCAATGACATTATTGTGTTACTGAGTAGAGTTTTGGGCCTTGCCTCTGCAAAGGAATTTTAGGAATGGATGTTCTGTATATTGCTACTATCAAGAAAAGAACAAGGAATTCATAAGATGGGGAGAGCATATCAGCAACTCCATCTGCTTTTAGTTAAGCAAGGTTTTGTCCTCGAAGAATTTCTACATGACCTCATTTTTTTGGTCTATGTTGCAACCATTATGGGAGATTTCACTGGGTTAAACACTAAGGGTATTCGAAGTGCTTCACAAATCTATGATTTTTATCCTCAATTACACTAGATGAGGGAAGCAAACACTTCTATAGAATTAATGATGCCTTCTTTGTTGTCATTCTTTATCATTTTGATAAAGATTTATACAATCGAAGGATTTCGATGAAGCCTTCAAAGAAGTATGTGAGTGGGGAGCTATTTACCTATAGTTTCCTACATTTACATACATTTAGATTCCTGGTTTTGTAGGTGCTCCTAGTAAGTTGCCAAGATGCCCCACCGATAAGTGGGTTTTGCTAGAATTGGTTTGAAATTGTTAGACTATCATAAGATTTAGAATAAACGGTACACAAAGCAGAGTCCAATTTCCCATTTCAATTAGTAGATACACTTGTGCAAATATTTATAAGGTGAAAAGAACGTAGATGTAGAGATGTCAGAAGTAACCTTGTGGACCTTCCATCCCTCGGACTAATTTTGACTACTAGGGTAAATTTAGTGAAACATGTCTGTCTAGTTCTCATGTGCCCCAGTTGGAAGATATTTGGATTCATTTTGGGATGAATTCATCATCCGAAAAAGAGATTATGAGAGACTAACTCTGGATGAGGTTCAAAAGTTTGGTATCACAGAGATTCCAAAGGAAATGGAAGATGAGGAGGAAGTTTTGGATGCAACATACAAAAACAATAATGTTTCCAATCAACCATTGCCATGGATTGATTGGTATGTAGAAGAATGTTGCAATACCAAGGAGAGGGTGGGGCCCATTTTAAAGAACTTATAATTGGTTGGTTACCTTGGGAATCCCACCCAAAGGGTTAGATCAACCTACAAGTATAGAATCCCAACCAACCATGAGTCTACCAACACCTACAAAAGGGAAAAGGTCCATCCAAAGGGCCCATACAGTCCCTAAGAAGATTTCATTTGTGGTTGGCAGCTCCTCTCTCTCTAAGGCTCCTACTTCCAAGGTTATGTCTCTAGTAATACCAATGTCAGAAATAGTTGAAGTTACTGATTCTCCAAGTGTCTCACAAGATATGTTATCTCCTCTTTCCCTTCCATTGTCACTTCCTCCATCATTTCCTTCCACTTCTACAATCATTTCTTCTTTCCCATCCCCTTCTATGGCCCAAGTGTTCTCATCTCTTCCAGTTCTCTCAAGTAGGGGAGACGATTGGGTCACCATTTCCACTTCACTCCCTCTAACACTTTCATTTCCTCTCATCTCATCTTCTATTCCCATTATATCCACTCCTATGGTTGTCCTCACATCCACCCCATCCATTATTGCCACATCCATTTCATCCTACTAATAATGTTACTAGTGCTCTTGTATTGTCTAGTGCTTTAGGTACCGAATCGGTTGTTCCACTTCCATCAACATCTGTTATCCCAAAATGGTTGTTTCGCCAGACTCCAAAGTAGAAAAAGAAAGTACCTCTGGTGGATGTTATAGATCTAAGTGTGTTGGAACCTACTCCAAAGAGACAGGACAAGTGACCAAATATTGTCTCCAGCTTATCAGTGAATCAATCCGGAGAGAGGGTCGTAGAATTTACTACTCCCTTTGAAGGAAAAACCAAGGAAATAATTACAACAATGACTACCAAATTTCTATTTTCACTAGGAAAAGCAACACATGAAGGAGCTAAACAGGATGTGTAGATTGCTCTTGGAAATTTGTTAGAAAAGTATGACAAGGAAAAGGATTCTAAGGATGAGTTAAAAGTAAAGGTTGAGCAACTCACTGCATTGTTAAGAAAGGTAACACAACCTACTCCATCTACTGAGGTTTCAACCACCACCTGCTCTGACGGTTTCTTCCACTCTAGATGATATTTCCTATCATGAGATTGAGAAGATAGGAAAAAGGAAGATCAATAAATGGATGGATGGAGTGTATACTTCAAGAAGCCAATCCTTTGATAAAAGAAGTAGTTGAAATATACAATAATTTGTAGACTGAAAGAGCCTCTATTCATAGAATGGATGAAGCCTTTTCGAAGATAATAATAACTTGAACTTGAATTTGACTACGTGGAGTGAGATCAGAGAAGAGGATCCAAATTTTCTTCTCAAGAAGATGTAATAGATGATGCCTCTAAATTATTTGAATATCAAAAAGCTATGGAATTCGGTCCCTAGGTTTTTACAGATTTAATTAAGATGTTAGATGACAAGTGTGTAGAAATCATGGATGCTCTAAATGACATATCAAAAGAGTTTGATAATATTAATTGCAAGTTCTTCAATGAGAACATTGATGCTCTTCCAGAGGATCAGATCAAGCTAAATTTCAAGGATTTGGTAAAAAGGGATGATGAGGTGACTAGAAATTTTAATAGTGACTCCATTGATAGGTTGGTTTCATGCCAAAATTTCATTGGTCGACTGAAGAAGGTAGTAAGTAAACTAAAATAATTCCAGCCAAAGTAGCAAGAGAGATTGAGATGACATATGTGGTTAATCACTATGCATGTGGACCAGAGGATGGAGAAATTCAAGGAATTATTAAGTGTTTCATCGAATACAAGCATCAGATGGCTACTTGGGAGAAGGAAAAGATAAAACTGAGGAAGGAGAAGGTGTTGCAGAGCTAAGCCAAAGCTAAGTGGCCATGGAAGGACAGTTCCAAGTTCTGGATCGGTCAAGTTGTAGGGTTGACCAAGTCAAACCCATGCAACAAACTTTGCTATTTTTATGGGAGCATGTTCCCTAGAACTTAATGACATTTCTATTTTTAGTAATTTGTTGGTTAAGGCCCAGCTATAATGGCTCAACCTAAGGAACTTATAAATAGTTAAGTGCATGAAGTCTAAAGATAGGGAGATCATTTTTGAGAAGTTGCTCTTCAAGCTTGGAAGAGTGCTTTGAATATTTTAAAACCTTTCAATTACATTTAGAGTGATATTTTTTCATGAAGAATATGATTTATTGTGTTAATGGTTGATTAATGTATGCTTTGTGGATGCATAATTCCTTAGTGTAAGTGGTTGACTTGCCTTTATTTTAGAATATCTTATTTCATTCTATGGGAAAGTGATATAATGGTTTTGAATATCAGTTGTGGAGAGATTATTTTCCTTCTGTTATAAAATCCATACTATCATTAACTACCATAAGTGAAATAGATGTTTGACATGTGCATATTTTATATCATCATGGTGGTTGATTGTGTTTTCAATCAAATTTGATCTATCTATTATGTATACTTGGGGTCTTACAAGGAGATGCATATTATTTTGACTATGGTTTGTTATTTACCCTGTCCAAATGGTATTAAGTGAATTAGATTGTGATGTTTTTTTTCCCTTTCGAGTTACCCATTTTTAGCATAAAGATCATCTAATCATCTAGTCTTACTCTTGGTGTATCACCACATATTTCTTTATTTTGTTATTTCTAACCCTAAACCTCGTAAAGTGAGTAGATTAGAATTCTCAAAAGTGTTTTAGCCTTACACATTGATCTTAAATGTGTGCCCCCAAGTTTCAAAGGAATCTAGCCTTCTCTAGAGGTTCATCCCAAGGCAACAAGGTCCCACACCTCGGGATGTTCCCATGTTTCACGGGATCTTTCAATAGTTCAACGGGTGCATGATCCACGTGACAACAATTTTTAGGCATGCCTTGGTGGGGAAGAGTTGGTACTTCTCTTCTTATTTGTAAAAATCAAAGTACCTGATGACTCTATATCTCTGGATTCCAAAACTAGTGTAATTAACTTATGAGAAGAATTCAGACAAGAGATTCTTTAAACCAAGGAAATTATCAACATATCGAATTTCCTTGTCTCTCCAAAGAGAAGAAGAAGAGGTGTTTCAACATCACCAGTTGCAGCTTTACCTCATAGAGGTCATTCAAATCCTCCTGACGAAAGGTTTCCTCCACCAAGGAACAATCGACCCTTGGTCACCATGATAGCCAATGCTTGTCCTCCTTTCAACACCAACAACCCCTTGCTATTAGCCCAAAGAGATGTTATACTTGCAGCTGCTTTGAAAATTTTTCCATTCTATACTGGAGAAACCAATGTTACTCCCTGGGAGCACATTTTGGATGTGGCTAGTATTTGTGTAGTGCATAGTATTATAGAGGATAATGTGGTGGTCAGACTTCTTACTACTTCATTTAAAGGTAAAGCAATTCAATGGTTCCAAATTTTAACTACTGGCTCCATTACTACTTGGAACGAGTTAGGCATGAAGCTTTGCAAGTAGTTTGAGGACAAAAGTGATCACCTATCACTTATGGAACAACTCACTACCATAAAATGAGCCCTCAAGAATATATGAGTGATTTTAATTTTTGTTTGACAAAACTTGGAACCAAATCCCAATGCTCGTAAGGCCATCTCCAAACAATGCATTCTTGTATTATCTATGGGCCTTAAACAATGACATAGTAGTCATGATTTAGTCTATGGGGGGAACTACATTTTGATGTCTACGAGATCACTATAAGGGCCGAAAATTCTTTAATTCAAGTTGGAAAGATTGCGCCTAGGCTGCCCATGCCTTTATTTGCTGAAATTACAGGTAAACAACCAATCATCACACATGTTCCAACACATTCAAGTCAAAAAATGGTGACTAAAGCTATTCCTACTAATGATCGGAGAGGTCAAATCGTTGTTGTAAACTTTTGGGAATGAGCTCATTACACTCAAGAGGAAACAATTTCAAGTATAATCGTCCATATCAGCCACAAAATCAGCAGTATCAGGATAACCTTCCTCCTTTTCAAGGGAACAATCATCCACAAAATCAACCCTACAAATCAAACTGCTGAATGTTAGGCCTTTGAACTTTTGAAACCTCTAGAGTCATGTAGAGCCATATTGTTCAAAACAATCTAGTCCAAGACTATGAATGGTGCTATCCTTATTCCCAACCCCACAATCAAAATATTTTCCCAATGGAGTTCTTAGCTAGAACCTTATGGTTCAAAGCATATCTACCCCTTCAGAGCTAACAAAAAATTCATCTACGCAAGAAATAACCGATCAACCACAAGCACTGAAGAAACCACTTTCTTAAACTGGAAAGTAGAATATTTTTGTGGGTTGAATACAAATTCTTCATCAGTGGTGGAAAACAATCATTCCAAGAAGAGAGAAATGGAACCTCAACCTTCCAAATCTGATCAAGCATCCACTTCATAGCCTTAACACCAAGAAGAGGTTGATAAATATGTGGAAAGAAAACCACTAAAACACTGTTAGCCAAGTTGCGGGAAAAAGAGTTCTTTAGGCATCATGGTACCCAACAAGCATTTTCCAAAGGAGGATCCCAATGCCCAAAGAAGTGTCTTAGAAAAATTAGGAGAAATTCCTTTCAGCATAGTAGAACAAATGAAGAAAACCAATATGAGCATTACCATGTGGGATGCACTCTCAATTATTTCATCTCAAAGGAACTTGTTGTGTGAGGCTTTGAACAATTTTGGTACAACTAATGGATCATCGGGTCATGGAGCAACAACTGCTACAATTTTGTGTCAACTGGAAGGGAAAATTATTCCTAAGGAAAACAAACCACCACCATTCTATATTTCCCTAATCATTGGTAACCACCTAGTGCATAATTGCATGATCAGATTCTGGTGCCAATAGCTTAGTCATGCTCAAAAAATTGTAGATGTACTAGGCATACAATATACACCTTGGTTAAGAGGAGTTTATCGGTGGATGTCAAATCCCTTAAAAAGCTGTTCGAGTTATTAAAGGACTTAAACTTACCATCCATGCATGCCCGAGTTTATCATTCACCCAAGACATATAAATAATTGATCTCCTCCTCTCTTTTCCATCTTCCTATCATGAGATTTCACTGCCAAGATGGGTAGTTATCTATCAGTTGATTGGTCACATATGATTCTCAAGACTCGATATGGAACCAAAGTGACTATAAGGGCAGAACCAATTTTCCATAATCATGTGGATCCTTACACTACTAAACCCATAAATGGGAATTATGCTATTTGTGACCCAAAAGAGGAAGATGTTGATCATGAACCAACTAATCTCATAGAGGAAGTTCTTGATATAGTGCTTGATGAGGTAAGTACATATCATCAATATGATCCCTATGCTGATTTATTGGTGGATGAAGAATTTGGTCTATTTTTTGGAGGAAACTGGATTGGGTACATACTGCATCCATGAAGAAGGTATAATCATACCTCAATTGGTTAAAACATCGAATAATTTTGAGGGATTGTGGAAATTATTCTTGATGGTTGAGAAGTAAAAATGGATCCAGTGTGGGAGTTATGTTGATTTCTCTAGAAGGGGATAAATATTTCTCATCTTTTCAGCTATAATTTAGTTGCACCAATAATGTCACCGAATATGAGGCCCTCATACAAGGGATTCAACTAGCTCAAAAAGAGAGGAATCAAGGCTCTAACTATCTTTGGAGATAGTGAGTTGGTTGTGCATCAAGTGATAACCCGCAACGCATCAAAAAATGATCTCTTAAGATCATATAAGAATCGAGTTTGGGACTTGATAGAAGATTTTGAAGCTTTTGGAATTCATGCAGTTCCCAGAAAGCAAAACCAGATGCTGATAGGCTTGCTACAATTGGCTCGTAGTATGACATACCTATGGACATCATGAAGGAAGGGTAGAAAATGGTCAAAATGGTGGTCCATCCCATGCAGTGCTAGATAATTTAAGTAGTTAGCAAGTGTTTGATAGTGACAAAAAATTGTTCTTTTCCTATAAGAAGAGGTGGAATTTGCTGCAAACACCAAGATAAACTACAAAACTCATATGGTGATCAAATTATATAGTTAAAGGGAAACAAGCTACCAAAAGGCTTAGTTACTCTTGAATCCATCTTCAATTCAGATGACCAGGTCAAATGACAAAGCACAAACATGGTGGTCAAGGAAGAGGATTTTGAAGAAGTCGAGGTGGCAAGCGAGAAACTTTAAAGATTGGTAAAGTATGTACTACTCAAGAGAAGAAAGATTTCATCAAACTGTGTCAATAATATCATGATATTTTTACATGGAGCTACAAAGACCTGCGTGGTTTCGATCTAGGTCTAGCACAACATACCATTGAGCTGGATCAAACTCTAAGCCGCCTCATTTGAAAAACAAAGGCCAATTAATCCCAAAATTGAGCCACTAATGAGAAAGGAGCTAACCAAACTCATCGAGGCCTGTATAATCTTTCCCATCAAGCATTCCTCATGGGTAGCCAATCTGGTACATGTAAGGAAAAAGAATGAAGAGATCTGGTTGTGCATATATTTTAGGGATTTAAACCGTGTCTCATTGAAAGACCATTATCCTCTTCCATCAATCGATTAAATCCTTTAAACGATGATAGGAGCTCAAAGATTTTCTCTTCTCGATGGATATTGGGTTATAGTCAAATTCTAGTCCAAGAATATGATCAATTCAAAATGGCTTTCACTACCAAGTGGGGCACATATGCCTACAACAAAATGCCATTTAGATTGTCCAATGTTGAGGCTACTTTCCAAAGAGCCATGGACATGGAATTTAAGGGACTAATCAATGATATCATCTTGGTTTACCTTGATGACATAATCTGTATATATTCTAAGCATGCAAAAGACCACATCACGCATCTAAGGAAGGTTTTCCGAAGATGTAGAGAATTTGGGGTTTCACTTAACCCCAAGAAATGCATTTTTGTAGTGCACAAAGGAAAGTTGTTGGGACATGTTGTTTCAGTGGAAGGACTATCCATCAATCTAGCTAGGATTCATTCGATTATGTCCTTATCTCTCCCAAGCCACAAGAAAGGTCTCCAAAGTTTCTGGGAACCATAAATTTCATGTGGAGATTCATCCCTCAATTCACAACATTGGCTAAACCACTAACAACCATGCTGAAGAAGAATATTCCATTCTCATGGAAAAGGAAGGGAGGGAGAGCTTTGAAGCTATTAAAAAAACCATTTTGTAAGCTCCCATCTTTGGTGAACCCCAAGTTTGATAAATATTTTATTCTTTATGTTTTTAAGGTCAAGAGAGCATTTTGGGGATCCTCACCTAAAAAATGATGATCGATGGAGCAAACGATTGCCTTCTTGATAAATCTCTCAAAGACTATGAGCTCAAATATTCATTTGTCAAAAACAAGTCTTTGCAGTTATTTGAGCTTTGAAGAAATTTAAGCACATGTTATCCAACAAAAAAATTCACCTAATGGTCTCTCATTCTAGCATCAAGGAATTTTTTTGAATAAAGAGATGAATGAGAAACGTGTTGGATGGATCATGAAAGTGATGGAGTATGATGTACACATTAAAGTCACTAAACTTGTCAGAGGTAAGGGATTATGTTAGCAGTTGGGTCAGACATGGAGATCAAAGATGATGAAGATGTTACGCTCTTGAATACTGATGAAGGTGGTGATCAACTCGATTGGTTGTCCAAAATGGAAAATTTCCTTCTCTCGGGGCATATCCTTCAAACATGGATAAATTCCAAAGATGAACTTTCCATCTCCAGTCTATTCCATATGTCTTGGTGGATAATATTCTTTTCAAAAAATTGAACGATGTTCTTCTTCACTGCATCAAACCGGAACAAGTGAATAAAATATTAGAGGAATTCCACAATGGCCGATCCGAGGGCATTACTCTGCATGAATGACTACTACCAAAATTATGTGAGCTGGTTAATATTGGCTAGATTTGTTCAAAGATGCTCATCTCTAGGTGAGGAAATGTAAGGAATGTGCCCTCTTCATAGGCAAATAGAAGCCGATAGCTCTTCCCTGCATCTAATTTAGGTGGATAAAACTTTCATTCAATGGGGGTTGGATTTTATCGGGATGATTAATCCTCCATCCAAAGTGACAAACATAAATGGGTTCTTATTTGCTATGGAACTTTACACTTGATGGACACAGAAGTAGAATGAAGGAAAACAACGAGAAGATAGTCCTTAATTTCTTGGAAAATATAATGAAAAGGTTCGGTGTCCCATTTACAGTCATTTCTGATAATGCAATGGATTTTCTCGGTTTGAAGTTGAGTAAGTGGGTGGTTAAGAACAAGGTATACCTCAAGACTTTGTCCTATTACTATCCACAAGGGAATGGGTTGGCCGAGTCTAACAAGAACCTCATAAGAATTATCAAACACACAATGGAGGCTAACAGAAGGACCTGACATACATAGCTTAAGACTACCTTATGGGCAAATTGAATCACACCTAAAAGATCCATCATAAATTCACCTTTCATGCTTGTGTATGGAAGGTAGGTAAAACTCCCACTCTCCTTGGAATTACCTTCTTTAGGGTTGGCTCATCAACTTGAAGTTATGGAAAATGACTCCTGACGGTGAGGTTTGATGAACTTATGGAGTTGGAAGAAGTGGAGAGTAGGCCATGAAGACCTTGGAACAACATCAAGCTAGGTTAAAATATTTTTGACAGGAAAGTCATTTGATAAGCATTTTCAAGAGGGAGATTTGGTTTTCAAATGGGATGAAGACAGAGCAACACCATACATTCATGTGAAGTTTGATGCTCTGTGGAACAAACCATATATCATCAAAAGTTGCAAAGAGGTGAATTCATTTCATCTATCCAGACTCAATGGAGAAGAATTGCCCATTCACATGAATGGGATACATCTCAAAGATTGCTTTTGAGATTGTTTCACCCTGATAATGCTCTTTTTGTCTTTTCCTCCAAGTGCTTTGCACATTGTTTTGTTTTCATTTTTCCTTTTCTTTTTTTTTGTGTGTGCTCTAAATGTAGTTTTTCTTCCAAGACTCCTTTTCCCAATGGTTTGTATAAGGCTACTGGCCCAAAATCTTAGTAGGAAAGCATTCCTGGAGGTCACCAAAAATGTTAACTTTAAATCTACCTTGAAAAGCCAATGTTAAAATCGATCAAAACAAAATTTTGAAATCTTTCACATGGAAGTGTTTGAAAAGAATTTAATTCTCCAAATTCTAAAAATTCAAATTTTTGGGGATTCAAAATTTCGGAGATTAAATGGAAAAGAATGGAAATTTTGATTTTGGAGTTCCGAACTCGAAAAACCAAAAGTCCAAAATTTGAGACTTTAGGACTTTTCGATATTTCCTTAAGTGATTTCGAGATTTCCTTTGAAGTGATTTGACAATTTTTCTAACTTGAGTTGCCTTTTTGGAGAAAAGTCAAAAAATTCGAAATTATGAAATTTTAGAATTTTGGACTCACATGTTTGTAACTTTCCTAGCCATTTTTTGATATTTCACTTTTGGACTTTCGAAGTCCGAAAGTCCTGAAATTATGAAATTTTAGAACTTCAGACTTTCGAGGTTTGGAGTTTTCCATCACCTTTTCATGATTTCACCTCTTAATTTCCAAAGTTGAAACTCCAAACTTCCAAAATTTCAAAACTTTAGACTTTCGAGGTTTTGGACTTTCTAGGTTTTGTGGATTTAATTCTCACCAACCTCCATACGTGTTAACTTTTGAGCATTATTTTGAGGTTTTCTATTTGAACTCACGATTTTACGTGCCATTTTCACTTGACATTTTCTCGATGATTTTTTTACTGCAACTTTGTACTTTTGCGGCATCATTTTTAAGGTATTTTATTTAGGTATTTTATTTTTGGTTTAAGATCTTCTTGGTTCATTTTTTCCTTGTTATTTTTCTTTTTGTTCTTGCTTTGTCTGTTTTGGAGATGAAACCCTCATTTCCCACCATGTTTTCTTTGAAGGTGTTTTTGACATGAATGGCTACAAAATCCAACTTTTTATAGGCATCTAACGTATATTTCATCATAATTCTCGAGATCCTCCTGAAGCATTTGATTTTCTTTCCATGCCTTTGGTAAAGTGTGTGTTTTTAGAGCTTCTCACTTTTCGGAGTTCAAGTCGGTGGTTTTGAGTTAGGGGTGTTCGGGTTTCAAAACTTATCACACAAGGAGTCCACACGGGATAAAAGGCCAAGATCAAAGGCATGAAGGAAGGAAGGAAGGACCGCGCATGGAAGGAAAGTTCAAATTTTGGGACTTAACCGATTTTGAGCATGAAGATCTATATTTAGAAGATGGCATGGAACACACCAATGAAGCAGAGACACGTGCACCATGCATTGTCTATATTTGGAGAAGTGGTTCAAAGCATCTATGCATGGAGACAAGCTAAGAATAGAATTGACACTTCAGATTAACTACAAGAGGACTATAGATAGTGCACTTGCATGTGTGGCTATAATTGTAAATGGCGTGTGGCTATCAATAGCATGTGACCTATTTCTAGAATAGTTAAGTGGTGAAGGGAAAGTCCCCACCCTATATATATGAGGTTAGGTGCATAGTAGAGAGAGGAGGACATGAAACACAGAGAGTGGTATATGCGTGTATCAGATCCATACGTGCCTTTGATATAAATTGACAGTACTGTAAGGAGCTTCTATATTTATTAATAGATGGAAGATATTGGCTGAATCTAAGTATCATTCTGTGTAATTGAGTAGTGCATGTTATTAATTCAATGATGATTACTATTTAAGCTTGTTCTTTCATAGATCTATGGGTAGCATACATTATGTAGAATGATGGATTAGTTATGAATCTATATGTTTTTATCTTCATCATGCTAACATCCTATTACAACAACCCTAAAGAGGGACCTGGTACCTTTGTGTGCTTTGGGTGAGCGCTCAGTCTAGGCTGAGTGATGTGCCAACGTGACTAGGGTGTTATCTTGCAAATTCTAGGCTGCATCATTGGTTCCATGCTGTCGGACCTCTTTTTCAGTTGTTTTTAGGATGGTTTGTGATGAAGACGTACTGGTTAACTCTAGCAAGTATTGAGGAATGGATACATGATCTGGAGGAAGAATATGCATGATGGTTCAGTAAAATGGATCTGAGTTTAACGCATGTACTTGGGTAGAACAGTAACCTATATGATAGTTTATATGAGATATTTTTTGCTATCTTTCCAGTAGAACTATATGAGTGGCTTACTGCTTATGCATCTCAATGGAATTGGAGGTATCATGCACTTTTCTAGACACAAGAAGAATTTCAGGCCCTTTATGATGTTGATCTGATCTGGACTCGTGCGGTGGATACATGGTTTTGTGGTGTTCTAAATAGTTATATTCTAGAATATTCAATTTGACATACTCATGCCCAGAGGTAGCTGAATTCTAGTTTTTATGGTATCCAAGAGGGACATATTTGCATGGTATTCCACTGGCGATCAAGATCTTAATGGTAACCTTGAACCTAGAGAGTAAACCGATGGCTAGCTAAACTTCACCATGCGCGAAGGTAGGAACAAGTTTGGTATTAAGATGGTGGACCTAGTAGTAGAAAAGAAAGAGGGAGGAAAGGTGGCTTAAGTATAATGAGGGTGCGAGAGGGAAATAGAGAAGCAATGTTCCATTGCAGAAAGTATGGCATTGAGGAGAGAGTGGCTCATGAAGGATTTATGGCTCATGTAGAAGACGTGGAGCCAGAGCATCAGGAACTCCCCCATCTTGGAAAGCATGATAGAGATCCCTTCTCGGCCTCACATGGAAGTGTGCCAAAGCAGAGACTACTTGGGCCGCAGTGCACGCATCTTAATCCACCTGGTGACCTAGCCTTTGTGCTTGGTTTTTCAGTATCTAGTACGACAAGTAACCAAAAAACTAACTTGGGAAGTAGGAAAGTAGGAGTAAGTCAGGGATCAAGTACATCAATGGTAGGACAGATGACTTCAATGTCATTTGGAGGAGCATTCTTGGGCACATCATCCACACAAAATGTAAGCACACAGAATACTGGACTCACCTCTGGAAGTGGAACTGCTTCACAGACTGTAGGGGTTCTATATAGTACTACTATTGGAACACAGGGAGTACATCTATAGGCCCTATTCCAACTACTATAGGTGGTGGATTAGAGGTATAGGTGGTTCTAGTTCTAGTGGATCTAGTGGTTCTAGAGGCAGAGGGAACACAGGAGGTTCGGGTCAGGTGGTCAAGGTCCGCAACAACCACATAATATCTATATGGAGATGTCTCTTCATCTCTCCCGGAGTATAGAGGTATAGAGGATGCTGCCAAACATGTGCATATGTGTGAAATCTTGTGGTGCGCTAAAGGGATCACAACTGTTGAGTGAAAGGCAAGTCAATTCACTACTACATTACAAGGGGCATGTGCACAACTGGTATAGGAAGTTTGACCCTGATCAAACTTGCATGGATTATGCAACACTAAGGGATGCTTTCTTAAAAGAGTTCCATATCCCGAGTTTGAGCAGAAGAGTATAAGTGTGCTCAAAGATATCAAGCAAGGCACTACTGAGAGTGTACGTGAGTATGATGCTCATTTTAAGACACTTCTATCTAAGTTATCTTATGATATCCATGCTAGCCAACATGCACAATGGTTCGTTGGAGGATTGATTACACCTTTTAGGAGGGCGTTGTCACATAAGACATACATGGATCCACATGAAAAGCACTGGAAGAAAATTTGCATGCTGAGGTAGTTGGGAGCATTGACACTGGAGTCAGCCCATTCCTAGAGGCAGATCATAGCTATGGCTAAGTAGTTAGAGAAGCTGTCAGCAAATTCAGCCCATGAAACGTGCTCAGGAATTTGGTGTATAGATTGTGAAGTGGAAGGTCACACCAAGGATAGTTTCCCCTCACAGATCTATACACTCATTATTATTGGACTGTGAAATTTTCCATTTGAATCATGATGCTAGCCACTATCCTCTGTTGTTACAAGCACGTGATAAGGAAGAATGTATCTTGCTTTTGCAAGATTTATAGGTCCACGACCCATGATACTGAGGATTGTCGGTTGATTGGTTAGATCCAGGATGCCATAGACATTGGAGTATGACAGATAGGTATAATAGATAATTCTAAGGGTAGGAATGAGCACCAAGATTGGATCATAATCAAATGCTATGACAGGAATGAGGGGCATTTTGAAGGAGGTCGTGGAAGGGGACGTGGATATCATGGTGGATATGGAGGATGAGGCCGAGGTGGAGGAAGAGGAGAGTTTCCTCATGGAACATGTTATACATGTGGATCTCCTGACCACTACAGTGTGAATGTCCTAGAATAATGCATGTTCTTTCTGTGGGAAGAACCATAGCTATGAAGAGTGCCCAGACCTATATGAGCATCTGAGCAAGCAACATAAGCAAGAAAACAAAGGCACTAGAATGGTTAGAATCCAATGCATGGTAGAAGACCAATGGATGCCCAAGATAACAGAGGGACCGAGGCATTGAAAGTGAAGATTACTACACATGTTGAAGCTGCACATGCGTGTGAGAGGCATTGCACACCAAAACCTATGATCACCAAGGAGGAGGTTTTGCATGTGAGGTACCTAGATCCTGCTCATCAGAAGGAAGTTTACCAGGATACCATGGAAGTGCTAAGGAATCTTCAGGGTGAGATACAGTACCTAAAGGAGCAAGAAGAAAGCCTGGAGATAGTTCAAACTGATATCGATGATTCTATGGAGGTGTGCAAGATGTTGCACCAGAGAACATTATTCCATTGTTAGGAAGTTGGTTAAAAGGGAACACTCCGTGTGCAAGTCTTAGAGACTAGACGATAGATTCTACATGCAAATCTTCCCCCTGATAGCATTGACTATGACAAAGAGATTACTCTGAATGTTGTTGTGGATGGGTGGCTTTTGAGCAACATATTGATCGATATAGGTGTGGAAGTAAATGTTGACATTAGATGCATGGGTACAAATGGGGAGGCCTCCATTGCAGCCATCATCTAATGTGTTATTCATGGAAAATGGACTAAGGCCACTCCCATAGGAGTGTTGAAAGATGCATCTATAACTATACAAGGGGCCAAGTTCACTGGGGATTTTGAGGTATTAGCACTTGTAAGAAGTAGACAATTTTCTAGCCTTGCTTGGACACCCTTGGTGTTATGCAAATAATGCTGACTTGAGATTCAATAAGGGATATATCAGCTTTGAAAACAAGGAGGAAAGGGTTGTAATACCCTTGACAGATGGGAAGTCTATGCCATATGTTGAGCCTCTAAGTGAGGAGGATTTGAAACAGAGTCTATGTACGTGCTATTCAAGACCCAGAGGTCAATGAGCCATCAAAAGAAGGCATTCTACAGTGGGAGGATTCTCATTCTATTAGTGATACTATGAGTATTGCTTGTGACAATTGGGCTCATGGTACATATGAACTGGTAGGGCATGAGGTGAAAAGCATGGTTGCGTGCATGAATAGATTTCACTCAATTCGATGGATAGGAAGCACAATACCTTGGTATATAGGGACAAAAGATCTTTCTACCTTTCTGAAGGCCATGGAAACGTAGTGGGTAAGATCAATTACAAGGAGAGATATGTTAGTGTATACACTGTGGGACAAAAAATGCACTGGTGGGTAGTCCAGAGATAATCTTATAAACTGGGAGAGATTGGAATAGCTTTTGTCTACAGGTTTATAAGGAACAATGCACCTACACAAATCTGCACTTATCATGGTGATCGACCTATTCAACATCACATTCAGCAGTGTGAGAGACTCTGGACAGTAGGACAGGAAGCATTACCACCTTCACTCTGGGTGCATAGATTATATTCCACGCTCCAAGGATGCACGTGCTTGGTATGTATATGTAGAACTACATAGAGAAACTGGGAACTGGCAAGAGTTGGTTGCAGGTATGATCCAGACATTTGACTACTTCGACTCAACCTCCTGTAGTAGAGGCATTAAAATTTATCAAGCACTTAACTATGGGAGATAGTGCAAAAGTAAAAGAGCATATTTAAGAATTATTGGTGAGGCAAAGTTGGTGCATGTTTTGAAAAGGAAGAAGAAATAGACTCCAAACTACTTGAGTGCTTGCCTTGAGAAAGAGAAAGGAAAGATGGTCTACATCGTGGATGATGAGGAAGTTGAGAACCTAGATATTGAACATTCACATGGGGTGCACGAGGTCTTGGACAATGTAGACAAGGATACACATGCCTACCATGAACCCATGAAGACAAAGAAGGTGAATATAGGTTCGGAGGCTGAGCCTAAGGAGGCCATAATTGGAGACTACTGGTCAGACTCAGAGGTAGAAAAGATCATCGAGTTACTCAGGATTTTTAGGACTTATTCCCTCGAGGATATCATGAACTTAAAGGTGTACATGAATCACTTGGAGAAATGAAGATCAAACTTAAGGATGGTGCATGGCAGTTAGGAAGAGGCCTTATAGGATGAATCCTAATTTGCATGAAAAGGTGAAAGAGGAAATTGATAAAATGTTGAAATCTGGAATTATCAAGCCCCTTGATGAGTCAGAATGGGTTAGCCCAATGGTGATTAGTATCAAGAAGGAAATGGATGGATTAGGATATGTGTGGACTATAGGGAGTTGAATTTGCATGCGTCACAGATCCTTTCCCTACGCCATTCACTGAGGAAATACTAGAAGTTGCAGGGCGTGAAATATATTCTTTCACAGATGGATTTTTGGGTATCATCAGGTTCGGATCACTCAAGAGGATCAAGAAAAGACAACATTTACTACTGAATGGGGTAGCTTTGCCTATACTGTGATGCCCTTTGGATTGAAAAATGTGCACTGTTGTATTTTCATGCATAGTTGTTTAGGCATTCAAAGATTTTATTCATAACTTCTTACAGTCTATCTAGATGATTGGACAGTATATGGGCTTGTGAAAGATCATTGTGACAATTGTGCGCTTAATGTTTGAACGATGCAGACAATTGAGTATCTCCTTGAATATCAAGAAGTGTATATTTTCTACGCCATTTGGGATATTGTTAGGACATATAATCTACAAGGAAGGTTTGCTAGTTGATCCACCAAGGTTGCAATCATTTTAGGCCTGGAAGCCTACCAGTCAAAGTGAGGTGCATGGATTTTTGGGTCATACAAGATATTATAGAAAATTCATAAAAGGGTATGCCAAAATTGCTACACCCTTGGAAGAATTACTAAAGGGGAAAGGTACATTTTATTGGGGAGAACCGCAACAATGTGTGTTTGAGGTATTAAAAGAGAAACTGACTACCACGCCCATTCTGTGCTTCCCTCATGGGATAAACCATTTCATGTGCATGTGGATGCTTCTGGTATGGCCATTGGTGTTGTGCTAGCTCAACCTGGTGAAGGTATTATAGATCATCCAATCTATTTTGCTAGTAGGAAGCTGACTCCTGCTGAAAGGAATTATACAACTACTAGAGCATGAAGCTTTGTCAATGATCTACACATTGTACAAGTTTCGATAAGTACTTGTTAGCAACACCATTTGTGTTTTATATAGATCATATGGCATTGAAGTACTTGGTAAACAAGCCCATCTTATAGGGGTGCATATGTAGATGGGTGCTCTATTTCAAGAGTTTGACTTCACAGTTGTGGTGAAGCTAGGAAAAGTAATTCTGGACTGACCATCTATCTAGAATCAATTCAGAGAGGATGCATAGACAATTGAAGAAACAATGCCTGATGCATAGTTATACTAAGTTACAACACGTGCCCATGGAATTAGAAGACATTGTTGTCTTTCTACGAATAGGTATGGCACCAGAAGGAATGAAAGCATTAGAAAAGAAGAAAGCTTGCTATATGCACAACACCATTTATGTTAATCAGTGGTGACTGTACAAGCTAGGAAGAGATGAAGTATTACGCCTGTGTGTGTGTTAGAGCATGAGCGCAAGGATATCATGGAAGAGGCTCATGGTGGTATTGCAGGAGGCCATTATGTAGGTGATGACTTCGCCCGAAGATCCTAATTGTTGGATTATGGTGGGAGACACTGTATAAAGACTGTAAAGATTATTGTAAGGTGTGTGATCATTGTCAAGCACCTAGGAAAACCAGGCAAAGAGATGAGATGCCTTTGAGACCAATTACTAGTGCCGAACCATTTGAGAAATGGGCCATTGATTTTGTAGGACCTATTTCACCAGCCACGTGCGCAGATGGATCATGCTATATCATTACTTACACATATTATCTTACATGGTGGGTAGAAGTAGCACCTACGAAAGACTGTATAATAGCTACAATAGCTAGATTTCTATGGGAGAATGTTCTTACATGATATGGATGTCCTTTAAGCTTGACAAGTGATAGAGGTACACACTTTTTGAATGAGACAATCAAGATCCTATTAGATGAGTTTATGGTTGCACACCATAAAACTACACCTTATCATCCTCAGAAAATGAACTGTTGAGGCTTTTAACAAAATTTTGGGCTAGACTTTGACAAAAATATGTGATGTTGGAAGAAAGGATTGGGATGAAAAGTGTCAGCTATGCTTTGGGCATATAGAACAACTTACAAGAGATTGAACAAAGCCACACCATTTCAATTGGTGTTTGGTGTGGAAGTTATTCTCCTATAGAATTTATGTTACCTTCTTTGTGCATTGCACCTTTGGAGGTCTAGTTGATGAACAAGATTTAGAAGAACATATTGCAAAGATGATTCAACTGGATGAGCACTGAGCCATAAGCACGATGGAGTCAAAAGTAGAAAAGGCCAGGCAGAAGGCATGGCATGATAGAAACATAAGGGATAAGAAGTTTGAGATTGGACAAATGGTACTTCTTTATGACTCAAAGTTCTTGCACCATCCAGAAAGCTCAAAGTACATTGGTTAGGGCCGTATGTTATCACTTCTATACTTGAATCAAGTGCATGTTAGTTAGAAGCACTTGATGGATCATGGCTACCCAATTACTTTAACGGGAGTAGGCTAAAGCCCTACTATAAATAAGTCTTCTTGGTGTTTATAATAAGGTAGTGTTGCCATTTAGTTTAGGTTTTCAATTCAATATTTCCTTAATGTATTTCCTTCATTGTCGCTATGCTTTGTCAATTTAGTTGTTGTTTGTGTAATAAGTGTGCTTTGCGCCTGAAGCTAATTACTATATGAAGAATGTTTATGTGTAGAGGACTGCACATACTTTTAGTGTGGGGTGGTTGTCGTTATCCAAGAAAGAGACTTTGGGAATTGAAAGATGAAAGGAATAAGTTACTATGGGTGTACTTTAAGTCAAAAGAAGATTGCTTCTCAAAAGTGACCAAGGATGGAGATGAATGAAAGAACAATATAACACGAGGTAAGTGGAGGCCATGTTAGCTACCAGGAGAAGGTGTAAGTGATGAGGTACTCGGCAGCAGAGAGCACGCACGTGTTGAAGAGAAGTCTGTGACCAGAGGGTAGGAAGGTGTGCTAGAAGGTTATAGCTAGGCGTGAAGATGTACCACATGGAAATGAATGGATTTGGTCAATAAATGAAGGGATATTTGGTAGGTGAGGAGTAATAAATGCATCAAATTTGAAAAATTTATATAAGGAAGGGATGCGGATTCATTTTTACCATTGCAACTAAGAGTATTTGAGAGAAGAGCCAAGTGTGAAGAGCCGAGTGATCGAGTTAAGGTGTGAAGGGTGTGAAACCAAGAGTGACAACCAGATCTATGCTATAAGAAGCTTGCATCCCCGGTGGTGAAGGGTTTGAGTGAAGCAGAAAGATAAAAAGAGTTAGGTTACAAAGTTTCCACCTAGGGCATAATTGAATCGAGCTAGGGTTTGATTCACAGAGTTAGAGGTTGAAGAAGAGACATTTGCAAGGTAGAAATGGCACCAAAGAAGGCATCTAGTAGCAAAGCAAAAGAAAAGAAGAAGGTGGTCATCGAGGAAGAAGAGATGGCACCGAAAGTCATTTTTGGAGATGTAATACCCAAAAGGAGTCATTGTCGGCCAAGAGTGGGAGTCACCCATTAGAAAAAGCAAAGTAAGTGAATATAATCACAGGACCTCGAGAACAAAAAGGAGCTTGATTCCTTGCTCACTTCTAGAACAAACAAACACATGGCAGATGACATGCCAGTGTATGATGATGCGGGTGAGAAATTTTGAAGAGAATTGGGGTATATCAGTTGTATGAGCTGCCATATTTTGGGAAGTATGAGCCCTTGTACCAAGTGGCTCATGAGCAGGGTACATGAAGACTTCTTCTACTTTGCAGGACGCAGAGTTAGAATTTCATCTGCACTTGTTTCATCAGTGATAGGTCTGAAGGCCACAGAGAAGATATAAAAAGTGACCTTGCAGATAAAGCCATGATTTTGAAGACCAAATAGGAGTTGGGATACCTGAAGGGTCCGCATGAATGGAATGGACATAGAAAATTTAAGAACTATCTAGTTGTACAAGCTGCAACACACTTGGTTACCAAGTTGAATGATCAGGAGTGGTGGTCGCAGGTAAACACTATGTGGTTGCATGTGGCATGAAAAATGTCGAAGGGATGATCTACAACATTACAAGCTATATTGTAGAGAAAATAGTCGAAGAAGCATGCACAAGAGGGAAGATCAGCTTTGGGGCTGTTCTACTATCACTAGTGTTCATGGAGATTGGGGTACCAGATGGACCAAAGGAGAAAATATGGGAATACCCCATGGAGAACAAATCCCCAGCTGAAAGATTCAACAAATACCTATGCAAGGGGGCCATGATAGATGAAGTAAAGAAAAGGGTGGAGAAGTGGTATGACAGGCTCGTGCGACATTTGGGGAAGAATGGCGCATCCAAAGGACCTACTAGTAGTGGTAGGAAAACAAGTTTAGTTTTTTGTATACCAACATTTCTGCATCACACATTTTCCAATGAAGGATGGAGTCTTGGAGCCCTTGGTGCAAGTTACCCTACGCATTCACTACAAGGTATTTTAGGAATCTGTTCATAGATTTACCGACACACGTAGACTGATCTTCAATGTAGATAAGGTAGACTGTGACTACCATACATTGAGGAAGAAGTATGTATATCCTGGTAGAAGTGCCTATACAGAGAAGATCATTTCAGAGGTGTTGAATATCAAGCCAATAAGTTTGGTTATAGTAGATTTGGGGGCAACATTGGTATATCTCCAGTTGAAGCCAAAGATGGAGAACAAAAAATATGTGGAAGGTGAGTTCGCACTTCCAACACCACCCAAAGGGAAGCATACAATGGAGAATATCCCAGCACCTAAGCCCACAGAGCAAATCAAAGTGTAGGATGAGGAGGAAGAGTGTGAAGATAGTGGTGGTTTGGAGCATAGGGGTAGGAGACATCCTACAAGTCAGGGTGAAGCTGAGCACGTTGTTACACCACCTCAGCCACAAGAAGGGGATGAAGAGGACTTGAATGTGGTCCAAGGGGAGCACAGGTTTAAAAGAGTATTTAGGAGAACAAGGACCCAAGGTGTTACCCCAACCACTGTGTGCAAATCACCCCGACTCTCCCCACAAAAGGAAGTGACCACGCAGAGAAGGAGGAAGCTGAAGTTGAACGAGGAGGTGGAAGAGTCTAGAGGAGAGCGCACCTACATCTCCTACACTCCTAGAGCACATAGAAGAAAAGGATGAGGCATCAAAGGAGAAGGAAGAAGAAGAGGAAAGACCAGAGGAAACAACTACAGAAGATATTTAGGACATGGAGACGCAAGTCCCAAATTTGGAGGCTAGAGTTCCTAAGCAAAGCAAAGGTCTAGGAGGACAAGTGGGGAGCACATTCCACCAGCCATGGGGTATGCAGAGGACATGAAAGATTATCCATGCCTACTTCCAGAGCACAATAGTGTAGAAGGATCTATTTGGTTGGGAGTTGATGGATGAGGATATGGTGACCATGTGCACAAGAAAGCAACTATCGTGGTCGATGCACACCCACATGGATGAGCCTGACTTTGATGTGTGTGAAGAGTCATGCATTTCAAGGTGGTTGAAGAAGGCACCTCAGGCTAGACACATGACAAGTAAAGCCTACTGTCATGTCAGATGAGTAGGTCAATAATGCACTAGTGAAAGTTTCTGCAGAGGTGGCTAGAAGGAACATGGATAAATATGCCACAATCAAAAGTGTTGCGTGAAGAGTTGAAGATGAAGGACGCAGAGATAATGTGCATAACTAGGAAAGGGACTTCACATAGAAGAAGAATGAAGTGTTCATAAGCATCACAGAGGAGATTGGGGACACTGTAATCAGAGCAAGGCCACACTTGGAACACAAGGTACCACAGACATTTCCTTCAGTGATACACTATGTGGGAAAGTTGGTGGACTTGGTGCTCAAAGATGAAACTCTGCATGTGTGCAAGTGCTAGAAATATCAGAACAAGATGCCGAATGGGAGAAGGCCTCAGTGATGAGAAAAATCACATCTTATGAAGGGTTGTTGCAGGCATTACAAGAAGTCTTGAAGAAGGTGGATCAAGCTTTAAATATATGCACAACTCCAGAGGTGCTCATCAACATTAAGACCTTGGAAGAGAACAATGAGGTCTAGAAGGCCATGAAAGATGAGACATTGGGCCACGCAGAAAGGTTGTCCATGGTTAAACAAAAGTGCGAGGCCCGATAATAAACACAAGAGCCACATAAGACTAGGTTGGAAGAGCTTGGAAAGTTGATTGCGTAGAAGATGGACCTTTTGGAAGGGAGGATGACATCTATGTCTAGTGTTGTGTTGGTTCTACAAAATGAGAAAGGGAAATTACACATGGGATGAGTTGGAATCCATTGTTGTGGACATCCCAGAGAAAGCAGAATAGGCACTCACTGAATGGTAGGTTTTGGAGGCCGAAATAAAAGAGGAGTATCCAGAGCTGATGCTACCAACTGATACAAAGGAGGTTGCTTAAATAACCTCAAATAAATTCTTTATTGGTCCACATTCTTCATTCTTATTCTTTCATTGATATTCTTTACTTCAAATTTTTGGAGATATCCATTATCGGGATGACAATGAGATTAGTGTGGGGTAATGTTGATCAAAGAATACTTGGAAAAGATCACACAAGGAGTCCGCGTGGGATAGAAGGCCAAGATCAAAGGCGCGGAAGGACAGAAGGACCCGCGTGTGGAAGGCAAGTTTAGATTTTGGGACTTAACCGATTTTGAGCATGAAGATCTATATTTAGAAGATGGCGTGTGGAACACACCAAAAAGAAGAGAGACATGTGTGCCATGCATTGTCTATATTTGGAGAAGTGGTTCAAAGCATCTATGCATGGAGACAAGCTAAGAATAGAATTGACACTTTAGTTAACTGTAAGAGGACTATAGATAGTGCACTTGCATGTGTGGCTATAATTGTAAATGGCATGTGGCTATCAATAAGCATGCGACCTATTTTGGAATAGTTAAGTGGTGAAGGGCAAGTCCCCCATATATATATATATATATATATATATATATATATATATGTTAGGTGCATAGGTTAGGTATAGAGATAGAGGAGGACATGTAACACAGAGAGCGGTATATGCATGTATCAGATCCATACGCGCTTGATATAAATTGATCAGTATTGTAAGGAGCTTCTATATTTATTAATAGATGGAAGATATTGGCTGAATCTAAGTATCATTCTGTGTAATTGAGTAGTGCATGTTATTAATTCAATGATGATTACTATTAACACTTGTCTTTCATAGATATGTGGGTAGCATACATGTAGAATGATGGATTAGTTATGAATCTATATAATTATGTCTTCATCATGCTAACATCTTGTTCTAACAACTCAAAAGAGGTTGCTCGTCCTCGGGGGTGGGAATATAGGAGACACGATCTCGGGAACATTTATTTTATAGACTTACGGGCAAGGGTGAAGGCCCCCAAAAACAAATCCTCGGATGCAAGCTATATATGACAATGGAATTGTTCTTCTTTGCTTGGATTTACCACATCTATGCATTGCCTCGAGTTCATCTTAGCTAAGTGTCTCACAAGATCTCGTTATCTCCTCTTTCCCTTCCATTGTCACTTCCTCCATCATTTCCTTCCACTTCTATAATAATTTCTTATTTCCCATCCCCTTATATGGCCTAGGTGTTCTCATCTCTTCCATTTCTCTCAAAGAGTAGGGAGACGATTGGTTCACCTATTTCCACTTCACTCCCTCTAACACTTTCATTTCCTCTCATATCATCTTCTATTCCCATTGTATCCACTCCAATAGCTGTCCTCACATCCACCCATCCATTATTGTCACATCCATTTCATTGCCTACTAATGTTACCAAGACTCTTGTATTCTCTAGTGATTCAGTATCGAATCGGTTGTTCCACTTCCATCAACATCTTCTATCCCCTGAATGGTAGTTTCACCGAGACTCCAAAGTAGAAAAAGAAATTACCTCCGGTGGATGTTATAGATCTGAGTGTGTTGGAACCTACTCCAAAGAGATAGGCTTAACGACCAAATATTGTCTTCAACTTATCGGTGAATCAATATAGAGAGAGGGTCGTAGAATTTTCTACTCCCTTTAAGGGAAAAGCCAAGGAAACAATTACAATAGCTTATTATTATCGAATGTCTAGGTTTTTAATAGGAAAAACAACACATGAAGGAGCTAAACAGTTGTGCGAGAATGCTCTTGGAAATTTGTTATAAAAGTATGACAAGAAAAAGGATTCTAAGGATGAGTTAAAAGTAAAGGTTGAGCAACTCACTGCATTGTTAAGAAAGGTAACACAACCTAACCCATCTACTGAGGTTTCAACCACCACTGCTTTGACGGTTTCTTCCACTATGGATGATATTTCCTATCATGAGATTGAGAAGATAGGACAAAAGGGAATATCGGTAAATGGATGGATGGAGTGTATACTTCAAGAAGCCAATCCTTTGATAAAAGAAGTAGTTGAAATATACAATAATTGGTAGACTGAAAGAGCCTCTATTCGTAGAATGGATGAAGCCTTTCTCAAAGATAATAATAATTTGAACTTGAATTTGACTATGTGGGTGAGATCAGATAAGAGGATCTAGATTTGTTGCTATAAGAATATGTAATAGATGATGCTTCTAAATTATTTGAATATCAAAAAGCTATGGAATTCGGTTCCAAGTTTTTGCAGGATTGAATTAAGAAGTTAGATGACAAGCGTGTAGAAATCATGGATGCTCTAAACAACATATAAGAAGAGTTTGATAATATTAATTGCAAGTTCTTCAATGAGAACATTTATGCTCTTCCGCAGGGTCGATCAAGCTAAATTTCAAGGATTTGGTAAAAGGGATGATGAGGTGACTAGAAATTTTTAAAGTGACTCCATTGATAAAGTTGGTTTCGTACAAAATTTTCTTGGTTGGTGAAGAAGGTAGTAAGTAAACTTAAAATAATTCCAGCCAAAGTAGTAAGAGAGATCGAGATGGTAGATGTGGTTAATCACCATGCATGTAGACCCGAGGATGGATAAATTAAAGGAATTATTAAGTGTTTCATCGAATACAAACATTGAATGGCTGTTTGGGAGAAGGAACAAGATAAACCGAGGAAGGAGAAGGTGTTGCATGACAGCCAAGCCAAATCTAAGCGGCCATGGAAGGACAATTACAAGTTACGGATTGGTCCAAGTTGCACGGTTGGTCCAAGTTGCATGGTTGACCAAGTCAAACCCATGCAAAAACTTGGCTATTTTTATGGGAGCATGTTCCCTAGAAATTAATGACATTTCTATTTTTAGTAATTTGTTGGTTAAGGCCCAAGCTGTAATGGCTCAACCTAAGGAACTTATAAATAGTTAAGTGCATGAAGTGCGAGAATAGGGAGATCATTTTTTGAGAAGTTGCTCTTCAAGCTTGGAAGAGTACTTTGAATATTTTAAAACCTTTCAATTACATTTAGAGTGATATTTTGCCGTGAAAAATATGATTTATTGTGTTAATGGTTGATTATTGTATGCTTTTTGGATGCATAATTCCTTAGTGTAGGTGGTTGACTTGCCTTTATTTCAGAATATCTTGTTTCATTATGTGGGAAAGTGATGTAATGGTTTTTGATATCAATTGTGGAGAGATTTTTTTCCTTCTTTTATAAACTCCATACTATAATTAACTACCATAAGTGAAATAGATGTTAGACATGTGTATATTTTATATCATCGTGGTGGTTGATTGTGTTTTCAATTGAATTTGATCTATCTGTTATGTATACTTGGGGTCTTACAAGGAGATGCATATTATTTCGAATGTGGTTTGTTATTTACCCTATCCAAATGGTATTAGGTGAATTAGATTGTGATGTTTGTTTTATCCTTTCTGAGTTACCCATTTCTGGTGTAAAGATCATCTAATCATATAGTCTTACTCTTGGTAAATCACCGCATATTTCTTTATTTTGTTATTTCTAACCCTGAACCTCGTAAAGTGAGTAGATTAGAATTCTCAAAAGTGTTTTATCCTTGTGCATTAATCTTAAATCACGTGCCCCAAGTTTTGAAGGAATTCGACCTTCTCTTGAGGTTCATCAAAAGGTAACAAGGTCCCACACCTGGGATGTTCCCATGTTGCATGAGATATTTTAATAGTTCAATGGGTGCACGATCTACGTGACAACAAAAAATTAGAAAATGATTTTTCTTGTGTCACATCAATTTCGCTAACCTTTGATATTTTTGCACTATGTCCATAGAATTCACATGTAACCTGCGAAATAAATGATCTTCTCGCAAAACCCCAAAACACATCAAATCCTAACAAGAAAAATATGCAAATGGGGAGTGGGATTTACCTCGGTGGTCACCCAATAGAGTGAACTTATGATCAAGCACCGCACTACATCTTAGACTCTATATAGTTCGTGTGTGTGTGTGTGTGTGTGTATAATCGTGCCCTAGGTGGCTCTTATGTAAGATGCACTTGATAATGACTGATAGCTAGATGTACCAATGTAGATAGATGTGTAGATGACAAAAAGAACTTCCCCTCCTATATGTGTATGCAAAAATTGTAGTCCCTTGAGTGAGTGCTAGTTAGATACTTTGATGCTCTTAAAATTCCTTTGGATGCAACCTTAGGTGATGATAATAGATGATTAGAAATTGGTCCTTTATTATAGTCACATAGCTTTATATTTATATGATTCCCTTTTTTGAATTTTGTAATTCACAACTAAAAGGTTGACCCATAAGAAAATAATATTTCCAATAGATAAAAAGAGGCTCAAAAGAGGTGATTAAGATACAAAGAGGTCGGGGGCACCTAGAGGGGACAAGGGCACACGGGTGTTGGCATCCTATTTGAGTGCTGGTGTCTAGAGTAAAGAAAGATAAAGCAATGCAAATTAAACTCGGGTTATAGGTGTGTAAGACTAGAAAGAAAACCAAAAAGAAATCAAAGAAGACAAATATAATCGATTAGTAATTTTCTTGCTTAGGAATCATACGAATGCAAGTATGTGATTAGGAACTAGAAATGTACCCAAGTGAGTGATTTTGTGTTTACAATCACACCATCTGTAGTGGTGTATGAATTCGGGAAGTAGTCAGGGATGGAGAATAACACTAGACCTTTCTCCCCAACACTCTTCTATCATGGCATGAGATCGCCCAAAAACTCACACTTGGTGTGAGATCGGCTTAAAAAACTTGGGCTTGGCGTGAGAATGCCCAAAAACTCACTCTGGGGTCGCCCAAAAAACTCACTCTTGACGTGAGATCACCCAAAAACTCACTCTTCTATAACATTTTTAGGACATTCTCTATCCTTTTCACTCGTCATAGATTAGGTGCATGCTTTCCTTTTTACTATTCCTTCACGTTTACATACTTTTACACACTTTTTTTTATAGAGTTTTCATAACACATGACTTTGACTACTCTTTTGCTCTTCTTTTGCAGGTCTATCCTTAATATACAATAAGAAGCAACCCCACATCAACAAGGCACAACAACAACAACATGTAAAAATATGACACAACACATATGCTTCACCCCTAGGGTCACTTCCTCTTCCTTAGCTTCCACGCTTCATTTTTATCACTCCACACTTTTTCTTGTCTCTTCGGCATGCTTTCGCCATCGATCTACATGGTTATCAGGTATGCATCTCTTATCTACTTTATGTTATCAAGTATTCACTCAACAACATAAAGTGGGGGAAAATGTAGACACAAAATCACACACTTGGGTACATTTCTAGGTCCTAATCACATACTACTATTCATATGATTCTTAAGTGAGAAAACTAGTAATTGACATCTATCTTTTCCCTCTTTTCTGTCTTTCTTGTTTCCTCTTTCTTGTTGCACACCCCACTCGCCTAGTTTGATCTTCATTGCTTTATCTTTATTGACTGACACCAATGCCCAGCCGGGATGTCAAAGCACGCAGTGCCCTTGTCTCCTCTCGGTACCCTTAAGCTCTCAGTATCTTACTCGCCTCTTTTATGCCTCTTTTATCTTTTAGGAATCTTGTTTTCTTATGGGTTGACCTTTTAGTTGTTAATTACGAAATTTAAACAAGGGAATCATATAAATATAAAGTTATGTGACTATAATAAAGGATCAATCTCTAAGAATCTATTATCACCACCTAAAGTTGCATCCAAAAGGAATTCTAAGAGCATCAAGGCATCCATCTAACACTCACTCAAGGGACAAGGGACTCGCATTTTCTACATACATG
This sequence comes from Taxus wallichiana var. yunnanensis, assembly GCA_018340775.1. Classification (NCBI taxonomy): domain Eukaryota; kingdom Viridiplantae; phylum Streptophyta; class Pinopsida; order Cupressales; family Taxaceae; genus Taxus; species Taxus wallichiana. The sequence continues at coordinate 110,862,183 of CM031239.1, forward strand.
CAAAGGAGGGAAGTTCATTTTGCCATCCACACATCTATCTACATTGGTACATCTATCTATCGCTCGCTCGTTATCAAGTACATATGGTACAAGAGCTTCCTAGGGCATGATTTCTACACACACACACATACAAGAACTACATGGATTCTGAGATGTAGTGCAATGCTCGATCATAAGTTCACTTAGTCAGGGGTGATTTCAAGGGTCATTCGACTCCCCATTTGTATCCTTTTCTTTTAGGATTTGATGTTTTTAGGGTTTTGTAGGTTATCTTTCTCTTTGTAGGTTATAGGTGAATTCTGTAGACATAGTGCGACATACAGGAGACTAATAACGAAGGTTAGTGAATAACTTATGATAAAAGAAGAATCAATTTCTAAGCTCCTACGCACTCATTGGGTTCCCATCGAGGTCTCTAGTGCCTAGGTGCCCTCACCCCACTCCAAGCGCCCTAGTACAGGCTCATCCAGAGGCTACATAAATCATCAAGCATAGTTACGATAGTTTTCTCCTTCTGTTCATCCATTTTCCATTCTAGAATACTTCGTGATTAAGTACAAAATTAGCTAAGTCTTCTATTCCCTCTCTTACACTTAGGGTTTTAATTTTCATTAACTTATTGCTTGTGTCAAATCTGTGCTTTAGCGTTTATTTATCATATGTGACTCTGCAATATCTAGGGTTTAACAATTACTCTATTTTTGTTAAATCAACCAAATGTAAATTCATTTCTTAACCAACTTTTAGGAAGTCATTGAAAAGGGAACAAAAATTGAAAGGGCTCTTATTTCCAAAGGTCTCATGAAAAATCCTTTGAAAGATTAAAATAACTAGGACAATAAACAATCTCATGATAAGTCAAAATTCTTGATCGCAATCAAAATGTTATTAATGATAGAATCGGATATACTCGATTGTTCAAAAGGTAGAAAACTAACCAATCAAAATATCTAGCAAAGAAAGTACTCCTCGTGATGGCAAAAAAGATAATTAACACCTCATGGAGATAGTATTTCTAGTGTACTTTTCGAGTTAGAAAACACTAATATGGTCACATATCTTATCACAAGACCCTTTTAAGAGGGAAACCAAAACCCACATGGTATAAAGAATCAAAATATTGTGAATACCACCACATCAATGGTCACTCTATTGATCATTGTATAAGACTTTGTCATTACATTCAGGATTTAATCAATCGTGGAGATATTGAAATAGAAAACAAAACAAATACTAACACATCGAATGAGAGACTAAAGGTGTTTAAGGATCCATTTTCAAAGCATGATACAAATGATAAAGCTCAAGATAAGGGACAATCCTCCAACAATGTTGATTTCAGTTCTATTATTTCCTTTATTGATCAAACACCTCCTTCCATAGCCACCGTGAAAATCAATACTCCTACTTATGCAGTTACAAAGTGATAGAAAAAGGTTTAGGTACATACTTCTAATATGCCCTCTACATCCGCTTTACCTTCTACGTCAAATCCTCACCCTACTATTGATAAAAAAATTCGAATGTTAAGTCTCCCTCCCACTCATATGATATTTTCAAACAAATGGAGAAGATAAACACATAAATATCCCTCATGGACTTACTCAAATCATCACCAACACTTCAAGACATCCTTACTCATGCACTTCAGGAGGCACGTGTTCCTAAGGATATCAATAGCCACCAATTTGAAGCATTGATTGTCAATATGTCACCAACAAGTGTAATTATTTCATTTGGTCCTCATGACCTTTTGAATCCAAACCTACAAAATAATAATTCATTGTATATTGAAGCATTTATCACCCACCACAAAATCAAATGGGTGTTTATCGATAATGGATCCACATTAAATATATGTTCCATGAAACTGTTAAGATGCCTCGATCATAATCAAGAAAGTCTCGAACTAATATCATCACTATTCATGGTTATGATAATAGTGAGAGACAATCTTCAGGAACTATCATGTTATCAATAAAGGTTGGGCCTCAAACTTTGGATACCTTCTGTCATGTTGTTGATGTTGAAACTTCCTATAATATTCTACTAGGTCATCTTTGGATTCATGTTATGCAAGTCATGCCTTCCACTTTCCATCAATGTATAAAGTTCCCTTATGAAGGCAAAGAGTTTACCCTCTTGGCTGATACAAATCCATTTGAATATTGAAATCTCTTAGAAGGGAGATATAAGATTGTGAATTACTATCTTATGCAGATAGGTCCACACCTCCTTGTATTATACTTTCACGATGAAAACTACATGGACCCTGAGATCCTTTCACAACTTCAACCTTCTACATCTAATTCACTACCAAAATTTAAATTCCTTGAAAAAGGTATTAACGAATATGAAATCCATAATACCTTTCATATTGGTAAATTACCTTTATCACCACAAAGCTATGGTATGCCTAATGTTCCCCATCTCATAGAAGCTCCCATTTATAATCTTGGTACAATTCGTTGGAAGCAGTTTGATATCTAGAGGATAAACATATGCAAGTTTCTACTGGCTCTTGGTTATACAAATATTGTCTAGTAACATATTAAACATCTCTTGATTACAATAAAGCACATAAAATGATGATAAATATGCAATGGAAAGGAAGAGGACTGGGAAAAAATGAACAAGGTCATCTAAATTTGATTGAGCACACAATTTTTTTTTATCGTCATGGCCTAGGTTTTGAAATATTTGAAAAAATGTTGCTAATATTTGATGTAATGACTAGTGGTGAGGATATTGACTTGGAAATTAAGACAAGTTCCACACATATCCTCTTTGAGACTTAGCTGACACTATCCTATTTGAAGACCTTTCCATCCATGTCATTGACCTTGATATCATACACCCTTGCCTTATCAATCAAGATCAACAAAATCACATATCAATGGATATATTTCAAAATGATGAAGCCATCGGAGATTTCTTTAGGACTCAAGACCCTATTCTCCTTTCCAATCAAAAGAAGGGAAAAATTTATCTAAATGCATATGTTTATTTTGGTGAAGAACTTGAATACCCTAGTCCACAAAAGTAAAAAGTGGAAAATCAAAAAATGACAAACAAAATCTCTCATGGTGAAAACCTCATTGAGGCACTATCTGAGAAACAAATTCAAAAAAGAGAAAAATTATAAAAAAGTAAAAGGATGCATCTTCTAGTGAAAACCTTTATGAGGTGCTAAAGAGAGATGAATCTTCATTAGAAGTAGTGGACCTACATCGACCTACAAAATTGTTTCAAGAAAACATATTTCTAAAATTATCATAGAGGTCACTATCAATATCAACATTGGTATGAGTGAGCATCCAAATCTCTTATAACTTGGTAAAAGCCTAACAAAATAAGAAATTGAAGCATTTACAACCTTACTCATAGAATTTCAAGATGTCTTTATGTGGTCATATAAGGATATGCTAGGGTTGGATCCTTCTCTTGTGGTTCATCATCTTGTCATTTGTTCGGAAGCGAAGCTCATCAAACAGAAACTCAGAAAAATGCATCCTAAGGTTGCACTACTTGTCAAAGCATAACTACAAAACTCCTAGAAGCAGGTTTCATAAGACCCATTGACTACTCGAGTGGATATCAAACATTTTTCCAATCGCTAAGAATTACCCGAGGATCAAAATTTGTACAAAATTTCATGATATCAAAAACTATGTCCAAAAGATGACTTCCCTTTACTAAACATTGACATGATTGTTGATTCAATAACATGGAATGAAATTCTCTCCTTAATGGATGGTTTTTCTGGTTACAATCAATTCAAAATTTCTAAAGAGGATCAACCCAAAACAAAATTTACTATCTTTGTGGGTATGCGTTTTTTGTTACAAGGTCGTGCCTTTTGGCCTCAAAAATTAGGAGCTACTTATGAAAGAGTTATGACAATAATCTTTCATGAAATGTTACATGACATTATGAAACACTACCTAAATGACATCCTCACAAATTCAAAATTACAAGTTAATCATCTTGTAGTTTTATGACATATCTTTGAATGATTGCATGAATACAATGTTTTTCTAAATCAAAAGAAATATGTATTTGGGGTGACTTTGGTAAAACTCCTAGGTTTGATCATTTCACGACAAGGTACAAAATTTGATCCCGTAAAGGTCAAACTAATCATGGAAATATCTCCTCCACAAAATCTTTGACAACTACGAGGTATTTAAAGTAAGCTATAATCTATCGAGATAGTTCATATCATACGCTAGCAAACAAGTTCCATCACTTTAATTAGTTGTTCAAGAAAGATGTACAATTCAATTGGAATCAAGAATGTCAAGATTCTTTCTCTAATCCAAAAGAATATATATCAAAACCTTTGGTGCTCATGTAACCTATTTTAGAAAAACCAATTATTTTGTATATGTCCATGGTAGATCATGCCATAGGTGCATTATTAGCTCAACACAATAATCAAGGACATGAACAAGTTGTTTATTACCTTATTAGGACTTTGATTGAACATGAAATTAAATATTCATAGGTTGAAAAAGTTTGTTTGGCCATAGCTTTCACTTTTCACAAGTTGTGCCATTATTTGCTAAATCATATGACAAGGCTTATCATGAAAGTGGACCCGTTTAAGTATCTACTCTTGTCCCTGCTCTCGATTTGGAAGAATGTCTAGTTGGGTTGTTTTACTAAGTGAGTTTGACATCAAATTCTTCAATAAAAAATTCATTAAGGGACAATCTCTAGCTGATCAACTTGCTACAACACCCATACCAAGTTTGAATCCCCTTTGCTTTGAATTTCTAGATGAATAACTTTTTTACATTGATGTAATTCCCACTTTGACTCTCTATTTGATGGATCATGTAGTATCAACGGATCTAGAGATAAAATTCTATTGCTCATGCCAGATGGTTATGTTATTCCTAAGTATTTTTGTCATTTTCCTTGTACCAACTATATTGTAGAATATGAATCTCTCATAGCCAATCTCAAGTTTTCCATTTCATTGAATCTCAAATAATTGAGAGTTTATAGAGTTATCTCTTAGTCATTAATCAAGTCAACGATGAGTATCAAGTAAAATAAAATAAATTTATCCCCTATTGATTTAATTTAATTTGGATTATATGTTATTGCGTAAAGTAACTATTATAATACATGATGTACAATTTAATATATAGTGTGACACAAGTAAACTAGCATGTAAAGTATAAAACCATAAGAAAGGAAGAGAGAAAGGAGTACTTAGCTGATTTTTAAGTGAACCTGAAGTGATTTGGGTAGGGTAAAGTAATGGACATGATGCAAACAATGTCGTAACTACTCCATGTAAATTTTGGAACTCGGGAATAATGTCGAGACAAGGGCGCCAAATGTAGGATAGAGGTGCTTGGGTTTTGGTGACTAAATCTTGGCACTAATGACTATGCGGGAGCTTAAGTTATACTTTCTTCTTTGTCACAAAGTCTTCATTATTGATTCATGTTGGTCTCCTAATATTCAATCCTTGATCGCTGAAGGCACATGAAACTTGAAGAATAGAATTTCACATGCACATACCCAAAAACCACATCGAACCTAAATAGGAAAATGTAAAATGGGGAGTTGGATAGACCTCGACGGTCACCTGAAGAGTGAACTTACGACCAGAGTGCTACACTACATTTTGAGAATCCATGTAGTTCTTGTGTGTGTGTGTGTGTGTGTGTAATAATGATTCCCTAGGATACCCTTCGAAAGTTGCACTTGATAACAAGTTGTAGCGAGAATGTGGCAATGCAATAATATGTGTCGATGGAATAGAATATACTTCCCCTTCCTTTACAAAGTGTACATAGAGTTGATGCAACCATTTTCCCTTGAATGAATGATATATGGATGCCTTTGGAGTGCTTCAAAGTGCCTTTAGAATGCAACCTTAGGTGATGATAGTAATGCTTCGTGCTTGCTCCTTGATTTTGAACACATAATATGTATTTAAATGATTCCCTTATTTGAATTTTGTAATAAAAAAATGGAAGGCCTACCCATAAGTGAAAAATATGCCCAAAATATAAAAGAGACCAAAAAATATTGAGTTAGATAAGAAAGGATCGGGGTGCCCAAGAGGGACAAGAGTGCATGAGCAATGTTGTCTGGTTGGGCATTCGTGTGTCTAGAGCCATGAAAGATAAACAAGTAAAGTTTTGAGTGGGATGTGAGGTGGGTAAGACCAAATTGAAAACAAGAGACAAAGAAAATAGTTCAAATATAGTTATTAACCACTATTTTTCTTGCTTAGGAATCATGTAAATGCTAGCATGTTTTTAGGACCTAGAAATGTACCCAAGTGCATGATTTTTGTCTACATTTTCCCCACTTTATGTTGTTAAGTGAATACTTGATAACATAAAGTAGATAAGATATGCATATCTTATGATCATGTAGAGTGTGTGGTGAATAGTGTGCTGAGTGGACAAGTGAAGCGTGGAGACTAAGAAAGTGAAGTAGACCCTAGGGGTGAAGCGTATGTGTTGTACAATGTTGGAACATGTGTTTAATGATGTAAGTTACTCCTTGTTGCGTATTAAGGATGAACCTAAAAAAGAAGAGTGAAAGAGTAGTATAATTTATGGATATCATAAAATAGCAAAAAATGTGTATAAGTATGTAAAAATATGCAAAAGTGTGTAAAAAGGAAAGTGTGCACCTGATATGTGAAAGAGTAAGAGATAGAAAAGTCTCTTGTTGTTTTGAGTTATAGATCCAAATGCTAAAGGTGAGGTTTTAGATGATCTCAATCCAAGTGTGGGTTTTTAGGAGATCTCATACCAAAGAGCAAGTGTTGGGAAGAGAGGTCTAGTTTTACTCTCCTTCCTTGACTCGACCCAATAAGCACCACTACTGATTGTGCTCCCTTGATTTATTCCTATTGTTCCTTTTGTTTTGATTATTTTGAATTGTTCCGATTCACTGATTGTAGGAGATAACATGCATTCTATAACTGAAGGTCTGTGCCTATAATTGTAGAACTACTCTATGAACTGGCTTTGTATCCTATCTTTGTAATAATAAATTGTCTATATCTACCCCTAGGAAATTAGTTTCTAGGGAGGAATCGAGCACCAGTGCTAGTGTCCGATTCTCGGGCATTGGTTTTCGCTCTATGTTTAAGATCCAAGTATGTTTTTGGACCATTCTTTGATTGTGTTTCTATTTGGTTTTGTATTATGCTGATATGAATTGTATCTATCATCTTTTGTAGGGGTGATTTGTTTACCCAATGTATGCCCCCTCATTTGGGGTACATGCAACGATTGAAGGAAAATTCGGCCCAAAGGAGAGGACCTAATTTTTTTGAATTGGATGCCCACAAGGGTAGGGGATGTGCACGGTAGAAACCAAGGAACATGCAAACAAAGTAGGCAAGTAAAAATTCTTAGTATAAAAGATAACATGTAAGAGAAGCCAATGTAACAAACAAGTGTACAGACAAGATAGACAATAAAAACAAGTTTCAAACATGGGACATTGCTCATAATGTCTCAAGAAAATTAGGGCCCAAGCTGCCAAAAGCATACAATGATCATACAATACATAGGGAATTACCCATAAACGATAACATATAGTAGCAAACAAGATCAAGAAAAATGTGACAAATAACCATGGTCAGTATATAGTCCTCGCAAGGCAAATGTTACACATAAAGCACCCGTTAGCATGTTAGAAAGATAGTATGTCAAGGCATGTATAAATAAACAAAAAATTAGAGTAATTGTTGAACCTTTGTCATGTGTCATATGTGTTGTCATTGATGTCAAGATGGATCAGTTGATGTCAAGCAATGTTGATGGCAAAAGGAGTGAATTGGTAAAGTGAGAAAGTTGAAAAGATGAAGGTTGATTGGTAGTGTCAGCTCACAGAGGCTTCAAGATGACTAAGGATAAGTTTTAAAGGACTTAGTCAATGTTTTTGCAATCTGTGAACATAAGGATATATTCGTCAAATTCTAGAGATGGCCACCTAGAAGACTTGGAGTAGCCACAGAGAACTAGAAGTACCACGGAAGGTAAGTAAGTGCCGCAAGTAAAGGGATAAAGCCATGAAGCAAAATGGAGCCAAAGGACAAGATGCAAGTGAGACAGGTGAAGTTGTGGATGTGAAGGAAGATCCATAGAGGTGAAGGCAAAGCCGTAGATAAATAGAACAACCGCGAAGGATGGAATATTTCTGTGGAAGATTACAAAAGCCAAAAGTAAAAGAGATAGAGTTGCAGACAGGGAACAATGCCACGGAAAGGCAATAGACAAGAAATAAATCTGTGAGATATTGGGAAATTAGTGAGAAGCATGGAAGAGCCACAGATAACTAAAAAGCTTCGAGGAAGGAGAAATACCACTAAACAAAGGAAAGTGCCATGATACAAAGGAGAAAGTCAGAGGAGCTAAGGAAATCCATGAAATGATAAAATATGGATTGAACAAGGGTTGAAGGCAATCAAATTGATTCAAACATGGACAAGTGAGAGTTGGTTCTCCAAAATTGATGGTGATTTGATTGTCAGGTGATTGTGGCTAAGTATACAACTTGATCTCCACAAAGAACAAAGAAAACTACTGTTCCAGCTGCCAACATTTAATGCTTATTGACCTTGGGGAAATATAGTTGAAATTTTCTATGAGAATCGAGTTTCAAAGAGAAATAAAATATTAAAGAAGGAAATGACTCGCTCATCCGGGTCACATTGCAAATTCTAAAAATATGGAAAATCTAGCACAACTAATAAATTGCTCTTGCACATGCATGGAAAACGGTGTAATCAAGTTGAATATAGAAGAAACAAAATATGGAGTTAGTCGTATGTATTTAATAATCTGAATTCTCAAAGAGAGAGAAGGAAAATACACGAAAAACAAATTGAAGGAAAGGAATGGGTCGATAGAGTATATAGTTTGAACTTGGAAGCCATTTTTGGGAGCTCAGCAGAAAATAAGTTTTCAAGCTATGGAAGATCCATAAATTAAAGAATACAATGCAATCAAGATAAGAAAGAGTGATAGAAGAAAAGATAGAGGAAAGAGGAGAACAAATCAATGAAACAAAGATTCATCAGATGAAAAGAGCATTAGGGTGACATATTGATTGAGAAGAGGGATCAAATCAAATGAGCAAGAGAGTGAAAAGAAGAACACAAACAAATATAGAAAGGTGATCATAATCTATTGCAAAAGCAATTGTTATAACTAGATGATCAAAATGTATATGTAAATTAATTCTAAGTTGTAGCTTAACATATTTGGGGGTTGGTGCTCCTTATGGGGTTGGTTCCTCACTAAAGAAATATCTTATGATGTGTAATATTCACTTGAGTTCTTTGTTGTGCGTAATATCAGAAAAGGTGTAAGGGGTTGGTGCTCCTTGTGGGGTTGGTGCCTCACTAAAAAAATCTTGTAGGATGCGTAATATTCTTGCAAGTCCTTGCTTTGTGTAATATAAGAAACATGATTTTGGTGGGTTTTTCTCCCAAAAGGGTTTCCCACAGTAATCTCGTGTTCAATGTTATTTTGCATGACCTATTTTTGATTGAATGCTCATAGTTTAAATCCGCACATCATTAAAGGGTTTAGTGAAAATGTTTTAATCTACACTGATTCACCCCCTCTCAGTGCTTGTGATCTCTAACAATTGGTATTAGAGTGACATCCTTATAGCAGAAGCTTAACATCTTCAAGGAGATCCTCTTATCACAAGCATGGAAGCAAATTAGGCACAAGGCAATTTTTCACTGTCAAGATCACCTCTCTTCACTGGAACGAATTATGCATTATAGAGAATAAGGATGAAGACATACTTGATGTCACTTGGTTTTGATATTTGGGAATGCGTTGAGAAAGGATACAACCCTCCAGCCACACCAATTACTACTTCCACAGATAAGGCATAATATGAATGTAACTCAAGAGCAATGAACATCATTCTATGTGGCCTGACTGAAACAAAATTTGTCAAAGTAATGCACTACACAACAACAAAGGAGATATGGACCAAGCTGTAAAGTATCTATGAAGGTGATGAAAAGGTCAAGCTAGCAAAATTGCAGACCTACAGAGCTCAGTTCAAGAATTTGAAGATGAAAGATGATGAGAGCATAGTGGCCTACATGTAAAGAATAGATGAAGTCATAAATATGATCATAGGTCTAGGAGAGAAACTAGAAGAATATGTCATAGTGCAAAATATTTTGAGATCTTTGACTGGAAAGTATGATGCAAAGGTATCAGCTATAGAGGAAGCCAAAGACATGAAGACTCTCACGATGGATGAATTATAGAGAACTCTTTCAACATACGAGATGAGGACTATTAGATCCAAAACTTCTAAGAAAGAAGTAACATTCAAGGTCAAGAAATAAACCTAGTCCAAACAAGAAGAAGAAGAAGAATCACTTCAGGAGATGAGTTAGATGATGAAAATATTGAAGCAATGTTTGTCAGAAGACTGAAAAGAGGTTCAGGTAAGTATAAAGGAAAACTCCCATTTAAGTGTTTTGCATGTGGACAAGTAGGTCATTTTTTGGAAAGTGTCCAAACAAGAATAAAGATAATTAGCTTTGAACATGAAGAGGACATTCATAAACACAACAAGAAAGAGACTAGATATACAAAGAAAAATAGTAAGAAAAGGTTCTTCAAGAACAAAAGGAATTTCTATTCAAAGGAAGAATCAAGTGACTTTGAGTCAAGCAATCCTGGTATCTCTAAAAATGAAAATGATGAAGATCAATCAGAATGTTTATTTATGGCAATGGATGCAACTAAAGAAAACAACTCCAAAGGGAAGAACATAGTTGATTTTGAAGACTCTGATGAAGAAGAAGCTGAAGTGAATCTTGAAGCAGAATTAGTATGTGCCCTTGAAGAACTAAAATTGTGTAGAAAGAAGAATCAGAAGATGAGATGCACACTAAAGGATTATGAAGAAAAAATCTGCATCTTTGAGGGAAGACAATCTCAAAGAGAAGAAGAAGAGGCAAATGAGCTCAAGGAATTGGAAACACAACTAAAAATATTTCAAACTCCTACAAATCAAAGGAGGATGAGTGCACAAAGTTGAACTTCAGACTGGAGAAACGAAAAGTTGAGATGGAACAAATGAGCAACAAACTAAAGGTATATGAAAAAATTGAAATGTCCTTGTGGCTTTAGGTTTGCACAAGATCCATTTTCCATTTTTACTCAAAATGTCCTTTCGAGTTGAAGATCTCAGTAACTCATTTGATTGAATGTTTTCAAACTACCCTCAATGTTGTTATTCTGCCCCTTTTTGAAACAAAATCCAAGTTTCCCCTTTATTTGTGCCCTAGTTTTTCATGTTGCACGGGCTGCGTTATTTTTCCTTGGCCAAAGAGTGAAAGAAACCCATGTTTGATCGAATTCCATTTTTATGAGGGTGAAATCTCACTCCCCAAGCTTAAATCATCCCCACATCATGTTTTGTTGGATTCAAAACCAAAAAATCCATCTTCTTTGTGAGAAAATTTGATTTCAGAAGCATCCCCTGCGTTTTTTCATTTTGACGGGCATACGGGCATGTTCTACCCGTCAAATTTATCATTGCAAAGTTTATGCTGACATGGCAGGCTCTCATTGGCCGGGTGTGGTCGGAAAAATGTTATAACTTGTCAAATTTTCAATTTTTGGTGAAGGGAGAATTTTCTGCAGCCCCACATTTGCCTACTGTGCCTACGTGGCATGATTTGATTGGAAAGAAGGAGCATCGAGTGGCGGAGGTCACTTAAAAATTTTTGCCTTCATTTTTGAAAAATTTCTCAAAATCAAGTTTTGCCCGAAGGCCCGCGCCCAATGGGAGGGTGACACGTGGCACGGGAGGTCAAATAGACAGCGTGGGAGTTGGGAAAATTTTATTGTTTTTGCTCAAGGATGTCGGAAGAAAATTTTTCCCCACGGCCCCGTGGTTCCACAGGGATGTGCTTACGTGGCCTGATGTGATTGGTCGAGGATTGGCGGGTGGTGGAGGAACTTAGGAAATTTTTCTTCCATTTTGGAAAAAATTCTCAAAATTAAATTTTTTCCGAAGGCCCACGAATGGCATGATGACACGTGCCAAAAGGGAAGGTGATGGATGGGATGGTGACACGTGTCCAAGAGGGCCAGGCGGATGATCAAGGACTTGGAAAATTTTGGTGTTTTTTGGCTCGGGGTGTCAGGGGAAAAATTTGGCCCATGAGCCCACAACCATTGGAAAGGTGACACGTGTCCAGGGAGATCAACCGGAATAGAGGGAACTTGGAAGAATTTGAAAATTTTTGGTTTCAAAATGCAAAAGAAAAATTTGGACCCGATGGCCCGCACCAATGAGAATGTGACACGTATGCACAGGGATGAAATGGAGAGGTGGAGGCTTGGAGGAATTTGAAGTTTTTAAACTTCAAAGGGTAAAAGGAAAAATTTTGGTTCAAGGTCCCGCCACCAATGAACAACGGACACGTGTCGACTTTTGATGGAAATTTGGAGCGCGGAGGAAAGATGGAAAATTTTCCAAATTTTAGCGAAAAATCTCAAAGAGAAAAATAAACCCATGGAAAAATTTGGAGTTTCGGCTCCGCATCCAATAGGACAGTGACACGTGGCATTTTTCAAATGTCAAAAGAGAGATGTCGGGCCCGCATGGAGTTTTGATGCTTGCGGAGGAATGAAGGAAAATGTGATGAGTCGGCTCCGCCTCCAATGGGAGATCGACACGTGGCAGAGAAACAAGCGGGTGTTCGGGCCCACGGGGAATTTTGAGAAAATTTTCCTTTTTGCAAAAAAAAGGGAAAAGTCATCATTTTGGCCCCATGGTTTTCAGTAGGGCCCATAGGAGGACACGTGGCACATTCAGGGGGCAAGCGGGGAAAAATTTCAAAATTTTTCGAGGTCGAAAAAAAAAAGTTCAAAATGTAAATTTTTAAATTGGGAAGGCCGGTCAATGGTATTTGGACACGTGTCCCACCTCAGTAAAGGAAAAAAGGTAATTTGGGCACTTTTGAAGAGGATTTGGATCTGCCACGTGGAGGGTTGGCATTTAAAGTTGATTTTAATCAACGCGGTGTGTGTGCATTTTCATTTTTGGGCGCCATTGGAGCTCCAAGAAGTGTGGAATCATCATTTTTGCACCAAAACACATGAAATTTTATATGAATCTGCATCCCTTCGGCCTTTGAACACAATGGAATCATTTATTTGAGCTAATTTGGTGCCCTATAGTGTTTTTGTGAGATATTTTTCTCAGCCCGTGAAAAACACGTGAAATGTAAAAATGAAAAGTTGCAGAGTTAAAAATGATGAGGGAAAAAGGTGAAAAATGATTGCAAATGCATGTTGGCATGGTGGAATGCCAAAAATGTGACCTAGGATGGATAAGGATCTGAGTTCATGTAATATTTTAAAATATTTGTGCATCTCTGGCATTTGGTGAGCTGTTTCACAGTTTTATATCATTTTTCATCAAATGGATAGGGTTTTGTAACAAATTTGATCCCTTTGGCATATTATTTGCTTGGGATGCAAGGATCCAAGTTGGCATAGGGTATATGATGTAGTTTTGGAAACATTTTTTATAGGTCTATTGAGAATTTTGGAAAAGAGAGAAGAATTTTCACAGGAAAAACTGGAAGAAGTCCATTTCCTTTTTGGAGAAATTGCCTGAGAGCCATTTTAATTCTGTTTGCATCAAATGTTCATCATGTTGAGTTGGTTTCAGCTGTAAAGCCATCAACAAGCTTTGAGATTGTTTAAATAACATTCCCTTGCTTGATATATTTGATCAAATTCTTGGATTAACTGGTTTTATCTCTTGGAAAAGCTTGCATGCACTTGTATTTCAGTATGTTTTCAATTTGTGTTTCATGCTCATGTTGCAATCTTGTGTTTGGGATCTTTATTGGTCATACATGGTCTCATTTCTTGTAGAGGGTTTGAAGGCATCTATAATCTTCCATTCAGAAGAGCATTCATTTGAGTGGAGATAAACAGATTTAAATCCATCTTACCTTCCTTGTAAATTGAGGGTATTTACAAACCTTTGGGTGTACCTTAGGACATGATCTAACAAGGGGTTCTGAATGCTTTATTGATATTTTCTTCAAGCCTTTGTGGTAGGCTATCAAAGTTTGTATGGAATAGTGCAGATTTGGGCATCCATTGTGCACACATCCTGGTTGAAAGAGCACTTCAAATTCATTGAAACATTTCTGTTGTTTAGGTGTTGTAATTCTTTTGCAAGGTTTCCCAAAGAAGGTGATGATTTCTAGCTACTCTTGTTCCAAGGTCTCTCATCAGAATTTCATTTTAAACTAACTCATCCTACCTACAATACCCCTACATCTGCATTGTGTGTCCACAAAAGAATTCAATCCTTTCACAAAAATGCACAAGGTTGATCAGGGTTTTATCATGTCTTTAGCAGCTCTAGCTTTGTTTTGAGAACATTTCCATCATTTAGTAGTGACATCTCTTTGAGTTTGGATAATGGATATTTGATCATGTTTTCACAAAGCCTCCTCCACACCATATGCAAAACACAAGGATATCTTCATCTCCTTACCATATAGGGGCTGCAATATAGGTTCTCTTGCCTTGGTTGATAGGCACAACCTAAAATAGTGAGGGTTAGATCAAAACCCTTATGAAGGTGCTATCCACTCCCTCAATTCTTGAATGCAAACAAGTAGATAGGTGTGATCCCCGGCTACAAATGACATACAAAACATCTATCTATCCTTGAGTGTCTTGTGCAGATTCATGATGTTGTTCAAGTTGTGAAGGAGATTAAATCTGGATACCAACACCCGAGTGGCATTGTTTCTGGGGATTTCTTGCAATTTCTTGGTGGTTTTGAAGTACTTGAAAGGTTTGAGCATTTGTGTGATCAAGTATTTGAGCTGTTATATTATTGAGATATCATTTCATACTTCAGATCTGGATGTTTTGGGTAAGAAAGACTTCAAACTCAACTGCTCTCCTCATCTACCAGTAATTTATGTGATTTGGATGCATTGTTTTTGGTTGAATTAAGAAGAAGAAAATCTGATTTGTAAATCCCTGCAAGTTTTCAGTATAGCATGCATTTGACAGAATATTTTTTAGTGCTTTCTTGCACAACTAAGGTGAAAATCCTTGGTGGCGACTCCATGCTGTTGGGATCTTGAAATACCAGTTGTCTAATACATTTTTATCATTTGAAACTTGTTGTTTAAATCTGTCAAACTGGAGGGAAGGAGATCCCTCTTCATCAAGGACTCTTCTAAGAAGTTGCTCACCGAATCAAGAAGCTCAGAACTAGAAGGAAGAAAAGTGTGGAAAGTGGTTGGTGATTTGGTTGCAAGGAAAGGAATCCCCATAGTTGAATTTGAAGGAGAACAACCTGTCATTGAAGATTATAATTCCTCTTCAAGTAGATCTGATTCAGGAAATCTTCTTGCTGATTTTCATTCTCCATCAGGTGAGGGACCTTCTTGTGTATTTAAAAAACTTGCTCCTAAATCTGCTCCTGTAGTTTCTAAGTTTGCTAAAGTCTATCAAGAGAGAGAGCCTTTGGGGGGTTATCATTTTAGAGATCATTCATCTATTCCAATCAGACCCATTACTACTCCTCATCAGCTTGTTTCACCTCCAAGATCACCCCCACCAAACAATATGGCTCAACCTAGACCTCCATTTGTTGTAAACACATTTGGTCCTATAAATTTTGGAGGAATGGATGGTTATCCAAATGCTGTCCCACAGGATGTGAGAAATAGATTACCAAAATTCCAAGGTAACAATGCCATAACTGGAGATCAACACCTCAAACTCTTTGTTAACATGATGGAAGACTTTGAAATAGAATTTGAGGATGTGTATATCAAGTTGTTTATCCATACACTTGAGGAAGATGCAAGAGATTGGTATAAAGCTCTGCTGATAACTCTATTGATTCATGGAATGAGATGAGTAATGCATTCAGATTACAATATGGAGACAAAACAGATCCAAGGTTCCTTCTATCCGAGTTTGAGAACATCAAGAAGAACCCTAATGAGACCGTTCATGATTTCAATACAAGGTTTAATAAGACATTGAGAAGGCTACCTATAATTTTGAGGCCTTGTGATGAATCTTGCTTGATCAAATATGTAGATGCATTTGATAAAAAGGCAGCCTATTACTTGAGAGACAAAAATCCTACAAACTTGAGGCAAGCTTTCACCATGGCACTTCAAATTGAAAATAATATTAAAGTTGTTGGTAAACCACTTAAGAGGGATGGTGTGAAGTTGATAAACCCTGAGAAGCCACAAACTAGCAAGGGTGCTGATTTGGAGGATGTTGTCAAGACTTTGGCTAGGGGTTGTCAAAGAAATTTCCTACAAATTAGCCCGGGTGAGAAAGGAATTGGGAAAAGTTCACAAGGACAACAAAGAACTCAAAACCATGATAGATTTGGCAATCATCCTAGGGGTGATCAAAGACAAGATGATAGAGGTAAAGGGCTTATTGGATCTGCAAATAGACAACCCCAAGCACGTGAAAATAGAGTGGTGCCTGACCCTCTGACTGCAAGAGTTGTTGTTGTTCAAGAAGTTGCTGATATGGATTGGTGTGACAGATGTTTTCTTCCTCATCCGCCATGTGAAATGGACCAACAAGATATAGATGATGATAATGAGAATGAAATGGATGATGACATTTGTATGATGGGCAGCTCTTCAGGCTCACAGCAAGCAAGCAACATCAACAGATGTGATAAGTGCAAGGACTGCTGCAACCTTTTGGGATTGCATAAAGAGGGTACCATTTCTTTCTCTTCCTCAAACTCATGATGTAGATGTAGTTCAGGCCTTTGAAATTCCTAATAATGACTTTGAATACCTAAGGGCTTTAATGATCAAGAAGTATGATGGTGGTATTCCTTCGGAGGAAGATAGACAATTGTTAATGAATGTTGTGGTTGGTCAAGAAAAGGAGTACAATACTAGAAGTAAAGTTGTTAGAGGAGCTGGTCCTCAAGCCAAGCCAAAGACACCCTTGCTCACAAGCATTCCCAAAGATAATCCTAGAAGAGAAATAATTGCTAAGAACCCTGTTGTCCCATGCAAAAATATCAGTCCTCTTCATGCCCAGGCTGCCAAGAATACTTCTCCATCTGATGAACCTTCTTGTTCCCTTCAATGTTGTTTTGCCAAAGAATGTTCCATATGATATAGCCCAGGTATTGAGCCAAATTAAAGTGAGTGTTCCCATTATTGAATTGCTCAGAATTCCTGAACACAAGAAAAGAGCTTTTGAATACTTGGGATTAAAAGAAGAAAAGATTATACCAAGCAGAAATGTCAATGTTGTTGAGAGTCCTCTTCAAAGCGTTGTTGGCCCTGAAACACCACCACCAATGGAAGATCTTGGAGAGGCACCTGAAGTGTATTTGGGGACATCCTTGGTTGATTCCCAATTGAATGTTGATCCATTCTTCACAACTTTTCTCATCAAAGGTAGGTTGCTTCACAATTGCATGTTTGATTCCGGTGCATCATGTAATGTTATGCCTCTAGAAGTTATGAATGAATTGGATATCAAGGTGACAACAGCATATGGAAAGTGTATAGCCATGGATTCAAGGGAAGTTCTGGTTGTTGGATGTGTGAAGGGTTTAGTAGTGCAACTTGCAGCCTATCCGGGTAAGAATTTAAAACTTGATGTTGTAATTGTTGATTGCCCTGCCAAATGGGGTATGCTTTTGTCAAGAAAGTGGGCTGCAAGTGTTGGTGGTAGTGTTCAAATGGACATGTCCTATGCCACCATTCCCATTGAGGGCAGCCTTGTCAAACTCTATGGTGAAAAGAAGATGTTACACTTGATTGAAGATCCCAACAATGCTTCTTATGAAGTGTTGTTTGCTGATGTAGATGTTGACAATTTCATTGGTTTTTGCTGATGGAAAAGAGAATAAGATGGAAAATCAGAGTGTCTTGGTATGGTAGGTTCTCCATGGACATTACTATTTGATGGAGCTTGCTCCAAAGTTGGAAATGGTGCTGGTATAGTGTTGGTTTCCCCTAGTTTAGAGGAGTTTCCTTTTTCCTTCAAGCTCAATTTTGAATGTACTAACAACATTGCTGAGTATGAGGCATTATTATTGGGATTAAGGATTGCATGGAAGTATGGAGTAAAGGATATTGTTGCTAAAGGAGATTCAGAGCTGGTTGTCAAGCAAGTAAGAAAGTTATATGCCACAAAAAATCAGCGTATGAAGCAATATAAGCATGTTGTTTGGGACTTGATTGAAATGTTTGATTCCTTTAACATTGTTTACCATGATAGAAGTCTTAATGTTGCTGCTGATCAGCTGGTTGTTCTTGGTTCTAAGTTTGATAATTGCACCATTTCACCTTTTTGTGAATATGATGTTGAAGTGCTAACAAGGCCAGTTGTCCCGGATAATGTGAAACATTGGCAGATTTTTGATGATGATGCACAAGTGTTGAGATTCTTACAATGCCAAGGAGAGTTTTTCTGGTCAGAATATTGATTGGGAACCAATGGTGTGCATGAATGAAGGTAGAGAAACTTTGTTTGACAAGGATATTATACAATTGAAAACAAATACCATTCCTAAAGGTCTTGTTGCACTTGAATCCAATTTTAGCAATGTTGATTGCATCATTAATAGAAAGATGTCTACTTCAAGGGATGTGGAAGAGCATAATTTGGGAACTAAAGACAAACCAAGGAAGATCTGGTTGGGTAGTCATCTCAGCAAAGAAGAAAAACAGTCCTATGCCCAACTTTTAAAGAAATATCAAGATTGCCTTGCTTGGTCTTATTCAGAGTTGAAGGCATATAGAGAAGATTTGTTTCAGCATGAGATCCCTCTTGAGGCTAAAGCCAAACCATTTAGACAAAAAAAAGGCCTATTAACCCACTACTTTCCATGAAAATGCAAGAAGAGTTGAAGAAATTGAGAGATGGTGGCATCATTCAGCCTACTAGATACTCTTCTTGGGTTGCCAACCTTGTGCCAGTTAGAAAGAAGAACGGAGATATCAGACTTTGTGTGGATTTTAGGAATCTAAACAAAGCATCTATGAAGGACAACTATCCTTTGCCAAACATGGAGAATATGTTGCAGCTTGTGACAGGGTCAGAAATGCTTTCTACTTTGGATGGTTTCTCTGGATACAATCAAGTAGTTGTTAAAGAATCAGAAAGACTTAAGACAACCTTCACTACTCCTTGGGGAACTTATGTTTTTGTAAGGATGCCTTTTGGATTGATGAATGTTGGGGCTACTTTTCAAAGGGCAATGGATGTTGCTTTTTGCTGGTTATATCAATGAGTTTATTGTAGTTTACCAAGATGATGTGACTATTTTTTCAAGACAATGAGCAGACCATTTGCAACACCTAGAGAAGATGTTGATCAGATGTAGGGAGTATGGCATTTCACTTAATCCAAAGAAGTGTCATTTTGGTGTGCCAAAGCCAAGTTGTTGGGGCATATTGTATCTAAAGAAGGTGTTATGATAGATCCTGAGAGAGTGGAAGCAATCAGCAAGGTGCCTATGCCAAGAACCAAGAAGGGTATTCAATCTTTCTTTGGCCAAATCAATTTCATTAGAAGGTTTGTCTCCAATTTTGCTGAGTTGACTCTTCCAATCACAAGCATGCTAAGAAAGGATCAAGTTATTAAGTGGGAAAAGGCTGCCATCCAAGATTTTGAAGGGATAAAGGATGCACTCAAACATGCACCTGTTTTGGCAGCTCCAAACTATAAGATGCCTTTCCAAATCTTCTCTTTTGCATCTGAATTTACTATTGCTTCAGTTTTGTTACAAAAGGATGAAAATGGAGCTGAGAGGCCTATTGCTTTCTTTAGCAAGGCTTTACAAGTAGCTGAATTGAGGTACACAATTATGGAGAAACAAGCATTTGCATTAGTAAAAGCAACAAATATTTTCAGGCCCTATATTTTGAGTTCAAAGGTTGTTGCTTATGTTCCCCACACCATGGTTAAAGACATCTTATCTGACATGGAAATATCAAGCAAGAGATGTAGATGGGTTAACAAATTACAAGAGTATGATATGGATATCCAAACAACAAAGTTGGTAAGAGGTTTAGGTCTTGCCAAACTCATGGCTGAGAGTAATTTGTAGAATGTAGAAGTGAATCAGCTAGGGGAAGAAAGGGCAGATCTCCTTGACAAATTGATGAATTATGAGTGGTACAAGGATGTGGTCTATTACCTCAAGCACTTATGTTATCCCAGTCACTTAAATAAAAATCAGAAAAGAGCCCTCAAGCTGGCTTCTCAGAAATATGTCATAACAGACCTTGGGCTGGCTTGGAAGAACCCTGAAGGTGTCCTCTTGAAATGCATAACTGAAGATGAAGCTCCCAAGTTGATTGCTGATTTCCATGGGGGAGTTTGTGGAGGACATTTTTTGGGAGAGTGATAACACATAAGATTTTAAGAGCTGGTTATTGGTGGCCAACTCTTTTCAAAGATGCAAACCAGTTAGTTAGAAGGTGTGATAGTTGCCAACATTTTTCAGGAAGATTGAAAGCTTCAGGCTCCCTTCCTTTGCAGCCTGTATCAGTTGAAGCTCCTTTCAAACAATGGGGAATGGATTTTATTGGTGAGATTTCAGATCCTTCTAGTGCTGGTTATAAAGTGGATCCTTGTAGCAACTGATTATTTTACAAAATGGGTTGAGGCAATTCCATCTAGAAAGGAAACACACCAAGTGGTAATGGATTTCTTGCTGAATCATATCATATGTAGATTTGGGGTTCTAGTTAAGATTGTGTCTGATAATGCTATGTGTTTTAGAGCCAAGCCTTTGATGGCAATGTGTAATGAATATGGGATAAATCTGACCTATTCTTCAAACTACAACCCACAAGGGAATGGGCAAGCTGAATCAAGTAACAAAAACTTGCTCAAGATCATTAGAAGAACCTTGGAAATCAACAAGAAGAAGTGGGGAGAACAGTTGAAATTTGTAGTTTGGGCTGATAGGATAACTCCAAAAAGAGCAACTGGTAAAAGCCCATTTGAACTGGTGTATGGAACTTAGGCTTTGCTGCCATTACACCTGTAATTATCCACTTTTCAGTTTTCCCAGCAGTTGGAAGATCAAGAACATGGCCCATATGAATCAAGAATCAATCAGATCATTGAGTTGGATGAAGAAAGGAGAGCTTCTCATCAAAGGCATGTCAGGTTTAGGGAGAAATTGAAGAAGTTGTTTGATAAGAAGGTCACCCCTAGAGCTTTTAGTGTTGGAGATCTGGTTTTGCTGTGGGATAGTAGGCATGAAGACAAGGGCAAGCATGGAAAATTTGATGCTCTATGGATGGGCCCTTATGCCATTGATATCAGGATTGGAGAAAATACATTTTTTCTCAAGGATTTGGATGGGGATTTGTTGGAGCTGCTGTTAATGGCAGACATTTAAAACACTTTTTGGATTAAATCCCCAAAGGAGGTATGCACAAGTTGTACATTTTGTATAGCCCTTGTTTTTGTTTTGTCTTTTCCTTGTTCTTGTTGTTGTTGGCTTGTGGTTTTCCCTTTTGTCCTTGGCAACCATTGTTGGTGTGGTTTTCTCGCTCTGTTTTTGGTGAAAATTCTAGTTTTTAGGGCTGCTATGCATGTTTTGACTCCTTGCCCAATGGATTTTGGCACTTGGTCTACGTTGTGATCTTGTGGCACTCGGGAGTGCCCATCCCCAAGAAAGAGCCAATGTTGGTGCAATTTATGGGTTTGCACACTTTACTCTAATTCTCCATTTTCCATTTTTACTCCAAAATGTCCTTGTGGCTCGAGCTGAAGATCTGTAACTCGTTTTATCTAGTTGAATGTTTTCAAACTGCCCTCAATGTTGTTATTTTGCCCCTTTTTGAAACAAAATCCAAGTTTCCCCTTTATTTGTGCCCTAGTTTTTCATGTTGCGGGCTGCGTTATTTTTCCTTGGCCAAAGAGTGAAAGAAACCCGTGTTTGATCGAATTCCATTTTTATGAGGGTGAAATCTCACTCCCCAAGCTTAAATCATCCCCACATCATGTTTCGTTGGATTCAAAACCAAAAAAATCCATCTTCTTTGTGAGAAAATTTGATTTCAGAAGCATCCCTGCGTTTTTTCATTTTGACGGGCATACGGGCATGTTCTACCCATCAAATTTATCATGCAAAGTTTATGCTGACATGGCAGGCTCTCATTGGCTGGGTGTGGTCGGAAGAAATGTTATAACTTGTCAAATTTTCAATTTTTGGTGAAGGGAGAATTTTCTCCATGGCCCCGCATTTTCCCTTGTGCCTACGTGGCATGATTTGATTGGAAAGAAGGAGCATCGAGTGGCGGAGGTCACTTAAAAATTTTTGCCTTCATTTTTTACAAATTTCTCAAAATCAAGTTTTTGCCCGAAGGCCCGCCCAATGGGAGGGTGACACGTGGCACAGGGGGAGGTCAAACAGACAGCATGGGAGTTGGGAAAATTTTATTGTTTTTTTGCTCAAGGATGTCGGAAGAAAAATTTTTCCCGTGGCCCCATGGTTCCATGGGATGTGCTTATGTGGCCTGATGTGATTGGTTGAGGATTGGCGGGTGGCGAGAAGAACTTAGGAAATTTTTCTTCCATTTTGGAAAAATTCTCAAAATTAAATTTTTTTCCCGAAAAGCCCATGCCCAATGGGATGGTGACACATGTCAGGAGGGCCAGGTGGATGATCAAGGACTTGGAAAATTTTGGTGTTTTTTGGCTCGGGGTGTCAGGGGAAAAATTTGGCCCGCGAGCCCACAACCATTGGAAAGGTGACACGTGTCTAGGGAGATCGACTGGAATAGAGGGAACTTGGAAGAATTTGAAAATTTTTGGTTTCAAAATGCAAAAGAAAAATTTGGACCCGATAGCTGCACCAATGAGAATGTGACACGTATGCATGGGAGGATGAAATGGAGGCGGAGGAATTTTGGAGGAATTTGAAGTTTTAAACTTCAAAGGGTAAAAGGAAAAATTTCGGTTCAGAGGTCCACACCAATGAACAATGGACACGTGTTCGAATTTTGATGGAAATTCGGAGCGCGGAGGAAAGATGGAAATTTTTCCAAATTTTAGCGAAAAATCTCAAAGAGAAATAAACCCACAGAAAAATTTGGAGTTTCAGCTCCACATCCAATAGGACAGTGACACATGGCATTTTTAAAATGTCAAAAGAGAGATGTCGGGCCCGCATGGAGTTTTGATGCTTGTGGAGGAATGAAGGCAAATGTGATGAGTCGGCTCCGCCTCCAATGGGAGATCGACACGTGGCAGAGAAACAGCGGGTGTTCGGGCCACGGGGAATTTTGAGAAAATTTTCCTTTTTGCGAAAAAGGAGAAAAGTCATCATTTTGGTCCGCGGTTTTCAGTAGGGCCCATAGGAGGACACGTGGCACATTCAGGGGGCAAGCGGGGAAAAATTTCAAAATTTTCTCGAGGTCAAAAGGAGTCGCAAATGCAAATTTTAAAAAAGAAGGCCCGGTCCAATGGTATTTGGACACGTGTCCCACCTCATCTAAAAGGAAAAAAGGTAATTTGGGCACTTTTGAAGAGGATTTGGATCTGCCACGTGGAGGGCTGGCATTTAAAGTTGATTTTAATCAACGGCAGCTGTGCATTTTCATTTTTTGGGCGCCATTGGAGCTCCAAGAAGTGTGGAATCATCATTTTTGCACCAAAACACATGAAATTTTATATGAATCTGCATCCCTTCGGCCTTCTGAACACAATGGCATCATTTATTTGAGCTAATTTGGTGCCCTATAGTGTTTTTTGTGAGATATTTTTCTCAGCCCGTGAAAAACACGTGAAATGTAAAAATGAAAAGTTGCAGAGTTAAAAATGATGAGGGAAAAAGGTGAAAAATGATTGCAAATGCATGTTGGCATGGTGGAATGCCAAAAACGTGACCCTAGGATGGATAAGGATCGAGTTCATGTAATATTTTAAAATATTTGTGCATCTCTGGCATTTGGCAAGTTGTTTCATGTTTTATATCATTTTTCATCAAATGGATAGGGTTTTGTAACAAATTTGATCCCTTTGGCATATTCTTTGCTTGGGATGCAAGGATCCAAGTTGGCATAGGGTATATGATGTAGTTTTGGAAACATTTTTAGAGGTCTGTTGAGAATTTTGGAGAAAAGAGAGAAGAATTTTCACAGGGAAAAACTGGAAGAAGTCCATTTCCTTTTGGAGAAACTACTGAGAGCCATTTTAATTCTTGTTTGCATCAAATGTTCATCATGTTGAGTTGGTTTCAGTTGTAAAGCCATCAACAAGCTTTGATATTGTTTAAATAACATTCCCTTGCTGATATATTTGATCAAATTCTTGGATTAACTGGTTTTATCTCTTGGAAAAGCTTGCATGCACTTGTATTTCAGTATGTTTTCAATTTGTGTTTCATGCTCATGTTGCAATCTTGTGTTTGGGATCTTTATTGGTCATACATGGTCTCATTTCTTGTAGAGGGTTTGAAGGCATCTACAATCTTCCATTCAGAAGAGCATTCATTTGAGTGGAGATAAACATATTTAAATCCATCTTACCTTCCTTGTAAATTGAGGGTATTTACAAACCTTTGGGTGTACCTTAGGACATGATCTAACAAGGGGTTCTGAATGCTTTATTGATATTTTCTTCAAGCCTTTGTGGTAGGATATCAAAGTTTGTATGGAATAGTGCAGATTTGGGCATCCATTGTGCACACATCCTAGTTGAAAGAGCACTTCAAATTCATTGAAACATTTCTGTTGTTTAGGTGTTGTAATTCTTTTGCAAGGTTTCCCAAAGAAGGTGATGATTTCTAGCTACTCTTGTTCCAAGGTCTCTCATTAGAATTTCATTTTAAATTAACTCATCCTACCTACAATACCCCTGCATCTGCATTGTGTGTCCACAAAAGAATTCAATCCTTTCACAAAAATGCACAAGGTTGATCAGGGTTTTATCATGTCTTTAGCAACTCTAGCTTTGTTTTGAGAACATTTCCATCATTTAGTAGTGACAGCTCTTTTGAGTTTGGATAATGGATATTTGATCATGTTTTCACAAAGCCTCCTCCACACCATATGCAAAACACAAGGATATCTTCATCTCCTTACCATATAGGGGCTGCAATATAGGTTCTCTTACCTTGGTTGATAGGCACAACCTAAAATAGTGAGGGTTAGATCAAAACCCTATATGAATGAGATTTGGTGATAACAACTCAACAAACATAGTTGGAAAAGGAACCTTGAGTCTAGATAATGGAAAGACTATAACTGAAAATGTTTTATATGTTGAAGGTCTTAAACATAATCTGCTGAGTGTGAGTCAAATGTGCAAGAGGGGATATAATGTGATATTCCATGACAAAGGCTATGATATTATAAATTGCAAAACAGGAAAGAAGGTTGCAAAGGCCAAGCGAGACAAAGAACAACATGTATGTTCTTAATGAGATAAACAAAGAGAAATGCTTCACAAGTAAGATAGATTACAGTTGGTTGTGGCACAAAAGATTGGGGCATGTGAGTTTTGAAAATATTGTAAAGCTAAGTGCAAAAGGTTGCGTCAGACATATGCCAACCATTGTGAAACCCACAGATACACTATGCAAGGCCTATTTACATGGAAAACAAACAAGGAGATCATTCAAATCAAAGGAGTACTCTACAACCAGACCACTGGAGTTGATTCATACAGACCTATGCAGACCCACCGAACTGAAGGTATAAATGGTGAGGTATATTTTATGCTTCTAATAGATGATTACACTAGAATGACATGGGTAACATGTTTGAAGAAAAATTCGAAGCCTTAGATTCAAGAAATTCAAGGCACTGGTAGAAAATGAGAAGAACAAAAAGATCAAATTCCTAAGATTAGATAGAGGTGGAGAATTCTAGTCAAATGAGTTCGATGAATTTTGTGAAGAACATGGAATAAGAAGACAATTCTCAGCCGCTAGAACACCTCAACAAAATGGGGTTGTTGAGAGGAAGAACAAGACTGTTTAGGAGATGGAAAGAACCATGCTAAATGAATCCAAACTCTTAGATAGGTATTGGAGTGAAGCAGTGTACACCATGATTTATATTTTGAATAGATCTCAACTAAGGATAAATAATGAAAAAACTCCCTATGAACTATGGAAGAAGAGACCAACAAATGTAAAGCACATAAGAGTCTTTGGTAGTAAATGTTATATCAAAAGAGATGAAGACAACTTGGGAAAATTTGACTCAAGATGTGATGAAGGAATATTCCTTGGCTACTTAGTGGTCAATGTGGCTTACAGATGCTATAATAAAAGGTTGCAAAATATTGTTGAAAGCACTAATGTGAAGGTGGATGAGACACAATATGCCAAAACCAACACTCAACATAATGACAGTCTTGAAGAACAAGAAGATGATGAAGAATTGGACAGTCCACATGAAGAAGCAGATGAAGAGGAAGAAAGGCTAGACACTAAGGCACCCTCCAGGCAAGTCAAAAGGACCATCCTTCTAATCAGATCATTGGAAACAAAGATGGTGACATTCTCACTAGAAGAAATTTAAGAGAGAAACATAACCATGAAGACATAACACTCCTGTCAATGATAGAACCCAAGAATGTTGCAAAAGCATGCAAGGATCAGCATTGGGTAGATGCCATGAATGAAGAGCTAGATCAGATTGAAAAGAATGAGACATGGGAACTGGTACCCAGACCACGGAACAAGAATGTGATTGGAACCAAATGGGTATTCAGAAACAAACTAAATGAAAAAGGAGAAGTGACAAGAAACAAGGCAAGGCTAGTGTGCAAAGGATACACGTAAATGGAAGGAATTGAATTTGATGAAACATTTGCACCAGTTGCAAGAATGGAGGAAATAAGGCTATTTATGGCTTACATGGCATACAAGAAGATCAAAGTATTCCAGATGGATGTGAAATCAACCTTCCTAAATGGTTTCCTAAATGAAGAGGTATATATTGAACAACCTGATGGATTTTCACTAACTAAAGATAAGGATTATGTGTGCAAGTTGAAGAAAGCTTTGTATGGATTAAAACAAGCTCCCGAGCTTGGTACAATAGATTGGATTCATACCTCATTGAGAAAGGATTCAGAAAAGGTGTTGTGGACAACAATATCTACATCAAGGAAGAAGGAGAACATCTGCTCATTGTCATAGTCTATGTAGATGACATCATATTTGGTGGAGACCATGATAAGATGACATATGAATTTGTTGATATGATGAAAGAAGAATTTGAAATTTCTATGCTTGGAGATCTTTCATTCTTTCTAGGTTTACAAATCAGTCAAATAGATCAAGGTATATTCATATCCCAAACTAAGTATATCAAGGAGATGTTGAAAAGATTCAGAATGGAAGAATGCAAACTAATTGGGACACTAATGGAAGTTGGATGCAAGTCGAAAGCAGAGTGTTAGGTTGTAGAGCCTATTTTCATGTGTGAAAGTGTTGAAGAATTTACACTTAAGAGTAATGTACTCTTTCCAAAGTTGTCTCGGCCCGGGGTTCTGGGGCACAACCCCGAGAATGTTTTTGGCCTAAAAAAACATGCCCAATATATCGGGAAACTTGATTTTCTCATATGGGTGGGATTTTGACCCATAGGTTTATGGGACGATTTTGGACCATGGTTTTAATACTCACGGTTTTGTAAAACTTCTTAAGCGATTATATACTTATGTGGTTTTGTGCATATGGTAGGTAAGAGGTAACATTGCAGATATGTTTGAATTCAGTGTGAATTTCAGCAGAGTTTGTTGAGCACAACTCCAAACAGATTTGGGTATTGTATTGAGATAGCGGTGGATTGTAATAAAATTTGAGCAAGTGATTCTTGGTGGATGTAGCCCAAATTGGGTGAACCACGTTAAATAATGTCTCTTTGTGTTGTGTTATTTTATTTTGCACTTTTATTTGAGATCTATAATATTTTCTGCATATTAGTTTCTATTATTGCGATTCTATGAGGGATTGTTCCACATATTTTATCCCTTATTTCCTAACAATTGGTATCAGAGCCTGGTTTGGTTTGCTAAAGTGTTGAATCATAGGGAAAGTTTTAGCTTGAGTGGGAGCTATGGCAGATGATGGAAGATCAAGGGTTGATAAATTCAATGGGTAGAATTTCATTCTTTGGAAGATGTAGATGGAAGATTACCTTTATCAGAAGGATCTTTATATTTTGTTGTCTAAGAAGGTGAAAAAACCATCGAGCATGATGGATGCGAGAATAGGATTTGTAAGATAGGAAAGCACTTGGGACAATCCGGTTGTGTCTTGCATCTTGGTATTATTTAATAATTCAAATGAGAAGAATGCAAAAGAACTGATGGATGCATTAGGAAAGTTGTATGAAAAACCCTCTGCCTCTAATAAGATATTTTTAATGAAAAATTTGTTTAATATGAAGATGTCTCGAGAATGGTTTGGTTGTAGATCATTTAAATTATTTTAATACGATTGTAAATATGCTAGCTTGATTCTGATAGAATTTGATGAAGAAATTAGGGATTTATTAATTCTATGCTCTTTACCTAAGAGTTGGAATAGCACAGTAATGACGGTAATCAACTTGGTTCCAACTAACTCAAAATTGAAGTTTTAGGATCTTTGTAGGGGCGATTCTAAGTGAGGAAATGCAAAGAAAAAGCTCTGGGAAATATTATACTTGTGGAATGCTTGATAGTGGAACCTAGAGGGAGAAAAAAGAATAGAGGAAGCGTGGAAAATTGAAAGATCAGGAAAGGTCAAAATCCAAAAGCAAGATACTATGCTAGCTTGTGGAAAGTCCGGGTATGCAAAGAAATATTGTTGGGAGTTTCGGGACAAGAAGAAACAACATGAAGAAAACAAGGAGGAAAATGTGGCAATGGGTAATGTATGTCAGGATGCTTTGATTCTTTCTTTGCACAATATTGCTGAATCTTGGGTTTTAGATTCGGGGGCTTCTTTCCATGCTACTCCACATAGGCATTATTTTGTTTATTATGTTCAAGGGATTTTGGGCAAGTTTTTCTTGGTGATGATGATCCTTGCAGTATAGTTGGAAAAGGTTATGTTTAGGTTAAGATGTAGAATGATAATATATGGCTATTAAAGGATGTCGGACATATGCCTACTTTAAAATGAAATTTGATATCGGTGGGCAGGTTGGGAAGTGATGGTTGTCTTTGTGATATTCACAACAAATTTTTGGAAGGTTTCTTGTCACGCACGCAAAATTACATGTGCTAAATTGTTAGAAAATGGTTACAAAAGTCCCCAATGATGATTCATGTCCTTTCAAGAAGGTGTTTGAGCTCCAATTTCCATTCACAGTGTATATTTGTTGCCTAGACGTCTTTACTTCATCTTCCCAGTGCTTTTTCTAGCTTCCTTCCTCTTCTGCGCATGTTTTGGCCTTAAGTTCCGGGACATTTGCCTTGCCTACGTAGCATTTCTGAAACCGCAACCCAAGATAGCGTGGTGGTTCTGAAACCACTTTGCCCAAGATAGGGTAGCAGTCTTGAAAAACCGACGCCCTGTGTAGGGTGGCGTTCCTACTGCTTTTTCCCAGTTATTCATGCATGTTTTAACATGTGATGGTTCACTTAACTTCACTTTTTACATGCATCTCGTGAGCCAAATTGTCTAAAATTATCTTTGATTGCTTGGTTCTCCTTCCTCCTTATATTTTTAAATAGATTTAATTAGTTGTAACTACTCCTTGCCTTGTGCATGAAGGCACCTCCCATCCTCCATTCCTATATATTCCATGCTTGTATTCAAGCAAAAGAGCCTGAGAATTTTGTGTATCTTACATTGTATTGCTCTTTATGATCTTGCTAGCAATTTCATAGCCAAGCTCTAATCTCTTGTGTTACCCTCTTCTACTGCATTGCATCCAGACCGCCATCAAGTTGCCATTGCTCAAGCGCCATCCTCCTATTGGTGTTCTTGCATTCCCAATCTCTTGGACTCATATGAACACTCAAAGAAAGAAAGGGACATCTTGAGGGAACTAATACAAACATAACTAGATTTACCATAGCTCTTGCTTATCCAGGTTGGAATTCTGTGTTAGTTTTCCTTGTTTGTTGAATTGTGAATTTCAAATCAATAGTTTAAAATCATTCATATCAAATAGAGTAGAAAATCATTTGTTTTAATAAATTAGTCAATCACAAGTAGAACAAATCATTAGTAATTTTCCTGTTTAACATTACGGGGAAATTATGAGGAACAATAGCTCTTTCGGGGTCATGATTTGTTCTTCACCTCTGAGGTAGGGTTTGAAGGGTTTTGATCAGATTAGGTTATTTGCTTTAGATCGATTCATACATTTGCACAAGTAAACAACTACATCCGGATGATTACTTGTCTTTAGTTTATTTATTAGATTAAAACACAATGCTTAAAGATTAGAAAAGAATAAAAATATTTCCTTTGATAGATTAGTTTGCTTTTATTGCTTTGATCTAAAACATTTTGAAAACTCTAAAAACATAGATTAGATTTCCTTTAGTAATTAGTTTTCTTATTAAAAGTCATTTTATTTCATTATGTATGACCATCAATGGTCCACAACAGGAAAATACATACAGTTGTGATCCATTGGTCCCATAACCCAACATGCTAGAATTGATAACTGACATTGATACCAACTTACATTTAACAATCTTACGCACACCTGCAAATTTTGCTAAGAAAATAGAACAACTCAATACACTAAATATCGCTGCTAATCAAGCCTATGACTATTGGACTGCTCCTAGCAATAGGGTTTGATTACGTGCATGACCATCCAAGGGCCACAACCTCCATGAGTCTTTGGTTGTGATCCTTAGGTCCCACAACCCAATGGGCCTGCCAATCAGTTAGACATTGACACTAGTTTATGCACATTAGTATTCAAATCTTCGCCACTTCCACCAGATATTATCACACAACTTTCCCTACTGAACATAACAGATTGATCAAGCTAATAATTTGGACGAGAGAATAAAATCACCCATAAATACTTGTGGCTCCACCATGCCTCTCATTCTTACTTCCATGACCTTTTCTGGAAATCTATACGAGATTCCCCGTAGGTCATTTTCCGTGTGTTCAAAAAACCAGTGAATAAAATCTTGGTTGAGATTGACATTGATTAGAGTTTATGAGTGGCTATTATCTCAGATCGAGACATCACACCACTTCAAGTTAGGAGAGCATTCTTTTCCTTAGACTCATAGATCCTGACATTGCGTGTTGAAGATATAAGATTTCCCAATTAGCTTGATCCCCGTCACCACACTCACATTCATAATCATTCTACACCGGTTGTCTTGCACGACCTCGAGAGGTCAAGTGTGAAGAAGGTCACGTGTTGATTTTCTATCGTACAAATTGGTGAACCCAACGTGAAGAGCTAGTCTCTAAACATTTCCACTTTCTTCATCCATCCTTTATTCTGCGGGTATTCTTATACCCCCCGAATATGTCAAGATATGATGAGTACGGTTGGCCCATCCCAAGTTTTGACATGTATCACTACCAATGAAGTATATCACAAAAACCACATTCACTTTCAACCTAGGCGGATAGCTATTCATCTGCTCTAAACCCTCACCTTTAGGGAACCAATGTTGGTTCCTCTGTACGTATTGAGGAACTCAACCAGTCACTCGGACCTATCCCCATGAACAATCAAGTTTGAACAACATGACTTTCATTGGTGAAGAAAGTTCATCTCCTCGGGTATTGTTTTAACAACCCATTAGCATGCAATCGATCAAATCCCCCATCTAGATGAGGAGTATTTAACATGATATGCTATGAGTGAACAAAACTTCGAGGATACGAACCGATCTTTTGATAGGTTCATAAGGAAAATATGATGTCCTACTTCAAACCAATAATGCTACCCCCACCAATAGACAACACGCTAATGAGGTGTGGCAATATCATGAATAATTCATAACAGGATACCATACTCCTCAAAAACCTCTCGAGGGTTCAACAAAAGGTGCCTAGGAAAAGCACTTTTCGCCCGTCGATGGGAGATGTCATTTCAGCTTTGGTAGACAAAGTCAAGGAGTTAGAGCTTTCCCAAAATATGCATAATTAATATGCAGGGAAAGCGTAAACTCCTTCCTACCCATAAAATTATGGGAAAATACCTAATGCACAGAATCCTCCAATTTACATGAATACTAAAAACCTTGGAGATCTTCTTATGGGGACGGGCACCTTGGGTATACCCCCCCAAGCTAGGTATGGATATCGTAATAGGCACAAGCTGAAAGTGCATTTTAAAACGCCATACCAATCGGAAATGCAACATTCCTTGGCTTCATGCCTTGATTCCATATCAATGTAATCAACCCCCTATGTACACATGTATTCTAAATCTCCATAGGGGGACATGTATACCTACCCAAGTCCATATGGACAACCGTAGGGGATGCCACACACCCCAAAAAAATGTCTATCTTTGTCCCATTTCAAGAACCGATGTAGCCCCACCTCTCCAACAAAGATCTTCAATGGTTGAAACATACGCAATAGGGACCTATTCTAAATTTCTTAAGGAACCCCTAGACTTCTCCATTAGGACAATGATGCTCTCGATACCCTTGCTTGATCTTCCGAAGTTCAAAGAGGAGGAAATCCTAATGCCCACATCAAGGCTTATGAAATGAACATTGGAGAGCTACTCCCATGGGATGCAGTCATTGCGAAAATTTTCCTTAAGACACTAGAAGGTATTGCTCTAGACTGGTACAATAGGATACCAGAGTCTTCAATACACTCATTCAAGCAACTTGTATTAGATTTTATGAAAGATTTTGATATGAAAAAGCTTTTGAGAACATGAATCAGGGAATTCCTTCATATCAAGAAAGAACACAATGAGTCTGTAGCCCACTTTATTCAAAGGTGGCGACAAGTTCTCTACTCCTCTACAAGCACTCCAAATATGGATCAAACAAAACTTTGTGATTTGTTCCTTCACTCTATTAACAGAGAGACAAAAGAAGAGGTTCAAAAGCTCCCACTAATGAGCTATGAAGAGGTGCTAGAGGGTACTCTTCAGATTGACCAAATGGCCATTGACAGTGGTCATAAGACTTATGGAGCAAATGGGAAGTTAGTCACTCCTAATCAAAATAATCCCGGTTACTCCAACACAAACAATAATCAAGGACCAAAGATCCTTAATAAGAATCATGGAGCAACAACTGATAGTGTGAGTGACTTGTCCAAAAAGCCTAATGTTGTTAATCCTACCAGTATAAGTGCTATAAATAACAACAATAATAATGGCAATAATTAGAGAAACAATAATTTCTCACCCTTGGTAAATGTTGTGGATTTTAATTAGCCTCAACAACAACAACAACAATCTTAGCAAAAAGATAAACACCGACCCCAAGCCCTAGTCAATCTCTAGGTGGGTATCCCAACCAATTCAAAAAGTAGGGGCAAGGGTTCCAAAATTTTAATTATAACAACCAACAACCAAACAATAACTGTAGTTTCAGACCACAACAAGGAATAAACCAAAGGCCTCAAGATTATGATCCTGACTTATACTGTGGTTTCCATAGGGTTTGTGGGCATGACGTAAGAACATGCCATGATTGTAACAAGTTTTTATAGTGTTTTTCAGAGGATCAAAGATAGTTATTTGTTGAAATGTTTTGGGAAACCCAACAACACCACTCAAAACACCTACATGGGACTAGTGTCTCCATAGAACACACCGTTGGGGATCTTTAACGATCCTCTCCCCACGCATCCAAAGGATGGTAGATTAGATCCCAACGGTTTGAATAAAGGTATTGTAATAGGGACTCATGATCGCAAAGCCTCAACTTCATCAAACCCATAGGTGGCACCTCCTTTGGATGGTTGTTAGCAAACAAAAATTGTGGGGTTGGTAGAGTTAGATGTTGAACCCCAAATTAACGCTGCCACAAGAACCAAGGATTATTCTTCGCAGCCAATCCTGATTTATCCTATGTCAGAAAATGTTCATGATATGCTAAGAAAGCTAGTAGGGGCTTATGATCTAATCAGTGATCTAACCAAGACCTTTTCACACATTTCCTTCTTGGATCTACTGAAGAATTCCCTTGCTCATAGAGCCGCTCTGTTAGAAGCACTAGGTCTTGGCCATTTGATTAATGTTACCCCTCCACCAGAGGCACATATAAATCATATAGAATTCAAATTTAGTCCTCTAGGGTATCCTGAGAGAGATATTGGGTTCGTGTTTGACATCATCAAGATGCCCACGGATGCTAAGATAGCTCGTAGGGGTGACCCGGATTTGTTTATGCAAGTTTGGATTTACAATAACTACGTAAAGTGTGTAATGATTGATGATGGGGAAATAGTTAACATAGTTCCCTTCTCTTTTCTTCAGAAGTTAGGGTATGGGGAGACCAATTTCTCCTTGACACGAAACACACTGAGAGGCTATGATAGCCTCAAGGCAACGTCGATCAGAACCATAGTGTTACCGGTTACTCTCGGGCCTAAGACAATACTAATTGAGTTTTATATTATAGACCAGGAAACCAACTATAATATGATCCTTGGCCATCCTTGGATCCACCGCATGAAGGAAATCCCCTCCACTCTATTCCAGGAGGTTAGATTCCTGCATTTAGGGAAATTTTTGTGGCACAAGGTGATCCAAAACCCTTTGACATACATTTTTCTAACTTAAAGAAGAGTCCAAGGGTCCACTTTGAGTTTGTGCTTCCCAAAAATTAGTTAAAAAAACCTGTAAATGCATTACTAGAAGAAAAGTTAGTCCCTACGACAGAGTTAGAAGTCACGAGGTTGATTGAGGGCGTTACAATGGTCAAGGATGAAACCGTTATTATAGATACGAGTGTTACTAGGAACCACATAACAAATTTTCGAGCTATTGGAGAAGCATTTGCCTATTCTCATACCCTTTGATTCTATGGGTATGGGACATACCCTAGGACTCAGTTCCCTTCCAGCAGATGAGGTTTGCATGGTTGAAGTAACCAAGGTAAAGGGAGAAGGTACAAAGGATGACTCAATGTCCACCTTTCTGAGTAGTTGTGGGACTCTCCATTTCGATGGAGCCAAGTGTTGTTTTGGCGCCAAGGTAGGCATGATCCTTACTTCGCCTGAAGGAAGGATTCTACCTTTTGCTTTCAAGTTAGATTTTGAATGCATAAATAATGGGGCTAAATATGAGGCTCTATTATTAGGTCTCATTGTAGCTAAGAGAATGGGCATCCTTAATATTAGGGTGTTGGGTGATTCACAACTAGTCGCAAATCAAATATATGAAGTATATGAGACTAGAGCTGAGCATCTACAAATTTACAAAACAATAGTACTAGGCCTGAAAAAAGGGTTGAACTTCATATCAATTGAAGTGATTCCATTTGAACAAAATATTCTCATAAAATCTATAGCAACTTATGCTTCATGCTTCACCCCAAGTAATGACCAGGAAGATACCAACTTCACAATTTGATTCGCATTGAGCCCTTGATTCGTAAAACACCAATGACCCCAATGTTGACATACGTAAAAACCAAGAATCGGCCGATTGTTGAGCACATTAATAGTGATGAATCGACTTTAAGATATTTAAATGCTTTGGCAAAGATGCATCTTACCTATCACGAGATAGACCTTTCCTTAATTCCGCGTTCCTCTTCTTATTTTGGGAATCCCATGATCAAATCCTCCCTGGGAAAATATCTTGAGATTTATGAGGTAGAAGAAGAAGGGGATTTAGAGTTACCTCTAGCCCCACCTAATTTTGAGGAGGGAAACACCTCCTTAATCAAGGAACAATTGATATAAATATTGGAATAGATGGGGAACCAAATATTTTGAAACTAGGATCCTCCTTAACTCCAGAGGAGGTGGAAATACATACCCAAATCCTCAAGGACCACCAAAATGCCTTCACATTTAGTTATAAATAAATGACAGGAATTGCACCACATATTGCGGTGCACAATGTCATCATTAAAATAAATGTAAAGTTGATTAAGCAAAATTCAAGACCCATGAAGCCAAAAGTGGCTCTCATGGTGAAAGAATAAGTAAGGAAACTTCTCTAGGTAGGATTCATCAAGCCATTCGATTATTTACAATGGGTATCTAATATCATCCTGTTATAAAAATAATGGAAATATCGATTTGCATAAACTTCCAAGACAATAACAAGGCTTTCCCCAAAGATGATTTCCTATTACCATCCATCAACATTATTGTTGACGTAACGGTGGCTTTGAATTGTTGTCTCTCATGGATGGGTTTTCTGAGTATAATCAAATCAAAATCTTTGAGGAGGATCAAGCCAAAACTACGTTATAACTCCTTGGGGAACCTATTGTTATGCTCTCATGATATTCGGTCTTAAGAGTCTGGTGCCACATACCAACAAGTAATGGCATATATATTCCATGACCTTATTCATAAGATTGTGGAATCCTACGTGGATGACCTACTGGCCAAGGTCAAAAAGTGCTGCGATCACCTAGAGGTGCTTCCTATCATCCTTTCACGCTTAATCAAATATGATGTCACATTGAATCGAAACAAGTTTGTATTTGGTGTAATAGGAGGCAAGCTTCTAGTTTACATTATATCTTCATAAGGGATTGATGGGGACCCAACTAAAATCTGGGTTGTGCTAGAAATGGTTCCACCATCAAATGAGTTTGGTATCAGGTTTTTTCTTGGGAAAATCAGTGCAATCCAAAGGTTCATCCCAGACTTGACCTTTTCTATTCATCCAATCAATAGTTAATTGAAAAAGGATTATAGCATTGATTGGACAAAGGAATGTAACAAGGCCTTCGAGGTAGTTAAACAATTCTTGTTATCCCCTCCCATGCTAATGCCTCTAGATCAGATCACCCTTTGATCTTGTATTCATGAGCTACAAATGTTTCGCTAGCCTACATGTTAGCTCAAGAGGATGATGATAAATCGAACATGCGGTTTATTTCATTAGTTGAACATTGCTTGATTATGAGACACGTTACACACATGCAGAAAAAGAATGCCTTGCCATAGTCTTTGCAACAAAGCACTTAAGACATTATATGTTGAATCAAGAAATGAGGGTTATTGTTAAGTTAGATCACTTGCGGACATTCCTCATACAAGGATACTTGTCTAAAAAAGCTAGGAATTTCATAACCCTAATGGGCGAGTTTGAACTAACATTTGTAAATCAGAAATCCGTCAAGGGACAAATCATTGTGGACTAGTTGGTTGACAATCCATTGGATGGAGGTGATCTGGTAGATTTAGACTTTCTGATGAGTGCATGTACTTTGTCAAAATCACTCCCCTATCTCTGTATGTCCTTGGTATACTAACATTGTCAATTTCATCATGGACCATACATACCCAGAAAGGGCAACGTCGTAACAAAGAAGGCGGTTACGCGTCATTTCCACTAAGTACATTATTTTGGAATAAGTGCTCTATCATAGAGCATTTGATGAAATGTTGTTAAGATGTGTTGACTCGAAGAATATGAAAATATTCTTTATGAGTCACATAGCGGAGTATGTGGAGGTCACTTCGGTGGCCATGCCACTACTCGGAAGATACATCAGATGGGCTATTTATAGCCCACTCTAGAACATGATGTAGTAGATTTTTGCACATATGTCACAAATGCCAAGAGTTATCCCATGAGATCCACATACCAACACAAGATCTGTAAACCGATTACAACCCCATGGCCCTTTTCCACATAGGGCATAGATTTGATAAGGAAGTTCTCTTCCTCATCAACAGATGGCCATAACTTCATAATCACGGCCACATAGTACTTTACTAAGTGGGTAGAAGCCATGCCTCTTACCACCATACCTGGCTCTATAATCACTAAGTTCATCTTGAACCAAATCATTTGTAGGTACGGGGTGCCACAAGTCATTATTTTAGATAATGGCATGTCTTTCAAAAATGATGAGGTGTGTGAATTATGTGCAAAGTTCAAGATAAGTCATCACACAACTTCTCTCTACTATCCTCAGGCTAATGGAAAAGCTGAGGCTATAAATAAAATGTTAAAGTCCATCCTTCTTAAAACCATTAAGGAGAACAAATGAGATTGGCACCTAAAGCTTTTTCTAGCCTTGTGGGCCTATCAAACGTCAGTTAGAACACTAACAAGGGCAACCCCTTTTCTTTAGTGTTTGGTGCTGAGGTGGTTTTTCCACTCGAAGTTGAAATACCTAGTCTCTGTATTTCACTACATGAGATCTTGGGAGAAGAGGGTTATCGAGAAGCATGAATCTCCTAATTAGAAAGTATCGATGAGGCTAGACTTAACGCTGAACAATGACACAACATTTACACTAACCTGGATGGCTCGAAATATAATAAGAAGGTTTACGAATGTGAAATATATGAAGGAGATTTGGTAATAAGATTTGACATCTAGATAGACAAAAAAACTAGTGAGGGAAGGAAATTCAGACCTAGGTGGTTGGGTCTATATCGAGTGGTAGAAGACTACAAAAAGGGGCATTTTACCTGTGTACACTAGAAGGTGAGGAGTTTAACGGATCCTTAAAATCTATTCACCTAAATAGGTATTACGCATGATCCACCAACATCTTCATATGTACATTAATGCATCTGCATTGCATTTTCATCCGCCTTTTCATTTTGTAAAAAATTGTGATCAAGGGATTTATTCTTACAACAACTCATAAAAACTTCTAAAAATATTGGCAAAACATTCAAATCATATCTCTTGAAACCTTAATCGTATCATCAATTATTTCTGAATCATTTCATCACTTGAACATGATCATACCAAGGCCTACATACTTAGTTATGCTTATAGTCTCTTTC
Source organism: Taxus wallichiana var. yunnanensis (assembly GCA_018340775.1). Classification (NCBI taxonomy): domain Eukaryota; kingdom Viridiplantae; phylum Streptophyta; class Pinopsida; order Cupressales; family Taxaceae; genus Taxus; species Taxus wallichiana. The sequence goes on from CM031239.1 coordinate 110,901,096, forward strand.
TAGATTAGGTGTCTTTGCCTATAGTTTGTTCTAGAAGCTTCATGGTGTCACATCTATCCCATAAAAATCTCTTTGGAAATAAGAACATACTAAACATTTTTTCTAGATAAGTAATTCAAATGCAAATCCATAGAAATTTTTTTATTTTACACATTTCTTTTCCCTACCAACCTTCGTTGTGAGCTCCGCATCTCTTACTTGTGATGTAGGGTTGGGAAAGGAGATAAATTCCCTTACTCACCTATTCTTTTCTATGGTGATGAACCCATGCTTCCTCCTGGTAGCATGGGGCAAGGAATAGCGAGTCTCGTTGAAAAACTTGAAAGTTACAAATAATTCGTTCAAATATTGTGAAATCATAGGTCAAAAACAAAGTGAGTTAGATGTCTAAAATTCCAAAAGAGTTTAAAACCCCAAATCCAAATTTTATCAACCAAGTGGCCATCCATGGATCCAAGTCTAGATAAACTACAAAGCAATTCACATTCTAAACTATGAAGTAGTTTGAGTAGGATAAGGTGGAGTGGCTCAATTTGATCTTGTCAAACCATTTTATTTTCATCATCACTACCATTCAATGAATTTTCATAACTTGTTTCCCTTTTGGTTCTCGGTGTTGAGCCATCGTATCTTACTAGTTGTGTGGAGTTAGGGGTGGGACACAAATATCTACTTATCATATCATTTTATGACCACATTTTGCTAAGAGAATATGAAGTAGCAAAGTTTACTTAAAGAAACTAAAATTCAAACATCATATTGTGTTCACATTATCATATATCATTATTATGAAATACAAAAAGAAATCATTCTGTTATCATTTCACATCCACTACATACATTTTGAAAAGCATAGAAAAGTAAAAATTCTAAACATCTAGAGTACACATGCGAAAGGAACCAAAAGAAAGTCAACTCAGATACAATGGAATACTAAACCAAAAATAAGAGTCTGTATATATCATGGTGAATCAAGTTTGTATACAATGTCACCATGCACTAGGCATGGTCAAAATGCTTGGAATGAGCCCGAAATATACAAAAAACTGTATAAACGTCTGGAAAAATATCATCAAAGAAATACAAATGGTCCCATGGCCTGTCAGTCCTTGTGGGATCCCTCGGATGGTGCCTAACCACTTCATGGATCCCTACTGCGGCTACGATGACGCTGGGAGTGAACAAAATGATGTGAGTACTCATGGTGGTGTCCACTACCCATGGCCTCACTACGAGAATGGATCCATCTCATCAAGCACTTGGAAGTCTCATACTTGGCCACCTAGGTATGGAGGGAAGTCACTATCTCTGCTACCTTCCACACAAGGGGAAAACATGTTAGTGTGTCTTCCTACGGCTAATGGTTGGCCCGAGTTGACAATCAACTTAGCTCGAGTCTTCCCAGGGGATCAATAGAGTATCCACACACACCCAATGGATGAGCTCTCACCACTTGTAGGATCGCTATAAGAAAAAGCAAGAAGTGAATAGTTAGGAAAAAAAGAAAGAGATACAAGTCAACATTCCTAATTAACAAAGTCGAGAGAAAAGTATTAGACTTACTTGGGTCTCCGGGCATCTAGGTAGGATCGGTAGATGCTTTTTGGTGGCTATGGGGCTTCCCAAAGCTAGAAAAGAATCATTGTCCTATGAGGGACTCGTTTTCCCCCTATCCACCATGAGGAAGTGTCGACTACGATACTAAGGTCTCCCTCTCGGCACTAGCCTCCTCATATCTTTGCTCTCTCAACATCTCCACGAGAATCATGCCACTCAAGGTCACTCTCCTCCTCCTCTACATGGGCTACCTTGCTAGTCCCAACACTAAATATTTCATCCTATGTGTCCTCTCCAAATAAATCTAAATCCATCTCATCCCCTGCATCCTCCTTAGAGTTGGAGCCTAGATAAATGATCTCATCCTGCTCCCCACTATAAACAGGAGCTACCGCAATCTGAAGTAGGGGCACTCGAGGGGCACTAGCTTCCCTTCAAGCACGAACCACCTGTCTAACCACAATAGGAACACCTGGAATGACCACTATCCAACTAGGATCCCCTCTAGGGCCCCTTCGAGCCTCTGAATAGTCCTATAAATTGGTGTAACTAGAGGGAGCATATCAAGGTATGAAAGGCCAAACTGCTGGGGGACCCGATCAAATGGGTGGACCTCAAGTCTCCATGCTCTGTCAACCAGCTGACCTATCGAAGAGCAAGCTACCATCGTAGTCACCTCTGGTCCCCATATCCTTGTCATGTCTTAGTAGGGTGTGGTAGTCATGTCTGCCATAGTCAGGGAAGCCACTGGCTGATGTGGTATCTTAAGTATTGACATACCTATCCATCTAGCTACCCAAACATCCCTGGATCTGACTTGGTACTCCCCTACCATAGGGGATGAAACACTCATAAACCCAACTCATAACAAGAGTGGGGTGGCTCAATGACTGTCCTTGTAATCTGACTACCCTATATAAATCATGGTAGGTAGTCCCCAAGATATCTGCGCCCCATGCATATTTATGGTCATACCCCTAGATCTATGCAATGATAGGCACCCAATAATATAAAATGGTATTAATGCCCTTATCCCCAATCGGTTGGGAGGATAAGATGCCCATGATGGCTCTACGTATGACATGAATGGGAGCGGTGGCAATGGACCGAACCCTCATCCCTTTCTTCAAACCAAATGAGAAAATGACATATCCCATGTATGTAGCCCACCATGTCATCTTTTCCCTAGATCCTGCTATCTCCAAAGTTATCCTCCTCCCAAGTATCGAGAGCCCAAGAATGTGGTACACATCCTCCATGGTGATGGTCCACTCACCCCAGGAAACTTAGTAAGCGAAAGGTGTTCCGATCCAAATCCTACTAGGAAAATAATTCACATTGAATATGATTGGCAGGAGCAATGTGGGGAACCCATGCAATCCTCCAAATACCGACCCTTTGGAGAAGATCCATCTCATCCTATGTCAGCTGATCCAGGATACCAAGGAGCTAATCACACTCCCTCTATTGAATCCATATGATGTACTCCTCCTTCTGCATTCGCCAAAACATGGAAAAAGAAAGTTAGCAACATATACCAAATAATAAGCTCAACAAAAACATTACAAACAATCAAAAATCCAAAAAAATTCAAGTTAAAAACACGTTTTGGTCATTCTATGTAGAACCGCCGCCCAGTGCGGGCGGTGGTTCCAAGATCTGCCCTTAGGAGGGTGGCGGTCCCATGACCACCACTCTGCTTTGGGCGACGGTCCTGGACCAATTTTCCAAATGCGTCCTTATCCTAAAAATGCTCAAAAAGACAAAAATGACTACTTTTGACCAAATAAAAGAATGCCTTATGGGCGCCCCCTAGAGACTCATTTAAGACAATTTTTTTGAAAATGATCCCTCCTAAGTGAACTTTTAAAAGTTTTTACATTTTAGGTATTAAAAGACAAAAGTGAAAGTAACCAACCTTGGACCATATTGGTCGATCTCCCACTCATGGAGGCATGATCATGATCTTATCATGGTCGTATCGATTGTAATCTCATTGAAAATGGTCACTGTGAGTCCAGAGCTCCAAATTCACCAAATAGAATAACGCAAATGAATTGGAAAATGAGTTGTTTCGATACATATATATGTTATTTTAACCTCATTTTGAGTGTATGTGTTCATAGGGCTGGAGCGTTGGCACAGGTATATTTCTACATCCCCGCACAGATGGTAAGTCCTCTTGTCATTTTGATTTAGTGTTTATTTTTTGATATTTTATCTATCTACACTTGAGTCTTATTTTTCTCTTGTAGGTAGCGGGAGTTTGGGTGGCGACATTTCGACACACGGGCATGTTAGGTATAGCTTCTAACTCCCCATTTCAGGAACGCCATACTTGGACTCTACATTTTACGCCTTTTCATGGCTAAGACGCTTCTCGAGGGGGAAATATGTACGCACCAAAAATTACATGTGCTACATTGTCAGAAAATGGTTACAAAAGTCCCCAATGACGATTAAGGTCCTTTTAGGAAGGTGTTCAAGCTCCAATTTCTATTCGCAGTGTATATTTTTACCTAGATGTCTTTACTTAGCCTTCCGTGCTTTTTCTAGCTTCCTGCCTCTTTCTGCGCATGTTTTGGCCTTTAGTGCCAGGACCACCGCCATGTCTAGGTGGCGGTCCTAAAACCACCACCCTGCGCAAGGCGACGGTCCTGCCCACTTTTTCTAGATTCTTCACACATGTTTTAACATGCGATGGTTCACTTAATTTCACTTTTTGCATGCATCCATGAGCCAAATTGTCTAAAATTAGCTTTGATTGCTTGGTTCTCCTTCCTCCTATTTTTAAATAGATTTAATTGGTTGGAACTACTCCTTCTTGCCTTGTGCATGAAGGTACCTCCCATCCTCCATTCCTATATATTCCATTCTTGTATTCAAGCAAAAGGGCATGAGAATTTTGTGTATCTTGCATTGTATTACTGCTACGATCTTGCTAGGAATTGCATAGCCAAGCTCTAATCTCTTGTGCTATCTCTCTTCTACCTACATTGCATCCAAACTACCATCAAGCTGCCATTGCTCAAGTGCCATCCTCCTATTGTTGTTCTTGCATTCCCAATCTCTTGGAATCATATGAACACTCAGATAAAGAAAGGAACATACTGAGGGGATAGATACAAACACAACTAGATTTTCCAAAGCTCTTGCTTGTCCAGGTTGGAATTGTGTGTTTGTTTATCTTGTTTGTTGAATTGTCAATTTCAAATCACTAGTTTAAAATCATTCATATCAAATAGAGTAGAAAATCATTCGTTTCAATAAATTAGTCAATCACAAGTAGATCAAATCATTAGTAAGTTTTCCTCTTTAACATTACCAGGGAAGTTGTGAGGAACAATAGCTCTTTTCAGGTCATGATTTGTTCTTCACCTCTGAGGTAGGGTTTGGAGGGTTTTGATTAGATTAGGTTATTTGCTTTAGATTAGATTCATACATTTGCACAAGTAAACAACTACATCCGGCTGATTACTTGTCTTTAGTTTATTTATTATATTAGAACACATTGCTTAAAGATTAGAAAAGAATAAAAATATTTCCTTTGATAGATTAGTTTTCTTTTATTGCTTTGATCCAAAATATTGTGAAAACTCCAAAAAAATAGATTAGATTTCCTTTAGTAATTAGTTTTCTTATTAAAAGTCATTTTATTTCATTCTGTATGACCATCAACGAGTTCACAATAGGAAAAGACATACGGATGCTATCCATTGATCCCACAACCCAATGGGATAGAATTAATAACCGACATTGATACTAGCTTATGTTTAACATTTACGTACACCGTAGCTTTTTTTTGAGAAAATAGAATAACTCAATACACTAAATATCACCGCTAATCAAGCCCATGACTATTGGATTGCTCACGAAAATAGGGTTTGATTACGGACATGACCATCCGGGGAAAATTTCCCATAAATACTTGTGGCTCCACTTTGCGTCTCTCATTCTTACTTCCCGACCTTTTCTAGAAATCTATATGAGACGCCCGCAGGTCATTTTTCGCATGTTCAAAAACTAGCGAAACAGAATCTCGGTGAGCTCAAGATTGATTATAGTCTACGAGTAGCTATTATCTAAGAATGAGACATCACACCACTTCAAGTTAGGAGATCATTATTTGCCTTAGACTCGCATATCCACGAAATTACATGTTAAAGATATAAGATTGCCAAATTAGCTTGATCCCCATCACCACAATCACATTCACAATCATTCTACATAGGATGTCTTATCACGACCTCGAGAGGTTGGGTGTGAAGAAGTTTACTTGTTGATTTTTTGTCCTACGATTACAAGGGTGGTCTTGTGGTGGCAAGAGGTAAGAAGGTTGGAACCTTGTATTTAACTACTTATAGCACTAATGTTTGTAATCTCATGGATTCAAAAGTAGATACAACATTGTAGCACTATAGGCTCGGTCATATGAACCATACAAGCATGGAGATCATAAAGAAGGATTTTCCCAGATATAAAAAAATAGGTTTGGAGTTCGTGAGGAATGCATATATGGGAAACAAAAGTGAGTAAGGTTTCTCAAGGTTGGACCTACAAATAAAGAGAGTAAGTTAGAGCTGGTGCATTTTGAAGTGTGGGGGCCGGCTCAGGTATCATCTCTTGGGGGTTCAAGTTATTATGTTAATTTTATTGATGAAGCAACAAGGAAAGTTTGGGTTTATTATATTAGAAACAAATCTGATGTATTTGACACTTTTATTAAATGGAAAGCCTTAGTTGAGAATGAAAGAGGTCTTAAGCTAAAATGTCTCGGAGTCGATAATGGAGGGGATTGCAGCAATGAATTTTATGATTACTTATTCTAAGAATGAAATCAGTATGCAAAAGATGGTTCCAGGAACTCCACAATAGAATGGGGTGTTAGAAAGGATGAACAAAACAATAATGGAATGTGCTAGGAGTATGAGGTTACATGCGGGCTGCCTCTTTTGTTTTGGGTAGAAGCAATGAACATAATTGTGTACTTGATAAACAAAGGACCCTCAAGTGCCTTGGATGGAGGCATACCTAAGGAGGCTTGGTATGGTAAGAAATTTGATTATTCATTTCTTAGAGTCTTTGGATGTGATATGTTTTTCCATATAGACAAGGATGATAGGACCAAACTAGAGGATAAATCAGAAAAATGTACTTTCATTGGTTATGGTGGTGATGATAACTTTAGATATAAATCTTTGGAGTATTAAGGACAAGAAAATAATCCAATTTAGGGATGTGGTATTTAATGATAAATTCATGTATAAGGAACAAGTTGTAGGAAAACAAGGAAGAATCCAAGAAAGAATATGCAACGGTAGAGGATATTTCGGATGATGAGAAACCGACACATGAATCAGTTCAGAACCTCCTCAATAGGAACACCAAACTCCTATATTGAGGAGGTATTCTAGGGTAAGAAGAGAAATTGAAAATTTTCCTCCTTCTCTTTATTATTTATTACTCATTGACAGTGGAGAGCTAGAGAGCTTTGATGCAGTAATGTAGGTAGATGACAAGAAGAAGTGGGAGTAAGCCATGGATGAGGAGCATCACACTCTCATGGAAAATAAGATATGGGATTTTGTGAAGCTACCCAAAGGAAAAATATCATTACGAGAATAAGTGGGTGTTGATTCAAAGAGGAAGAAGGAGGCAAGAAAAGATACAAGGCTCGAGTTGGTGGTCAAGGGGTTTTGCATAGAAAAAGGTATAGATTTGATGATATTTTTTTCCGTAGTAAAAATGTCTTTTATTCAAACTATTCTTGGAATAGTTGCAACATAATACTTGCACTTAGATTAGGTTGATGTAAATAATGCATTTATCCATGGTGATTTGGAGGAGGATCTACATATGTAGTAACCATAGGGCTATGAGGTCAAAGGTAAAGAGAAGATGGTGTGCAAACTAAAGAAGAGCTTGTATGGCTTGAAACAAGATCCACGTAAATGGTATAATAAATTTGATAGCTTCATGATGGAGCAAGGTTATATTAGATGTTATTCGACCATTGTGTGTATACAAAGAAATTTGAGAATGAATGCTATATTATCCCTGTGTCTTTATGTGGATGACATGTTGGTTACTGAGATAAAAACATGCAGAAATAAAAGTACTCAAGAAGCAACTAAGTGAATCCTTTGCTATGAAGGATTTTGGGGTAGCTAAACAAATCCTTGGTATGAGGATATCTCGGGATAGGAAGGAATGAAAGTTGAATTTATCTCAAGAAGAGTACATTAAGAAGGTCTTGGAGAGGTTTAATATGCAAGATGCTAAACCGATTGGGACTCCTTTGGCAGGCCATTTCAAGTTATCAAAGGAGCAGTGTCCCAAGACAGAGCAAGAGAGAAACCAGATGTCTAAGGTACCTTACTCATCAGTGGTTGGAAGTTTGATGTATGTCATGGTGTGCACCAGGCCTGATATTTCCCATGCAGTGGGAGCGGTGAGTAGATTTATGAGTGATCCAAGTAGAGATCACTGACAGGTAGTAAAGTGGATCCTTTAGTATTTGAGAGGGACCATGGGGAAATTTTTTTACTACAATGGATCAGACACCACTTTGTGTGGTTATGTAGATTCATATATGGCTGGAGATGTAGACAACAGGAGGAGCATGACATGTTATGTTTACACTGTAGGTGGGACAACAATGAGCTGGATTTCATGACTACAGAAGCTGGTGGATTTGTGAACCATGAAGGCTGAGTATGTTGCTGCCATAGAGGTAAGCAAATAAATGATTTGGTTACATCAATTTCTTGAGGAGTTAGAGCATAAGTAGGAGGAAGGAAAGATGCATAGTGATAGTTAGAGTGCTATATACCTAGCTAATAACTTTGTTTTCCATTCTAGGATGAATCATATATAGTTAAGGTAACATTTCATTATGAAAACTTTGGAGGAAGAGAAGTTGAAGCTGGAGAAGATTCATACACAGTCGAGAATCCTACACAGACATGATTACCAAGGTGGTCATAAGGAAAAATCAAAGTCGTGTTCGGCTTTGGTTGGTCGCACGGAAACTAGTGAAGGGTTGAGAAGCTTTCTAGAAGAAAACTAGTCTCCAAGTGGGAGATTGTTAGTTTGTGGAGCCTGTTTTCATATGTGAAAGTGTTGAAGACTGTACACTAAGAGTATAATACACTTTCCACGATTGTCTCATTTGGGTTCTGGGGCGTAACCCCCAATATTTTTTTTGGCCTTGAAAAAAACATGCCCAATATACCGAGAAACGTGCTTTTCTCATATGGGTGGGATTTTGACCCATAGGTTTATGGGATAGTTTTGGCCCATGGTTTTGATACCCACGGTTTTATAAAACTGCTTAAGTAGTTGTCTACTTATGTGGTTTTGTGCATATGGTAGGTATGATGTAACATTGTAGATGTGTTTGAATTCGGGTGTGAATTCTATAGAGTTTGTTAAGCATAGATCAAAACCGATCTAGGTATTGTATTGAGAGAGTGGTGGCTTGTAATAAAACATGAGCAAATGATTCTTGGTGGATGTAGCCCAAATTTGGTGAACCACGCTAAAATCTTTGTCTCTTTGTGTTGTGTTATTTTATTATGCACTTTTATTTGAGATCTGTAATATTTTTGCATATTAGTTTCTCTTGTTGTGATTATGTGAGGGATTTTTCACATATTTTATCTCTTATTTCCTAACATAGAGATGATGTCACACCAAAATAGACAAAACATTGTATAGATCCATGATAGGCAGTCTACTCTATTCCACTGCATCAAGACCAAATATCATGCGGTGGTAGGCCTTGTTGGAAGATTTCAAGAAGATCCAAGGGAAACACACCTCAAGGAGGTTAAGAGAATTCTGAGATATCTCATGGGAACACTTGAGTATGGATTGTGGTACCCCAAAAGCAATGACTTCAACATAAAAGCATATACAAATGTTGATTGGGTAGGAAGTGTTGATGACAAAAAGAGTACAAGTGGAGGAGCATTCTTTGTTGGAGATTGTTTGGTATCTTGGATAAGAAAGAAACAATCATTAGTGGCTCTCTCAACATGTGAAGTAGAGTATATAGCTACCGTGATGTGTTGCACTCAAGTTCTATGGATGAAACAAACATTAGAAGACTACAAGGTAAAATATGAACATCCAATTCCCTTGTTATGTGATAGTACAAGTGCAATTAGTGTCTCTAAGAATCCTATGTTCCACTCGAAAACCAAGCACATTCCAATTAGATATCATTTCTTGAGGGAACAAGTGAATGACAAGAAGATCAGTCTAGAATATGTGAGCACTAAAGAGGAAATTGCAGATATAATGACTAAGCTGCTACCAAAAGCAACATTTGAGCACTTAAGGAATGAATTGGGGGTCATTCCTGATCCCACCATTAACTAGAAGGTGTGCAGAAAAGGAAAGGGATCATTCTTAGGAAATATCAGCTCCTAAACAATGCCAAAGTGAGGGGAGCTAGTCTTCTAGCTCAATTTTATCAAAGTATGCATCATCTCAGGGGGAACATTGCTGCAAACACACTAAGATAGATGGATAAGAAGCATAAGCATAAGGGGAGTTCTTAAGGTAAGAACATGATTTATTTAATCTTACCAACATATTTAGCTATATGTGGCCCAGTTGCCCTTTTTCATTGTTGCCAAAGGGGAGAAAAGTTGAAGTTAGAAACCAACTGCTCACAATGTCAAAGGGGAGAGTAACTAAGATAAAAATTAGACTATCAAAGGGGGAAACTAGTTATGTAACAACCAAAAGGAAGAAGATAGGATGTTACTAGAAACTAGGTATGGAAAACATTTTTCCATCAAAGTTTGTAGGTTTCTAATGTGGTATAGGTTCATTAAGGTGTTTCCATCAATGAAAAAGGGGGATATTGTTGAACCTTTGTCATGTGTCATATGTGTTTTCATTGATGTCAAGTTGGATCAGTTGATGTCAAGCTACATTGATGGCAAAAGGAGTGAATTGGTAAAGTGAGAAAGCTGAAAATATGAAGGTTGATTGGTAGTGTCAGCTCATAGAGGCTTCAAGATGACTAAGGATAAGTTATAAAGGACTTAGTCAATGTTTGTGCAAGCCGTGGACATGAGGAGATATCCACCAAAGTCTAGAGAACTGCCGAAGACTTGGGGTAGGTATAAAGAACTAGAAGTGCCGCGGAAGGTAAGTGAGTGCCATAAGTAAAGGGATAAAGGTGTGAAGAAAAATGGAGCCAAAGAACAAGCTATGAGTGAGATAGGTGAAGCCGCAGATGTGAAGGATGAGATGCAAAGGTGAAGGCAAAGCCACAGATAAATAGAACAACCGCAAAGGACTAGAGAAATCGTTAAGAATGGAAGATAGCCGCAAAAGAATACAAAAGCTGAAAGTAAAAGAGATTGAGTTGTGGACATGGAACAAAGCCACATAAAGGAAACAAACAAGAAAGAAAGCCATGAGGTATTGGGAAATCCATGAGAAGCATGGAAGAAGAGCCACTAAAAAGCCGCAAAGGAAGGAGAAATGCCACTAAATAATGGAAAGTGCCACGATACAAGGAGAAAGTCAGAGGAGCTAAGGAAATTCGTGAAATGATAAAATATGGACTGAACAAGGGTTGAAGGCAATCAAATTGATTCAAACATGGACAAGTGAGAGTTGTTTCTCCAAAATCAATGGTGATTTGATTGTCAGGTGATTGTGGCTAAGTATACAACTTGATCTCCATGAAGAACAAAGAAAACTACTATTCAGTTGCCAACATTTAATGCTTATTGACCTTGGGGAAATATAGTTGAAATTTTCTATGAGAATTTGAGTTTTAAGGAGAAATAAAATATTAAAGAAGGAAATGAATCGCTCATCTAGGTCACATTGCAAATTCTAAAAGATGGAAAATCTAGCACAACTAATAAATTGCTCTTGCACATGCATGGAAAATGGTGTAATCAAGTTGAATATAGAAGAAACAAAATATGGAGTTAGCTGTATGTATTTAATAGTTTGAATTCTCAAAGCGAAAGAGAAGGAAAATACATGAAACACAAATTTAAGGAAAGGAATGGGTTGATAGAGTATATAGTTTGAACTTGGAAGCCATTTTGGGGAGCTCAAGCAGAAAATAAGTGTTCAACCTAAGGAAGAGCTACAAAATAAAGAACATGATGAAATCAAGCTAAGAAAGAGTGACCAAAGAAAAGAGAGAGGAAAGAGGAGAGAAAATAGATGAAACAAAGATTTATCAGAAGAAAAGAGCATTTGGGCGGCAAATTGATTTAGAAGAGAGATCAAATCAAATGAGCGAAGAGAGTGAAAGAAGAACACAAACAGATATAGAAAGGTGATCATAATCTATTTCAAAACAATTTTTGTAACTAGATGATCAAAATGTATATGTAAATTAAGTCTAAGTTGTAGCTTAACATATTGGGGGTTAGTGCTCCTTGTGGGGTTGGTGCCTCACTAAAAAAATCTTGTAGGATGCATAATATTCTTACAATTCCTTTCTTTGTGTAATATAAGAAACAATTTTTGGTGGGTTTTTCTCCTAAAAGGGTTTCCCATGGTAATATCTATGTTTAATGTTATTGTGCATGACATATTTTTGATTGATTGCTCATAGTTTAAAGTCACACATCACTAAAGGGTTTAAAATTGACATTAAGTGAAAAAGTTTTAATATGCACTTGACTCACCCCACCCTCTTAGTGATTGTGATCTCTAACAACAACTTGTAATAATAAATAGTGAATAATGTAGCAATAGAACATGAAGTGTGTAGACTATGGTAGTAGTAAAAGTAGATGCCCCTAGAAGACTCGATGGGATTGGTAAAAGGTACATTGCCAAACATCATTACAACGTGTAAAAAACTGTAAGAGATCTGCATTCACCTCAAAATACCAAGTGAATGTGCATGTGTATATATAGAAAGATAATGACATACTAAGAATCCGTCTAGCATGGAAAACAAAGTGTAACATGTAAATAGAATAAGCTAGCAAGAGTAAATGCAACCAAGATATGCAAATGGTGTATGAGTAAGATGGTATGATATGAAAAGTGTGAAAATGACATGGGCAATGTGCCTCCTAGTGGATGTGCATGAGATGAGGTTCATTTATAGGAACCATCAATAATCAAGAATGAACCGTAAAACAAGAGTGTGTCTTCAAATAGTGATTGTGTTATGCGAATAAATTCTAGAAAGATGTACCATGAAGCACAAAGCATGATATGTGAATGATGTGAGGCTTACTTTAGAATTAGACCCTCAACAGTCGAGTATGAATTGTGGAACTAGAGCATGTCATAGGGTAATGACGATACAATGCGTGTATTAAAGGGTATGAGAATGTGTAAGAAGATTAATGGTGATGCACGAAGCACAAAGTGTAGTAATAGATGCTAGAGTCAATTTATAATGCTAGAAAGGGGAGAAGTGCAATGCCCCCCAAGTGTTCCAATGATGGAGATCTATGTGATAACCCAAAATATACCATGCCAAAGTGTGGGAGAGTGTTAGTCATGTCATGAGAATAGAGATTTGTCACAATGGTAGGCGGAGCAAAAGTAGAACCAAGGTTGGATTTTGGGTTGAAAGGAGGAAGTCTAAAGAGTTCATCCGAGTTTTTGGTCTTGCTTAGTTGGGGGTTGCTGAATTGGAATTGGTAATGCCAAAGAGAACTTGATAGGAGGAGAGGATGGAGGTCAAATTTTTAGTGGTGGTTATTTGAAAGGAGGACATATTTTTAAAGGAGGTCTTTAGTTGGAAATGTTAACACCGCAAAAGGTTTAATAGGAGGAGGGGATGGAGGATGAACCTTGAGAGGAGGTTTCTTAGTTTGAATAGGTTGGATAGGTTTCTCTTGACTTTACGGAGAAGGAATATTAGTAATGATGGAATGATGCTCACTAGACATAGAAGGATCAGATTTGGGATCAAAATGGGAATTAACATTTAGAAATGTAGCGAGAATGTTCTGCATTAAATGAAATAAAACCATGATGCTCAAGGTTCTTAATTCTACATTTTTAAAGCATATCAATCACTTTCATGATGTCTCATTAAGCTGTGTGGTAAGTGCATAATGGGAGACATATATTTGGCAAGCTGATAAGGAGGGTAAAAATGAGTAGTTGGAAAGTTGATCAATTGGTGGTTGAGGAGCTCAGGAAGAATATCATGTTGTTTATCATTTAGATAAAACTTGAGAGGTGCTGGTAGTGGTAAGAATTTAGGTTCACTGATATGAGCACATGTAGAAGACATAGGATTGGGATGAGGTGTAGAAGAAGAATAAACATGGGTTTGAGAAACATCCTTGAGATGCTAGATTTAAGATTTAAGATATGTAATCGTGGTTTCCATAGCTTGAAATTTATCTTGAAAAAAATGGTGTAAAGCTTGAATTAACTCTAAGATAAGCTGGATTGGTTGGAGGATTAGGACTAATAGAGTCGTTAGATAGATGATTGAAAATGACACTCACTTGTGCAAGTGACATATTGCGAGGGAGATACATAGTGTCTAGGGATTTTGGATTAAATATGATTGCAGAGTAACTCATGTAATAAATGATGTACAATTTATCATACAATATGACACAAGAAAACTAGCATGTAAAGTATAAAACCCTAAGCAAGGAAGAGAGATCGGAGTACTTAACTGATTTTCGAGTGAACCGGAAGTGATCTAGGCGGGGTAAAGTGCTGAACATGATGCTAACAACGTCAGTAACTACTCCCTATAAATTATAGAAATTAGGAATAATGCCGGATAGGGGAACCTAGTGCAGAAAGAGGCATCCGGGTGTTCGTAAGTGTGCAGGAGCTCAAGATCTACTTTCTTTTATGTCACAAAGTCTTCACTATTGATTCTTGTTGGTCGTATGATATTTTCTCCTTGATCATCAAAGGTACTTATAACCTACAAAAGAAAATTTCACCGCCGTAGTAGACACACAAGCACACACATGGGTAATTATCTAGTCTTGATTGCATACTACTATTCATATGATCCCTAAGTAAGAAAGTACTAATTAACCCATTTCTTTGGCCATCGTGCTTTACTTTCCATTGTTGTTGTAACACCTTTTTCTTACACTTCTTAACTAAAGAAAATTTTTATTTCCTTTACATTAACTTCATGCTTCACTGATTTAAATACACAACATTTAAATCCAACATAAATTTTAATTCAATCCATCTGATAACTCATCAAAACCATGTGCAGTTGTATGGGTCGATTAGATAATGATCCCCCATAGATTACTCTTTACGAGTGTGTTTACAAATTATACTAGTGGTTTCCTTTTCAGAATTGATAATCAAGTGATGTTTTCTAAGTGTATATATGGAAATCAGTCAATTGAATCCCATCCGACATCCTACACCTTTAATTAGAACTTGGTGAAATCAGGACAGTGTAATCAACAACTTACACTACTTCGGAAAAAGTTTCAAAGACATGTTTGCCATGCTCAGTTCCATGACAACACATTCATCATTAGGAACTTGTCTTTCACCATATCACTTTATTCAGTTATCAAGATTCTTTTCCGTTGTTAAGTTATTAGGTTTGCTTAAGTCAAATATAAGCATCTACATCACTTCATGTGATCATGAAGTATATTTATACTTCATTTGTATTGACATAGTTTGATCATATGAAGATGATACTTAATCAAGTAATTGAATATTACTCTTTGTTGGATGAGAGTAGATTGTATCTAGTGTTTTCATTATATAAGTTTTTCTATAACATTTTACTTATTTAGGTTAATAGATATAAGTTTAGCACTTATAATTATCTCCTTGGTATACACCCATTTAGTTTTTGCCTACACTTATGTTTTTTTCTATGCTTGAATACCTCAATAATACTTTATCATTATTGATGAAGTGGAGGTCATTCGAGACGGAAGTATGAGTCTCATTAATATTAAGTATAATAGTAATTGGTTAATCTTAGTCCATATCCAATCAATGCTTAAGACATACATGATTAGTCATTAAAAATGAGACTTCACAACTACTAACTAGACTATGGTTTCCTTGGGTGGTCAACTACCCATTTATATTTATATATATTAAGTCAATATTACTTAACCCAAACTGCAAATTCAAAACTCAATAATAAACCAATTCAGTTTTCACCCTACTAAATAGGGGCAAAGAACATGAAGGAAAGAGTTCCCATATTTAAACAACAAAAGCAAGAGTTATATAGATATTAGAGTGCATCCAAATAGACACATATATATAAAAACAAGAACCTCACGCAGGCATATGATGGTTGAGTTGTATGATATCTCGTAATAATTTAGTAGGTTATTAACCCACAACATTCCAAAGTTGAATAATACCCAAACAAGTTTAGATAGAAGTAGAAAAGAAATAGATAGTGGAATATGTAGGCCAATAAAAACCCATACCACCTAGTTCGTAATTATTCTAACTCGAACCCATCACGATTGAGACAGGTTATCTAATTAGAAACTTCAAAGTATTAAACCATGAAAAACCATCAATCATACATCCTATCATTTCACAATTAAAAGTAAATATAGGGAGAGATATTCCATACATGTAGTTGTAGGTCTTCTATAAATTCTCCTCTAATTTTCCCATGAAATCTAAAGAGCCATGTAAGATCCTATTATTTCAGCAGGAAACACAAATCCCAACCTTCCCCTTTTTATTTAGGCACAAGACTAAAATTAGATCCTCATTGCAAGGGAGAATGCATTCACCGGCTAATAAAATTAATCTTCAACATGAATATTTACTAAAAAATAATGGCATGATTCTCACCCCAAAATAACCCGATTTATATACTACATGCAGAAAAAACATAGCAAATCAAACTAAAGTCAAAAACAATCCATATCCCCCATAGAACCACACGTAGAGCTCCCGAAATGAAACCCTATGTTTGCATTCACAATATTCAAGATCATTTACAATGCATTAAATACCATTTGTGCCGTCCTCCATTTCTTCCTCCGATTTGGTGGGACTTCAAGCGGTCAACGTTGACCATAATGATTACAAAATAATCAATAAACACTCCATAACAATAATTAAACCCTTATTCATGCATGGTTTACTAGCCAAATGTTTTAATTAATTATATTTTATAGTTCATGCATGGTAGGGTTGTTCGGCCATACCTAATTATCATTCAAAGAATATGCCCTCTTTGCATGATTATACTAAATCAATTATACCTGCAAATTGACAATAGCAAAAATACCATTCCAAGATAATAGCCATCAACAACATTCACATGGAATATAATCACAAAGATCAAATCTTCAAAGCTTAATGAATTTCCACATATACCTTAGATTCCTCATACAATGCTCAATCGTTGCACATGAATACCTCATTTTAATGATAATAAAAAAATCATACCAAGTGTCTAAGATATGGCCAATGACCTTTAAAATATACCACCATTTTATTTGACCACTCGGTTTAGGTACAACACAATTATTTACAATAATATCCTCTTAACAAGGAGGTACGGTTGGTGAAAACGCTAAGAAAACCAGCAGTTATAACCTCAAACCCGAGGTGGTCAATCGATCGTTAATAATCAATAACCAAACTCTAGTTTAATTATTACAATATTTTTAAAACTATGTCACATAAGTATTAAATAATTGTAACACCCTGGACTGTTGTTACTTCCTCCTAAGCATACAAGTGTTGATATGTGATTTCTTTTGTAAAAAGGATGTGTTCCTTTGATTGAGAAGTCATGCTTGATATGGACTGTACCTTCTTTGAAATTGCAGATCTTTGACTGAGTCAGAATATGATTGGACTCTTTTATTTCTTTCATTTTACACCTGAGTTTAATCTGATCTCGGAATGAATTATGGAGTTATCCATCTATAAGACCTAGCCTTGGATCAGTGGTATTGATCCAAGTGATGCTTTAAGTTTATTCAAGATGAATTAAAATTATAGACCTTACGCAGGTTGCAAGGTCTGGATGCATTGACTAAGCTATTCCGCAGAGTCTAACTCAGGCTGATCGTGTTAAATGAATTGGTTCCCGATATCGTAATATCAGGAAGGTCTTGATCGTGGACCAGGTAATAAATTCAGATACATTTATTTCCACTAGCCTATTGGCAGTGCAGGAGTGAACCCTGTTCGTGAATGTATGTTGTAGGTTCTTTTTCTGAGCATTTGAAATGTTAGACCTAAACTGGATTTATTAAGGTTAGTAACCTAAAACTAAACTATAACCTAGGGGTTAGATTAGTGTTAATCTAACCTAGGCCTAGGCTATAAGCTAATGTTCTAAGTTAGTAACTATGTGCTATGAGGTTAGACTAAGTGTTATCTTAAATCCTAACCTAAGTTACTAACCTAACTAATGAACAAGGAAGAAAGGGGACCTATGGAAGGGTGCGAACCATGGGCGGCAGTTTCTATGGCATTAAATGGATGGATAAGTATGAAGGATGTAATTTGGTAGAAGTTTTAAATGGCTAGCTAGAGCCGACGTGGCAGGTCGCCAAAGTTGGAAATGGTCTTCGAACTGGTTTTATCCATCGCCAACTATGGCGGTCGGTGGCAATGGAAATTGAGTGGGAAATTTGGAGTAAATGCCATTTATGAACTCGGTCTTCGAGCTCGGGTTTCACGGGAAGGCATGCAAAATGGAAAATTAGTAGTTTGTTTGGTTTTTCATGCGCTCCGGTTTTCCCTCTGCCTGATCACTGGTTCTTCGCACCAGTCTTCTTGGTGTTGCATGGCAAGTATGAGCGTAACTAGCTCTTTTCTCTGGCAAGGAAAATTTATAAGTCATGGAAATAACAAATTTTTGTTGGTGAATCTAACTTGGAAAAAGAGGAGAAGGCTCGAGCTCTTTCAGTGGTCTTCTTCGGATTTTTAAGCAAATAACCAGGCATGTTAGGCCCTAACCTTTAAAAATCTTGCTTTCTTTCAAATGATTTCATTAGAACAACTCTGTTCAGATGATTTATGGGTTCTAGATGGTTTTTATGGTAGCTTTGTGTGATTTTTTGTACTATATCTTCTTGCTGGTTCGATTTTTCAATTTAACCCTTGACGGGTGTGCATTGTGTTTCGAACTATTGCTCTATTTAGTTGTGTTTTGCATTCCGGCTAAAGTTTGTGAAATGCATGCAAGAAAGTATACTAAACCTGCTCTTTGGGAGCCCATGAATTGTTTCCTTTTTGGGGTTCAGGCTACAATTGATACTTGTTGTTGATACTTGTCGGAAAGGATACTGATGGACTTTTGTTTGAATGTTCAGTTTAATTGGACTTCTTTGTAAGTTCTGTCATGGTTATTATAGGTGGTGGTTACTGAATCTTGTTGGGTTTCGCTATGATACTTAGGTTATGTTGAACGGATAACTGGCTGTGTTACAATATTTAATGCGACCCTGTAGAAGTTGTTTTTCCCTCCCTTGTGTTGCAATTACGGGATTTAACCCGTTGATGGTTTGCATTATATTTATTTATTTACAAGATGACTCGAGGAGTCCTTGGATTGGTTCGTATATTATGGACTACTGTATAAGTCATGTATGTGAATACTGGTAGCATGATTCGTCGGAGTCCTGGAGGGGTAACTAGTAATACGACTTCTGTTATCTTGTAATGTATACCTTCGTTTAAGTAATGAATTTTGGCATGATTCGGTTGGTGTACTTTTTACGTTTCCTATCTGTGTAAGCTTGAGCGAATAATGTTGTAGAGGCTCAGTTGGATTCCTTGTTACGAAATCAGTATTTAGCTTTTGTATAAGCCTGATTTTGAATATTTACCATTGTTGGCATGGTTGGAATCATTAACTAATATTTATCTTGTATATCGGCTTCGTAGAAGCTTTATCGTGTATATCTTATTGTTCGATTCGTTGAAATCCTTGAAAGGTAACCAGTGTATCTGCCTCATATAAGCCTAATTATGAACACTTATTGTTTTGGCTCTGTTGGGTTCCTTAAGTATAGATAGATATATCAGATCTTGACCTCTGTAAAAGTGGGTCGTGATTACCATACTTTTCAACCTCCGAATGAGTTTAGATGTGAATACGGTATGTTATGTTTCCTTTCGAATAATTGCGATTAATTGAAATTTGTGCATGCTGCGTGGATTTCGTATGAATATCTCTGCATAGTCTTAGGGAAACATCATTTGCTTTAATGTTAATGAGTCTCTTGTTGACTGAGATAAAAGGGGAAGTTCTTTTGATTTCGACCTTGGATCTAAAACCTTACAGTGTTTAGTAGGGATTAGAATGAGTTGTATGTTGCTGAGAGGGATTGTTGTCGAGTTTGAGCATGATTACGTCTTCTGTTGCATGGATATCTAGTCTTGAGCTTGACTGAACTAAGGAGCTATCAACTGCACCTCGACAGGTGATGGCATTGAATATCTTCTTGTTTGTCGCTTCGTGTGGAAGGTCATGTGGAGTCTGTTTGGTTGATATTCATCACTGTTTTGGCGTGAGAGCTACTGTACTGCTAGTAAGCTACAGGAGTTATGTTATATTTAATTTTAACAAAACTGTGGTTCTTCTTGTGGCTCGTCTGACTTATTCGTATGCATATAAGGTGAATGCTTTACTTTCGAGGAGACGGTACAGTCATGAGCTTGTTTGAAAGGAAATATGAATGACTTGTTTTCTTTCTCTCATTGTTGTAAAGTATATGTTGATATTTTTATCTAACCGTTGGAACTGTTTTTAACATATTGATGGAATCATGATTTGTTATGATATTCCTTTTATTATGTTGAATGTAATGAGTTTGTCTAATGTTAATTGTCCTTAGGATTCAGATGGATAGTTGTTTTGGATACTTTCATTCTTCTTGATCCCTAATATTTTGATGAAATATTTGAGAAGTATCTAGGACTATTAAGAACGATAATTTGAGTTACACGTTTATAGTGATGTTTGTATTACAAAAGCATAGTCGGAATATGTTTACTTGTTTGGTGAAATGATCTCATTTAAACAAAGTTATTTAATGGAAACAGTTGGTGGATTGCAATTGTTTTAAGAGTTAGTGCTTATCATGCTCAGTTCATCAAACTGACCCATGTTGACAATTTTTGCAGATGGTTGCCGTAAGTGGTAAAAGCACGCAGATCTGATAGGATGTTCAGATTGTTTAATTTGGTTTTATGATGAATTTTAGCTTGATTCTCTAAATGTACTATATGAGGAAAGATGTTATTTTTCCATTGAGTATTGTATCAAGTAAGCTGAAAGCATAAAATGTATTTGATTAGACTGAAGGGAATAAAGTGAGATATTTGTTACTTATGTGTTTGTATTCTTATCTGGATAGTTTGACCTTCTTCGGATCAAATGATCTTGAGAGCTTGTTATTATTGTTTAAATTGGAGACTTTTGTGATTATCAATGTAAGCTTGCAAGAATATGTGAATGAATACTTATGATTGTTTAGCAGTTCTAGTATGTTCTATCTAAAGCTAAATTGAAATTTAGATCACTGTCTTTCTGGAAGCTAGGGTAAAAATAAACCTAAGCAAGACGCTAAACAAGCTGGATTAAATTATTAATTCCTAGTCTTGATTAAGCCAGGACAACGTTTAATTGGATTCTTAATCATTATATCTTGATACTAATAAGTAAGATATAAATTCAGTTATGAGAACTGATATAAACCAAAAAAGGGTTTGGTTAGCAATCTCATGTGAAGGATGGGAGTAATTGTCCAATTTCGTTGATTTAGAATTATGTATATTCTATGAACTCCTTGATGGGACCTCTAGTCTTAATAACTTCTCTTGTGTATTGGGTTTTATTAAGAAGGGTCATTCTAAGGTGAGGAACCCAGGGGTTGGGAAAGACTACTCTTAAAGGGAGCATCTTATGGTATAATTTAACTCAACGTATGTAACACTTTTTAATAAGTAGATCTTTTCGAGGTGGATTTAAAGGTTGACGGCACAAGTCAACTGCAGGGTTGTACCTCCGAGAAGATTAGGATCTCTTCGAAGATACAACAATGCAGTGACTTATGACGACACCCTTTGCATTGATCGTTAAGATTTACACCTTAAACTCAAACAAGTTACTCTGGGACCGATTAGGAATGTGGTCACGTTATAAGGCTGCCTAGGAGACTCGGGGTATCTTGACACACTGGTTTAACTAGGGTTGACCCAGTATGTCATCGTATCCCTAGTCCTCGGGAGCATCCATATAACGTTGTCACCTTACTAATCCGTTTCCGAGTGAATAACTTGGGATAGGAGGGACTGACAGAAGTCAGTATAAGACATTCTACATAACATAGGAATGGGGTGAAGGACGTATTCCAGATTGACGAGTATGCCGTTAAGGAATACGAGACATAAGCAGTATGTTTCAAATCTTTGGCCAAAGTATCGCAAGCTATTGATTGCGTTGTCCTAAGTCACCTGGTCTAAGGGATGAGATGCCGATGAATAATGGTAACAATTATTCAGATAGGTTCCTTAGACAGAGCATTCTGAATCCCAGAATAGGGAAGAGAACCGCAAGAGTGGTGTGTTAAATAAAAACGCCAACTCTTATTACTCATGAATAGATCGGTAGATTACCGAGTCATGGAATGAATAGATCGGAGGTACTCCGAGTCATTATAGCTGCATATGGTTATCTGTTATAAGAATGGTTATTTGATTTGTGAGTTCTAAATTATGTATTTAGAACCAGGAAGCATTTATTAAAAAAAAAAAAAAATTGACTTGTTCTAATGTATAAAATGAGGATGTTACAATAATTATAATAAATTTTTATCTTATAAATCATTTCATCCAACAAGAAAAGTAAAGTGATAATATCAAGGACAATTATTGTAACTCTGTAATACATTAATGCAACATTCATCACTTTCAACTAAGTAACATAGTATAAAAACATAGCCATACAAGACGTTTATTGAAACCATCATCAACATAAAACAAGGTAATAAAGATCCATGGCCTCAAGTATGCACAATAAATTACAACATTAATAAGTTTATGACTACATGACAACGAGAGCCATTATGATGTCACATATACGATTGTGCAGGTAGAGTATGCATACCTTTTCAGCTATACGTATATGTGCACAACAATACACGAGACAACGTAAGATCATCGACTTCCGCATAACCCATAAGTCGTTTAATGCTATAATTTCTTTTACGACAACATAGAAAGAAAAATTGTGGGATGTGACAACCGCTTTTGGTCTTACACCCTTACTTGCTTAGTCTGCCTTTTAGTCTTTGACATTGGTCATCCTAGACACCAGTTCTAGCCAAGACGCCACCGCCAGGCACCCTTTTCCCCTTTGGGTTCCCCTATCCTCTATGTACTTTACTCACACTTTCTAGGTCCTTTCTAGCTATTTAAACATCTTATCATTTTGGTAGTCACCATTTTGGGGTTAATTACGAAATTTAAGAAAGGAATCATACAAATATAAATTTATGTGATCTTAATAAGGTACCAAGCACTAAGAATTAGATATCACCCCCTAAGGTTGCATCTATCAAAGGCATCGTAGAGCTCCATTCCATCTATCTTGCTCCATCATAAGGGACACATGTGCTGGTTTTTCGCATCACACTTCATAGGAGGGAAGTTCATTCTATTCCATGCACACATTTACTACATTCTACATCTAGCTACTTGCTCACTATCCACGTGTGACTGACACAAGAGAAACCTAGGGCACAATTCCACACACATACACAGAACTACATTGGGTTTGAGATGTAGTGCAACACTCAGTTGTAAGTCCACCATTGTGGCAGCTGAGGATAGTTTGACCCCTCATTTTACATCTTTATTTTTTAGGATTTGATGTCTATTTGAGGGTTTTACAGGTCTATGTTTCATTACATTAAAGGTTTTGGTGACTTCAACAATCATTGTACAAATCTGTTGGACCCTAAATACGGGCTAAGTAACAAGAGGCATGTGCACAAGACTAGTAAATGGAAGGGCACTTTGGTAAAAGCATGCGGGAAAAGGGTTTAAGTGAAACCAATGTGTGCACGAGAGGTAGAATAAGGGTTTAAAGGATTTAGCCATATTTGGCATCATGGAGTCACTTGAGGAAAAACATGAAGACCCCACCAGGCGTGATAAGTGGATAAGGTTCCATCTTGGAACCTTAGAGGCCAAGAAAAGGATATTCCACATAGGGAATATTCCCAGAGGTATCATTACAGTTAGTGGAAGGTTTTGCAAAGAGGATAAACCTTCACCTATGGAGGACCACATTAACCCTTGACACATGATCTACTCATGAGAGAAGTCAAGGTAGTGGACGTTGATCTTATTTAAAGGAGTGCTTGGGATAGAAACAAGAAGGGAGAAGGTAGTGTGAAGGTGCTAGAGGGTACAAGAGTGCTAAGAGAAGGAGGGTAACGAGGTGTTGTAAAAATTTTAGGTAATGCTAAGGGTTTGGAGCTCATGATGCTAGAGTTTAGAGTTATTGATGCTAGAGGGTTGTAAAGGATATCATTAAGCATATATATGGGTGCTAGAATCTGTAAAAAGGGTTATAATGGGGAAAACATAGTTAGGATCTATAATCAGATTAGTTTGGAGGGGTTGGATCTTTTTCATTTGATGTATATGGTCTGAGATGACCCTTTTGAATGTAGTGTGGCTACTAGAAACTATTTTAAATCAATATACATGGATCTATTCTGTACATCTTGTTTATGGGTGTAAACCCTCATGTTATTTGGCTTGTCATGACTTAGATCTAGTTCCTTGTGCTTCATACAATGTTTATTTACCTTTTGTGATGCATTGATGTGTAGATCTGTTAGTTATATCTTCTTCCTTTTAAGTAGATGCATGTACTTCTATTTTTACAAATAATCCTCCATTAATGGTGGAACTCTCTTGTAAAGATCACATAAAGGAGAGGCTTAATACCCACATGTGCCTCGGGTGAGTGATCGCGTATCTTTGGGTGGTAAGATGACGCGCTTGGGGTTAGAAAGAGGTATTGAGGGTAAAAAAATGACTACATCTTGGTTCCGTTTCTAGGACCTCTTTTGAAGATATTGTGAGAGAAATGTGTAATGACAAAGCACTTGACCTTGGATAGTGTTAAAGTGTGGCTCAAAAACACAGAGGATGAGTTTTCTCAAAGATTTAACACTAGAACTGAGTTTGATGCATGTAAATGGGTAGAGGATCACTTGTATCATGAGTTATATGAGACCTTTTTCTGCTATTTCCCAATAGAGTTATATGAATGGCTATCAACATATGCATCAAGGTCAAGTTGGTATTATAGACCTCATGTTTGGACCTAGGAGGAATATCAGTGGTTGCATGATGTCGATCTGACTGGACCCATGTTGTTGATCACTAGTGGAGTAGAGTGTTGACTAGTTATACCTTGGAATACACTATTTCTACGTATTCTTGCCTAGAGATTTTTGAGTTTGAGTTCTTAAGGGATCCTAGAGGATCATTCTTGTGTGTTATTCCATTGGCTATCAAGATCTTGGTCATTACTTTGAGTTTGGAAGCCTTTCCCATGGCTGGCTAAATTCTTGCTAGGCATGGGGCGTAGAAGATGGCGTGGTAGAGGATGGCGGACCTTATGACATAAATGGAGAGAGAGGAGAGGCAACTCAAGTATAATGAAGCTCAAGAGAGGGAGTTGGAAAGACAATGTGAAGCTGCAAGAGTGATGGATTTATGGAGGCAAACATTGCAGGAAGGATTTGAGGTTCATGCAGAGGACATGGAACTGAGCAATCTGAGCTACCACATCTTGGCAAGCATGAAAGAGAAACCCCCTCAGATTTTGGAGAGAGCTCATCATATGAAGAAAGGAGGAGAGCCATAGGCATGCATATTAACCCACATGGCAACCAGACCCTTGCACTTAGTTTTCTAGTTCCTGAGATAAGTTTTGATAATCTAGTTGGTATCGGTATTAGTAGTCAAGCGACACCTAGGAGGTATAATTTTTCATTTGGTACATCTATGGCTGCACAATCATTTCTTGTGTTTGGAGGTATTTTTTTAGGTCACAACATTTGGGCAAGGTGTGGGATCACAAGGTTTGAGTATCACATCTAGGAGTGGTGTGGGAAACACATCTGGGAGTGGTTTGGTATCACAGAATGTCGACGCATAGTTTAGCATGACGATGAGATCACTAGGCGTAGCTGTGTTAGCCCCTTACCTATGACATGACATGACGGATGCGGAGGAGTTGGCACTAGTGGATCTAGTGGGTATAGTGGTGGAGGAAACATTGGAGGGAATAAAGGTCTTGGATTTTTGGACAAGGTCCACAACACCATCAACATGTGTTTTATGAGATGTCACTCCACTTACCTAATTACAAGGGTGTTGAGAATTCCATCAGAACATGTACATAAGTGCAAGTTACTATGGCGCGCGAAGGGAATCACTTCCTTAGAGTGGAAGGAAAATCATTTTACAATCACATTATAAGGACACGTGCATAGCTAGTAAAAGAAGTTTGACCCACACTGCATAATGGTGGATTACATTACGTTGTGTAATTCCTTTTTGGCGGAGTTCCACATACCTGAGTTTGACCAAAAAATCATTAGTTCGTTGAAGTAAATTCAATAAGGAATGGTAGAGAGTGTGTGGGAGTATGATGCATATTTCAAGACTCTCCTATCTAAGTTGTCTTATGACATTCACCCTTCACAACATGCTCAGTGGTTCGTTAGAGGACTAATCACACCATTTAGGAGGGCACTTTCACATATCCGTGTGAGGCCTTGGAGGCTTCCTTGCATGCTGAGGTAGTAGGAAGCATTGATACATGAGTTAGTCCGTTCCTAGAAGCCCAAATTGCTGCAATGGCAAAGCAATGGAGAAATTATCTACAAACTCAGCTCATGAGACTCACAATGGGTTATTATGTAGAATGACATACGAAGGAAAATTGTCCTTAGAGATTGGTACACGTGATGACGGTAGATTGTGAGATTTTCCATGGAGATCATGATGCAAGTAGGTGTCCACTACTACAACGTGTGATCCGTAAGAATGTGTCTTGCTATTGCAAAATTTGTACCTCTACTACTCATGACACCAAGGATTATAGATTGATTGACCAGATACATGATGCCATTGATATTGGTGTGCATCATACTAGTGTTGCTAGTATCTCCAAGGATGATGGTCATCATTATGAAGGGCACATGGATGGAGGAGGTCGAGGTAGAGGCTTTTAAGGAGGATTTAGAGGTTGTGGCAATTGCAGGGGTAGAAGGAGTGAATTCCCTCATGGAACCTACTATAACTGTGGATCTATAGAACATTACAAGCACGAGTGTCCCAATTTGTTGTAGTGCTCTTGGTGTGGGAAAGATCACAAGTATGAGGAATGCTCAGAATTGTTTGAACACATGAGCCGAAGAAACAAAAGGATAAGGGCATTAGGATGGTGAGTGTAAAGCGTGCTGATCAATAGTGGATGCCAAGGGTGGTGCATGAGTCAGAGTTAGAACTGTACTGGTGACGATGCGAGCTGAGGTTACATGCACTAGGGATATACCAAAGTAGAGACCATTGATTACAAGAGAAGAAGTGGTACATGGGAAGTATTCAGACCCTATGCATCAGAAGGAAGTTTATCAGGAAACCATGGATGTTATTCGAAGCCTACAAGGAGAGATCTAGTTCTTGAAGGAGCAATCACGATAGTTAGAGCGAAGAAGAAGAGCACTGAGGCTCCACATAAGGATATAGATGAAGTCGAGGGAAGTATGTAAGATGTTGAGACATGAGAATATCATCCTTTGTTAGGAGAGTGGCTAAGGGGAAAAGTACTAAGTGCTAGAGGAGAGTGCGAGAGCGGGTTTCACATGCTAATCTACCTCTTCACAACCTTCAATATGATAAGGAGATTACCTTGAATGTAGTTATTGATGGATGGATCCTAAGTAACATTCCGATTGACAATGACATGGAAATTAATGTTCTCACCCTGGACGCATGAAATCAAATGGGAAGACCTCCATTACAACCATATTCAAATATGGTGTATATGGCTAATAAGACAAAGGCAATACCCATTGATGTTTTAAATGATGCTACTATCACTATCCAAGGGATGAAATTCACTGGAGACTTTGAAGTCTTGGTGCTTACCGAGGCAAAAAAATTTCCGGTGTTACTTAGGCGACCTTGGTGTTATAAGAATAATGTTGACTTACGTTTTAATAAGGGGGTACATAAGTTTTGAAAATAAGGAGGAACTTGTTATCATTCCTTTAACGGATAGAGAGTCAATGCCCTATACTAAGCTCTTAAGAGAAGAAGACATAGAGAGAATGCATGTGTGCACTATCAGGGACCCTCAGGTTATGTAACCAACAAAAGAAGGTATTATTCAGTGGGAAGACACTCAATCTATAAGTGATACAGACAGTGTGGTGACATGTGACAATTGGGCGCACGAGACATATGAGTTAGTTAGAAGACAGTTAAGAGGCTCTATGATGAGAGTAACAAATATTTTCTCGGTCAGTGCACGAGAGGAAAATAATTGCCAAGTTACACTGGGGGAGCCAACCCTGATGTTTTATTACAAGTAATGGAGACCTAGTGGAGATGTGAGATTGAAAGGAGAAGTATGGTTAGCTATACTTTTCTCGGGACCGCAACACATTGGTGGGAAACCCATCATGATAACCTTATAGAGTGGCGTGAGGTGAGAATCACATTCTCTATTAGCTTTCTTTAAATCAATACACCTAATACTATACACAATTATAATGGGAAGGAACTTGCCTCATTTCACATCCAAGCATGTGAGAAGGCCTAGATGGAAGGCAAAAATACTTGCCTCCATCTTTATGGGTGCATAAGCTTTACTCCACCTTACAAAATTTGTGAGTGCATGGTACATTCACTCGATATATGACATCGACATGAAACCGACAAGAGTAGACGATTGATCTCCTTCAATATTTCAAGTATCAAAGTACTAAACCATCGGTGAATGAGGCACTATAGGTTGTTAAGTGCCTAACTATGGGAGATAGTGCCATGGTGGAGGATAGAGTACTGGAGTTGTTGGGTGAACCTAGCTTGGAAGCATGCTTTGATGAGGAAGAATTAGAGGAGGTACAACTTGAGTGCACATGCATGGAAAAGGAGAAAGGAAAATTGGTCTACGTGATAGATGGTGAAGAGGTGAAAAATTAGATGTTAACCATACTATCGGTACATGCAAGGTTATGGATAGTGCTGATGAGAAAGAATGTACCTAACATGAGCCCTTGAAAACCAAGAAGGTTAACATTAGTTTAGAGGCAGAACCTAAGGAAGCTACTATTGGAGATTACTAGACAGAAAGGGAGGTTTCAAAGATTATTGATCTGTTGCACAAATTTCATGATTTATTTCTGCATGGGTATCATGATCTTAAAGGATTTCACCACTCCTTGGGAGAAATGAAGATCAAGTTAAAGGAAGGTGCGTGCCCAATTTGGAAGAGACCTTATCGAATGAATCCAAATATGCATGTCAAAGTCAAGGAGGAGATTGATAAGATGATCACATCAGGCATCATTGAGGTTGTTAAGGAATCAGAGTGGATAAGTCCAATGGTCATCAACATTAAGAAGGATGGGAGGATAAGGATTTGTGTTGATTATAGGGATTTGAATGTGGTGTGTGTCATTGATCCTTTTCCAACCCCCTTCACCGAAGAGATCCTGGAAGGAGTATCTAGGTGCGAGATCTATTCTTTCACATATGGATTCTCAGGATATCATTAGGTTAGAATTGCAAAGGAAGACCAAGAAAAGACAACCTTCACCACTGAATGGGGATTTTTGCCTATACGGTCATGCCTTTTGGACTGAAGAATGTTCGCCTGCTATGTTTTCATGCATTGTGGTTTAGGCATTTAAGGACTTCATCCATAAATTTATACAAGTCTACTTGATGACTAGACAATATATGGATTAGTGAGGGACCATTGTGATAATATGAGGCTGATGTTTGAAAGATGACGACAGTTAAGTATATCTCTCAACATTAAGAAATGTGTTTTTGCACTCCATTTGGCACCTTATTGGGACATATCATATGTAAAGAAGGATTGCTGGTGGATCTTGCCAAAGTTGATGTTATTATGGGATTGGGGGATCCTACTAGTTAGAGCATGATGTGCAGATTCCTTGGCCATACGGGGTATTATCAGAAATTTATTAAGGGGTATGCCAAGATCACCGTGCCATTGGAGGAGTTTTGAAGTGTAAAACTACATTTCATTGGGGAGAGGTGTAGTAGATGACATTTGACACATTGAAGAATAAGCTTATCACCTTGCCCATATTACACTTTACCTCTTGGGATAAGCCATTCCATGTATATGTTGCTACATTAGGTATGGAAATTGGAGCAATATTTACACAACCTAGAGAGAGGTAATTGTTGACCATCCCTTAGGCTTTGCTAGTAGGAAGCTAACCATAGTGGAATAGAATTATACTACCACAGAGTGTAAGACATTATCAATGATCTACGTGGTGCATAAATTTAGGCAAAGTATTTGCTAGCAACACCTTTTATCTTTTACACAGATCACATGGCATTAAAGTACTTGGTGAACAAGCCTGTATTGCAAGGGTGCATATGCAGATGGGTCCTATTGTTCCAAGAGTTTGAGTTTACGGTTGTTGTAAAACTAGGTAAGATTAATTTGGGGCCTGACCATTTATCAAGGATTGACTCAGGAGAGGACGTGTAGAGCATTGAGGATGCAATCCCAAATGCACAACTTTTTAGATTGTAGCACACACCCTCCGATTTGGAAGATATTTATGTATTTTTCAAAATGGGTGTGGTGCCAAAGGGAATGAAGAATTTAGAAAGAAATGAGTTAGCCATACGTGTTGGCCCTACATGTTAATTAGTGGAGACTTATACAAGCTAGGTCATAATGAGATTTTACACCAGTGTGTGCTTGAGCATGAGCGCACTGTAATCATGTAAGAGGTTCATGGTGGAATTGTAGGGGACACTATGTAGGGAATGCGGCCACACACAAGATCCTTCTAGCAGGATTTTGGTGGGAAACAATTTACAAAGATTGTATTGAGTATTGGAAGGCCCTGTAATCACTTTGTTGGCGCCTTGGTAAACTAGGGAAAAGAGATGAATTTCCATTAAGACCAATTTCCAGTGCATAGATGTTTGAGAAATGGGAAATTGACTTTGTAGGCCCTATTTCTCCAACCACACGAAGGATAGGTTTGCGATATATCATTACATGCACAAATTACCTTACAAGGTGGGTAGAAGCTATGCCTATAAGGGATTGCATAGCGACACCAATAGCTAGGTTCTTATGGGAAAATAAATATAATCAGCAGTATGGATGATCATTAACAAGTGATAGGGGTACTCATTTCTTAAATGAGACAATTAGAATTTTATTGGAAGAATTCATGGTAGCCCATCACAAGACTACCCCTTATCACCCACAAGCTAATGGGATTGTTGAGGCATTTAACAAAATTTTGAATCACATGTTGACCAAGATTTGTGATGTGGAAAGAAAATATTGGCATGAAAAAGTTTCTGCTATGTTATGGTCATATCAGACTACTTATAAGAGATTGAACAAGACCACACCTATTTAATTTGTGTTTGGCATGGAAGCTATGTTAACTATTGAATTCATATTACCATCGCTACGTATAACACATGTAGGAGGGTTATCGATGAAAAAACACTTGAGGAGAGGATCGACAAGTCGATGCAATTAGATGAGAGGTGGGCTATTGCTCGCTAGAGTTAGAAAACAAAAAATCTAGGAAGAAGGCATGACATGATAGACACATCAAGAACAATTAGTTTGAGGTTGGAAAAATGGTTCTCTTGTATGATTCCAAGTTTTTATGCCATCTTGGGAAATTCAAAGTCCATTGTTTGGGCTGTACATTGTATCCTATATACTTGATTTATGCGCTTATCGATTCAAGTCTTGGATGGAACATGGTTGTTAGGCCATTTCAATGGGAGTAGGTTGAAGCCCTACTATAAATAAGTCTTCTTTGTGTTTGTAAATAAGGCAATATTTTTAGTTAGCCTAGGATTTGCTTTAATGTAGTTTCCTTTATTTGTGTTTCCCTTTCTCGTTGTTTTGTTGGTTGGTGTTGTTTTTTCATTTGCGCATTTGTACAACTTTGGTAGCCACTTATTATTTCAAATTTTCTATGCACAGAGGACCACGCATCCATTTTTGTATGGGGTGGAGTGATGTGACAAGTGCTGGAAGCTATGGTTGTTGATGGCTGAGTTGAAAAATAAAAAACACGCGGATTGGAAGATCGCACATAGAAGAGGTGAACATGAGGGAATGATGATGTCAAAAGGATTTATAGAAACCAGATAATAGAATGAAAATCACATGAACAACATAAGGTAGGTGATGTTAAGAACTAGGATTAGGACACAGAGGAAGAATGCCTTTGAGTGTGCTGTTAGGATCTATGGTCAGTAAGGGTTTTTGTGTGCACGAAAGTTTCAAGTTTTTGTGTAGGATTGAGCGTAGTGGAAAAGTGTTGAAGGTTGGCGTTGGAAAAATCCAAATTTATTGGGAAAGTATGTTGGTAGGTGACATGGAATTTATTACGGAGAAAAGAAAAAGTTATAAATAGAATATCGGGGTGCGTTATTCTTTACCTTGTGTTTTAAGTTATCAAAGAGCTCACAAACTAGGGCATCCTTGTAAAGAAGGTTTGAGAAGATTTGTGAAGATTTGCGTGTATACCTAGTTTGATTAGAGAACTAGAGTGGAAAGGAGTACATAGATGTAATAGGATATAGTTGTGTGGAAGGATCCCATAGGTGTTACATCATCTTTTGGAAAAAATGTTTTTAGGTTAGGGTTGCATAGCTAAGGCACGAGATTTGAAGGAATTTTTGAAAAGGAGTGGAGTTGTGAAGTTGAGAAGAGCTAGGACTAGAGAGAGGAAGAAGTTTTAAGGACCCAACAAAGGAATGACACCAAGGAAAGTAGAAAATGTTTCACCAAAGAAGGGAAAGGGAAAAGGAAAACAAGCCATTTCTACCAATTTCAATGAAGAATGGTACACGAAATGTAGTACCAGACAACATATTACTTAGTAAGGAATGGGTGTCTCATATTAGAAAGATGGCCGTAAGTGATTACAACCATTGAATGAGCACCACAAAAATGAGATGACACTAGAACTGGTTTGCCCTATAGAGAAGAGGACACCAGATGGAATTCCTATCTATGATGACAAAGTGAAGGTGAAAATGGAGAAGGCTAAGTTGTTGCAATTATATGAGTTGCCCTATTTTGGCAAGTCCGAGTGACTATACTAATGGTTAGTGTCACGTGTGCATGAAGACCACTTCTATTTCATAGGTCGGAGGATACACATAAACCCCTACACACTACACACTACATGCTACACGATACACGCTACACGCTACACGCTACACGCTACACGCTACATGTTTCACATCTATGACACATTATTCTACACATTACACACCATGCACATCTTTGACACATTCTTCCTACATCTATTATATACCTTACATGCTTTTCACTTTACACCCATTACACATATTACACCTATACATCACCTTTTTCTTCCTACAAAACATTGTGTGTTTCCTACATATTTTATTCATATCTTCTTCTATACATCATAAGCACACTATACACATCCTAACCATTTTCCTCCTACATCATACAATATACACCCCCTAACACCTCTTAGTTATACTTTACACTCTCACACGTCATAATCAGAACCTTACATGTGCACACAAATTGATGACACACTCTAGTCTTATGGTTCATACTCGGTTGCTAAGGGTCCAACTCAAAATTGAACCTCACCTCCTCATCAAATGTAATCTTAACATAATAAACCAATCAATCCATCCTCTTATCACACTATGAGACATTCTTAGCCATCATTTCATTCATACATTTTTGATGTGCACTTTGTGCTACATCATCACACATTTTTTATCATCTTAATGATACATTTTGTGATATACGCTTTATTCTAAATCATCACGCTTTTTATCATTCTATTCATATATTTTGTGATATATGCTTTGTGCTACATCATCATGCATTTTTATAATCTTGATCATAAATTTCATGATATACACTTTATGCTCCATCATCAAACTTTTTATCATTCTATCCATATATTTTGTGATTTACACTTTGTGCTACATCATCATGCATTTTTACCATCTTATTCATACATTTCATGATATATGCTTTATGCTACATCATCACACTTTTTATCATTCTATCCATATATTTCGTGATATATGCTTTGTGCTACATCATCATGCTTTCTCTCATTTTATTTGTGATATACACTTTGTGCTACATCATCACACTTTCTCTCATTTTATTTTTGATATACACTTTGTGCCACATCATCACGCTTTCTCTCATTTTATTTGTGATATAAAATTTGTGCTACATCATCACGTTTTTTATCATCTTCATCATACATTTCGTGATCTACACTTAATGCTACACCACCATGCTTTTATCATTCTATCCATATATTTCGTGATATACGATTTGTATTACATAATCATGCTTTCTATCATTCGTGATATACGCTTTGTGATACTTTATCACACTTTTTATCATCTTCATCATACATTCTACGTGATACATTATTTTGATACATCATCATGATTTTTCTCCTTACACTTAGTGATATACGCTTTAGGCTAAACTATCACACATTCTACCACCTCATCAATTTTACTTTGTCATAGTCAATCCTACACATTACATGACACCTTAAAAACACCATCTTTATTCTACACACATTTCAAACCATTTCCTAATGATGCACTCTCATTTACGGTTCATTATTGACTATTGAGGGGGCATAAATAAATGAACCTCATTACATACATACACATCCACTCGGGGGCATGATGCCCCTATCATTCACACTACATTTCATTCTACCTCATCCACAACATACTGCATATCTTGGTTTCATTTACTCTTGCTTACATTTACTTGTTACATGTTCATATTATTACACATGCTAGATAGATATCTTGTATGTCATTATATTTCCATACACACATGCGCGTTCACTTTGTTTTCTAGTTGTGATCACAGACTCTACAGATCTATTACATGCAACATGGATACTTGGCGTAGTTCCTTGTACCAGTCCCACAATGGCTCCTGCAGAAATCCACTTTTGTATACTATAGGTGTTATTGTTTCATTTTATTTCATAACATAATCCTTTATCAGATTATACATGACTTGACATAATTTTTATCCTTATAACATGCTAACGGGTGCTTCATGTGCAACATTTGTCATGCATGTATACTTACTTCCATGATTGTTTTTACGTTTTCTACCATTGTATGCTATTGTTTACGGGATTTTCCCTTTTTCTTGTGTGCTCACTTGTCTATATGTGGCCATTACGGCCTTGATTGTCTTACGACATTGTGAGTGGTGTCTCATGTTTACAACCCACTTTTTGCGGTCTACATTGTCTTCTTACGTCTTAGCTTACACATTGTCTACTTAGCTTACCTTGCATCTTTTAAATAGTGTTTGTATTTAATTTTACTAACACTTGTTTCTTAGCCACTTGTTTGTGTGTTCTTTGGTTTCTACCAAACACATCCCCTTCCCCCTACAGGGAACAATTTCAACACAATAGTCGATCCTTTTTTTGGGCCATATACTACTTCAACGACATTGCATGCACCTTAAATGAGGGGGGCATAATATGGGTGAATAACTCACCCCATATAACATATACACAACATGGTACTTGATACAACACATTTTTAGTTTTGTATAGGACTCGAGAATTAAACTTGGGTCCTTAGAACAATAGCATTTCCTAGATGCTCGAAACCGGGGAAATACGTGTGTCTTTCCCTGGATGCCCGAGACTAGGGAGTAGTTACATTGTGATTGGTAGTTAAACACAATCTACAAAGATCCATACACAATGGATTTTACGGGAAGATAGTCCTTAACATGCATTTGTACACACCATATATAGTGGTGTTTTACATAGCGGGAAGTAGTTAAAGGTTGGCATACGACACTGACAATTCTCCCTACAATTCTTCCATTATACTAACAAGAGATCGCCTAAAAAACTTGCTAGTAGAAATCATCTAAATGACCTTTTATACATTCGTTTCTTCATCACGGATTAGGTGCACATGTTCCTTTTTCACATTTTTCATTTTACATACTCTTTTACATGTGTTTTACACATATACATGTGTATTTGGCTACTTATAAACTTCTCTTTTGCAGTCCATCCATATGGGAAGCGATATTCAACATCATCCACATCACACCAAAAATGACATCGACAATGATAACAGTACATTGTGACATATACACATGCACTTTTACCCTAGGTTCATCTTCATCATGACTTTTTTACACTTTATTGTCCTTAGCATCCATGTTTCATTTTTAGCACTCCACACTTTGTTTAGTCCCTCAAGTACACTTTCTATGTCGATCTACATGGTTATCAGGTACACATCTCTATCTAATTTATATTACCAACCTTTCTGCTCACCAACATAAAGTAGGAGAAAATGTAGACACATAATCACACACTTTGGGTAATTATCTAGTCACGATTACAAACTACTATTCATATGATTCCTAAGTAAGAAAAGTACTAATTAACCCATGTCTTTAACCACTTTGATTTACTTTATATTGCTTCTTTTGGTCTTAAACCATTACTTGCTCGATCTACCTTTTGAGTCTTTGACATTGGTCATCCGGACACCAACGCCTAGTTAGGATACTAGCGTTAGGTTCCCTCATCCCCTACGGGCGCCCCTATCCTCTTTTTACTTTATTCACACTTTTTGTGTCCTTTTTATTCGTTTGAGCATATTATATTTTTGGTAGTCAAAATTTTCGGGGTTAATTACAAAATTCAAGAAAAGGAATCATATAAATATAAATTCATGTGATCATAATAATGGACCAAGCACTAAACATCAACTATCACCCTAAGGTTGTATCCATCAAAGGCATCTAAGAGCTCCATTATATCCATCCAACTCCATCAAAAGGGACACAAGGTTTGGTTTTCTATATCACACTTCATAGGAGGGAAGTTCATTCTATTTCATGTACACATTTACTACATTCTACATCTAGCTACTTGCTCGCTATCCACGTGTGACTGACACAAGAGTAACCTAGGGCACAATTCTACACACACACACAAAACTACATTGGGTCTAAGATGTAGTACAATGCTCAATTGTAAGTACACCATTTTGGTGGCTAAGGACTATCCAACCCCTCATTTTGCATCTTTATTTTTTAGGATTTGATGTCTGTTTGAGGGTTTTGCAGGTTTATGTTTCATTATAGGTTTTTGGTAACTCCACCAATCATTGTGAAAATACATAGTGACAAAAGGTGAGCATTTAGATTTCCGAGCATTTTCGTAGACCCAGGAAACAGAAATAGGCCTAGGGCTCCCAAAGGCACCCTTTTCCCTCTCTATATGCCCTTGTCTAACCTCCTTATTTTGATCTATAATTTTTTGAGCTCTAGTGCGATGGTCAGTGCTTCACATTTCTCTGTTTTCCAACTCTGTGCACTTTCCAGAAAACTAAAAAAGAAAATGTAGAATGGGGAGTCAGATAGACCCCAATGGTCACCCTAAGAGTGAATTTACACACGAGCATTGCGCTACATCTCAAAATCCATGTAGTTCTTGTGTAAGAATGATGCCCTAGGATGCCCTTGTGTAAGTTGCACTTGATAGTAAGTTATAAATAGAATGTAGCAATGTAGTAGTATGTGTGGATGGAATAGAATAGACTTTCCCTTCCTATGTAGTGTATGTAGAGTTGATGCAATGATTTTCCTTTTAATGAATGCTAGATGTATGCCTTTTGAGTGCTTTAGTGCCTTTGAATGCAAACTTAGGTGATGATAGTAATGATTAGTTCTTGGTCACTAATTTTTAACACATACCTATGTATTTATATGATTCCCTTGTTTGAATTTTGTAATTGATAATTGGAAGGATGACCCATAAGTGAAACAAATTCCCAAAATATAAAAGTGAACCAAAAAGAGTGAGTAAGATAAGAACGGCTTAAGGGCGCCCAAGAGGGAAAAAAGTTCTGGGTGATGTTTTCCTAGCCAAGTGCTGGTGTTTGAAGTCATGAAAGATAAAAAAGTAAAGTTATGACTAGGTTGTAGGGTATTTAAGACCAAATAGACAATAAGATAAAATAAAGAGGCCAAAGATAGTTGTCAACCAATAGTTTTCTTGCTTAGGAATCATGTAAATGCTAGCATGCTTTTATGACCTAGAAATGTACCCAAGTGTGTGATTTTTATCTACAACTATAAATGTATTATTGAAAGATTAAAATAGTCTTCTCAACTTATCAAATTTGAACAATTTTCTTGAATATATAAAAATAAAAAAATTTCATGAAAACTATCGGATCTCTTCTTGATATTGGTCCAAATCAAACACACAATGAGTTTCTCGTGGAACATCTTTTGATTATGACTTACAAATTTTATGAGTCCACTATGATATGTGAAATTGTTGGTCCTA
The DNA here is from genome assembly GCA_018340775.1 of Taxus wallichiana var. yunnanensis. Taxonomy (NCBI): domain Eukaryota; kingdom Viridiplantae; phylum Streptophyta; class Pinopsida; order Cupressales; family Taxaceae; genus Taxus; species Taxus wallichiana. Next base: position 110,939,308 of record CM031239.1, read on the forward strand.
GTAACCCTTGGTATCATGACATTTACACCTTTATCCATGACAAAAATTCCCTAAAAAATTGACTTATCAAAATAAATGAGCCTTAGCACAACGTTCTTGGGATACACTATCCTTGCTGATACCCTATATCAAAGAGGCTATGATGGAACTCTCCTACTATGTATTAATCAAGAGGAGGCAAACCAAACCATAGCTAAAGTACATACTAGTATATGTGGATCCCATACAAGTGGCATGGTTCTAGCTAAGAAGATCTTACACGTGGGTTATTATTGGCCCACTATGGAGTCTAATTCTTGTAAATTTATTAAAAAGTGCTTGATGTATCAACAACATGGAAATCCAATTCATGTGCAATCATAATCTCTTGAGGATTGACCTAATAGGTAATATTAAACCCACCTCCTTGAAATTTACATACATTCATAATCACAACTACTAAATATTTTACCAAGTGGGTAGAGGCTATGCCTCTTACTTACATCACTGGTAGTAATATTTCCAAATTTATATTCAATCACCTCATTTTTAGCTTTGGCATCCCTTCCTCCATTGTCACAGATAATGGTACATCCTTCAAAAACAAAATTGTTAAGGAGCTGACCAAACACTTTTATGCTCACCTCAAATGATCCACTCCCTAATATCCATAGTGTATTTCGTCCAAGAAAATTCATCTAACAAAACTATAAAATCCATTCTAGAAAAAATGTTGACAAACATGGTCACAATTAGCACACATAAATCTATCTTTCGCTCTGGGCCTATCACACATCATTTCATACTCCAATAGGAGCTACACCCTTTTCAATTATGTATGGCATTGAATCCATGCCACTCATAGGGGTTGAGATCTTATCACTCTAAATATCCCTTAAATACTTGGTGAGTGAAGATGAATATAGACAAGCTCGTCTTGTAGAACTTCACCTCTTGAATGAGAAGAGGCTTAATGCCTTAGATCATTTGAAAGTGTATTAGAATAGAATTCATTGTAACTAAAATAAATGGATACAAGCATGAAACTTTGAAATTGGTGACCTTTTTTACCGAGCGTAAGAATACAAAAAATATCGAGACAAGCAAGGAAAGTTTGAACCTAATTGGTTAGGTCCTTATATTATCATTGCAAAATATAGATTTGGTGCATACAAGCTATCCACTGAAGATGGCCAAGATCTCAAAGATCCCATGAATGTGGTTCATATGAAGAGATTCTATTCTTGAATCAGTGATACCAACTCTTTGTGTTGGGGACATTTCGACACAACCACTTGTATATTTTCTTTACCCGCTCTAACTTTTTTCTCCCAATCTAGTTTTTATCACACGTTCCTTGTAAATAGGATGTGAAACACTTGCATATATTACGTATCCTCCCATGTTCATCCTTTGGTATTATAGAGTTCTTATGTTCTTGACATATACTCGAATGGGTCCTAGATCACCTAATGTCTCTTATAAAAAAATATTCGCAACAATCAACATCTAAAAAGACATTCAAAATCTAAAAAATGTTCAAAATAAAAAAACATTCTAATTTTTTCCCAAAATCTCAAAGAACTATCAAAACAAGTCGACACCATCAAAATTTCAACTCTTATCTTATTGATAGTTCCAACTATCCTACGATTATCAAACAATCCTCTTACCCCTAACATGTATCCTTTCTTGGGGGCAAGTCAAATCAAACCCTCATGTGTATCCTCACTTGGGGAAATCTTGGTTCTAATGTTTTTCCTTGTATGTATCCTTTCTTAGAGGCACTGACCCATTCAATCTTATATCAATATTCAACAGGATCCAATAAGAGTGTCACTAGACCCCACTCTTTAGTCTGATCTAATCCCCTTACATGTATCCTTTCTTGGGAATTCTAATTTAGATTAATTTGAATTAAATCTAATAGCTTATTTCTCGCACAATCTAGAACTAATCTGGGTAGGGAGAAGTGATTAACAGGATGTAAGCATCATCATCATTGATCTTTATGAATTGTGTAACTCACAAACAAGTCCGGATAGAAGTGCATGCAAAAGGATAGGGGCATCCGGGTGCCAATGACTGGATTTGAGCTCCTGTGACTATGCAAAAGCTCTGGATATGATTTCTATTGTGTTACAAGACTATCACAGCATTACTCTCTATTGATTGCCTATTGTTCACACAATGATCTCCAAAGGTACCTGTAATCTGTAAAAGAGATGTTCACCTGCACAAGCCCACAAGCCACATCAAACATAAAAAGGAAAATGTAGAATGGGGGAGTGGGTGGCCCTAAAGGTCACCTTGAGAGTGAAATTATGATCGAGTGTTGCACTACATCTCAAACTTCGTGTAGCTCTTATGAGGGTGTCTAAAAATTGTGCCTTAGGATGCCATTGTGCAAATTGCACTTGATAACGAGTTGTATCTAGAATGTAGCAATGTATAACATGTGTGGATTGAATAGAATGAACTCCTGTTCATATGTAGTGTATGCAACCATTTTCCCTTGAATGTATACTATATGGATGCTTTAGAGTGCTTTAGGTTCCTTTTGAATGTAAGATTAGGTGATGCTAGTAATGCTTAGTGCTTGGTACTTAATTTTGAATACATAACTATGTATTTATATGATTCCCTTATTTTAATTTCATAATTGACAACTGGAAGGCTGACCTATAAGTGAAAAAGATACCCAAAAGATAAAAGAGACCCAAAAAGAGCGAGTAAGGTAGAAAAGGGTCGAGGTGCCCGAGAGGGGGCCATGAGCACCTAGGCACCGCTTACCTAGCTTGGGAACTAGTTTATGAAGCCATAAAAGATAAATAAGTAAAGTTATGACTAGGATGTAGGGTGTGTAAGACCAAATAGAAAAAAAAGAGAAAAAGAAAAGAGGCCAAAGATAGTTTTCAACCACTACTTTTCTTGCTTAGGAATCATATAAATGTTAGCATGCTTTTAAAACCTAAAAATGTACCAAAGCGCGTGATTTTGTGTCTACACATTAAAATATACTTAATCTTCAATGTGGAACACATTCGAGGCATAGTTAAATGTTGGTATTTAAAGTTTTTTCACATGGTTGTTGTTATTAACCAATTACAAGTATTTTGTTATCATCTTGGTTTATTTGTAGTGATGGTGTAAAATATTACTGTGTATATTAGATTTTTTACATTTAGTCTTATGTTTTTGACCAATTAAAAGTATTTTGTTATCATATTGGCTTATTCATAACCATGGTGTATGTGCATCTACTGTATATATTGGGTTCGTTTTAGTTTTATTGCATTGTTTTTGTGTGTGTTTGTTTTTATGCGCATATGGGTTGTTGATCATGGGTTTTCAATAATCATGGTGTTAACTCTATTGTGCAACAACAAAATAGGTTGCTATGAAAATATTAAATCTAAATGGAAGATCAAGTACAAGCACAATCAATCAATTATATCATCACTATCATATCATTAATTCAACATACGGAAATGGAAATCAATAAGCATCCATTTAAGATAATTATGCATGAGTGATAGAAAATATAAAAAAATCATATCAACAAAATTAATTAATCACAAAAATCATCATATGTATATCACATATCATCTACCATCATAAAAATATAGTAGAAAAATTGACTAATGATTTTTTCTCCCGACCTAACCCTTTATTCAGTTTGAAATCCTAATTTTGACCTTTTACCCTCTATCTCTCCTTTTTGAGTCTATTTTTTCTCTCATAATCCACTCAACAACATATCCTTTCTAATCACTCTTGAATCATAAGTATTCTCCTTATTTTCCTTCTTTCCTATCAAATAGTTGTCCACTACTTTGTTACATCACCCACCCGCTTGAGGGGCACTCCTTGGTACCAATCTAACTCATTGGGGCATCTAAATGCTTCTTTCGGGAAAATCGGGTAGTCCAATGTACTTCTTCATCATTTATTCATTGATATCTATAAGGAAATTAATTAGATAGATCTAAATATAAGTAGTAATAGAACATGGAAAATGTAGGTAAATGATCATAATATGTAAGTATAATAGATTAACCACTTCAAGGGGGAAACCTCCAAACTATGAAATAAGACTAAAATGCTTAATCTCATAATGAAATAATACCTAATAACTTCTATATATACTATTCCTATGCTATGGCCATCATTAAGGCTGACCCATAAATGATAATATAACACATATGAAAGAGACACACCATGACAAAAAGTTATGATAGTCACAAGTTGATTATACACATCTAATGTAAGATTTAGAATTAAGGGTGTAGTATACCCCTCCCCTTTGAAGAAACATTTTCCCCAATGTTTAGAAGGTCTCGATGCTTTTGTAGAAAGGTTGCATCCTCCCAAGTTGTGTCTTTAATGTCTAGCTTGTTCCACTTGATCAAATACTCGATGATGACCCTTTCCCTCAATCATTTAATGTATGTATCAAGGATGCATTCAAGTTACAAGATGATTCTTCCCTCCTCGTCAAGCTCCAGTAAACTTTGTTTGGGATGATACCGTCTATCCAATTACCTTCTTTAGGAAAGATACATTGAAGAATGTATGTATTTGTTGGGCCCCTAGAATATTGACTAAGTACAAAAGGCGCGTAGGCATGTAAGGTCCCAGTTAAGGAAAGGTGTGCAAGGAAAAAACACATAAGGAAGGGTTTAAGGAATCCCATGGCGTGTGTGACGCGCGTGGAAAAAACCAAGGGTTCAGGACTTAGTCAAAATTGGGCATTCGGGAAGAACATGTGAAAAGCATGACCCGACTACACATGGATAAGGTGCCACTGGTGACAGTTGGCCCAAGAAGGAGCATGCCTGCGGTAGAAGCTTCTAGAAGCACATCATGGTATAAAGTGGAAAGCTCAGGCCTGGAGGAGCATGCTCACATGGAGGACCACATTTAGACACTTGGCATCATATCTGAGGGTGCTGGAGGATGAGTTGGCATCGTAAAGGCTCTAAATACAAACACCTATAGAGTAAAAAGGAAAAGAGGAAAAGAGGAGAAGAGAACTAGAGAATGAGTGAAGATATGTAGAAATACCGCAAGAACTCGTTACTAGGTAATTGCATTTGGGAAAGGATGTATTGGGCAATAGGACTATAATTTTTTTTTTGTTAGCTTAGCTACATTAGTCTAGTTGTAATGCATGATCTGCGTCTGCTTCTCGTGACATTCGTAAATGGCTCCATTGATGTAATGAGGTTACGGTTATATATATATATATATATATATATATGAACATCAATGATTCTGATGCATACATCTTTTCATAGGTTCTCTTTCATTTTATGCTAAGTATGGATTCTTATATACTTCTTTCTGTTATGGTACAAGTTATATAATCTGTTAAGTACTCTATCTGGAATAGCTGCAAGGATCTAGAGGCTGTTTTGAGCTCTATGGTTCTTGTATGTCTTAAATCCTTTTGAAATCTCTTAAACACAAATCATAGATGATGTTTCCCACTAAAATCACATAAAAGAGAGACTCGGCACCCACGTGTGCCTTGGGTGAGTGCCCGCCTTCCCGTTGGGTGATAGGCCGGTGCACATGGGGTTCCTTTCTTTTGTGATAGGGGTAAAAATGACTACATCTTGGTTCTATTACCGGGACTCTTTTGAAGTTGTAGTGGGAAATAACATACATCATGATCTGTGTAGTGAGTAATGACAGAGCGGTTAACGTTGGAAAGTGTTGAATCATGGTTCAAGAGCACAGAGGATGAATTTTCTCAGAGATTCAACATTGGACCTGAGTTTGATGCACGTAGATGGGTAGAAGAGAACCTCTACCATGATCTATATGAAACTTTTTTCTGCTGCTTCCTAGTGGAACTATATGAATGGATCTCAGCCTATGTGTCTAGATCAAGTTGGCATTATGGATCATGTGTGTGGACCCAAGAAGAATACCAAAGGCTACAGGATGCAAGATCGACATGGACCCATGTTGTGGATCATTGGTGGAAAGGAGTATTGGCTAGCTACACTCTGGAGTACACCATTTCCACATATTCTTGTTTGGAGGTTGCTGAGTTTGAGTTTCGTGAGAGCCCAGAGGATTGTTTCTATGCTACCCTCCGGCTATGAAAATATTGATGGTTACCATGATTTTAGAGGCATTCCCAATGGCCGGTTAAACCATTCTGAGCGTTGGGTGAGGAAGCTAGGGTGGAGGAAGATGATAGATGTTGCAATGGAGAAAGAAAGGGAGGAGAGACAACTCAAGTATGGTGAAGTGCATGAAAGGGAGATTTCTAGACAATGTGAGGTTGCAGTGTGATGGATGTATGGTGGCGGAGACATTACGGGGAAGGATTTGAGGTTCACGTAGAGGACATGAAACTTGAGCGTCATGTGTGCAACCCCATCTTGGAAAGCGTGTAAGAGAGACCCCTTGATTCTAATAAGAGTTTGTCGTGTGGAGAGAGAAGAGCCGTTTGTGCACATCTTAGCCCACCTAGTGATCGAACCTAGTGCTTGGTTATCCAGATCGGGAAAATATTGCTAGTCTAATTGATTACATTAGAGGTGATCGGTCTACACCCAGGAGGTATAATTTATCGTTTGGGCCTTCTATGGCTGCAAACACCAACCCAGTGTTAGGAATTTTCAAGCAAGGTATAGGCACACAAGCTTTTGGTCTCGTATTTGGGAGTGGCACGGGGTATACTATTTATAGTGGGTCATTGTCATAGACCATAGGTGTGTAACTCAGTGGAACTATGGGGTCCTTGACACGACCACTTTAGGACCTGGTGGGTCTAGTGGATCTGGTGGTTCAAGAGGAATAGGAGCTGGTGGGTCTGGTGGTTTAGGGCCTAGTGGACCTGGTGGATTTGGTGGTTTGAGACATGGTGGATCAGGCGGAGGAGGAAACACAGGTGGAAAATAAGGCTCTGGCTCAGGAGGATTCGAGCCCCAACCACCCCCATAAGTTTTCTTTGAAATGTCTCTACATTTTCCCGATTGTAGAGGTATTGAGGATGATGCAGAACATGTTCACAAGTGTGAACTGCTATGGTGCACAAAGGGTATCACAACCCCTAGAGTGGAATGCTAGTCAATTTACAACCACATTGCAGGCAAGGGCACGTGCATAGCTGGTATAGGAAATATGACCCTCACCAAACAATGGTGGGCTATCCTTCTTTAAAGAACACATTCTTGGTAAAATTCCACATTGCTAAGTTTGAGTAGAAGAGCATCATCACTTTGAAGGAGATTCAAAAAGGAATGGCAGAGAGTGTCCTGGGAGCATGATGCACACTTTAAAACTCTCTTGTATAAATTATCATATGACATTCACCCTTCAAAACATGTTCGGTGGTTTGTTGGAGGATTGAATACCCCTTTTCGAAGGGCCTTATCTCATAAAAAATTTGAGACCCGTGTGAGGCATCGAAGCTGCTCTACATGCCAAGGTGTTGGTAGTTATGATACCGACATTGGCCCATTCCTAGAGGCTCAAATTGCTGCTATGGCTAAGCAGTTGGAAAATTTGTTTGTGAAATTAGCCCATGAGACTCATAGTGGTTTGTGGTGCATAGATTGTGAAGTAGAGGGACACGTTAAGGATAGTTTCCCAGAGGACAATACGCGTCATGATAGTAGATTGTGAAATTTGTCATGGGGACCATGATGTAAGTAGATGCCCCTTGCTACAATGCGCAATTCGGAAGAATGTGTCTTGTTACTGCAAGATTTTCACCTCTATAACCCATGATACTAAGGATTGTAGGCTCATTGATCAGATCCATGAGGCCATTGATCATGGGGTGCACCAAACTAGCATTGCCAGTAGTTCCAAGGGTGATGATTACCGTTATGAGGAGCACACAGATGGAGGCATGCATGGAAGAGGTTTTCATGGAGGATTCTGGTCGTGGTAACCGCGGAGGAGGAAGGAGTGAGTTCTCGTGTGGAACCTGTTTCAATTGTGGATCTATAGAGCATTACAAATGAGAGTGCCCAGACTTGTTGCAGTGCTCATGGTGCAAAAAGAAGCATAAGTATGAGGAGTGCTCGAAGTTGTTTGAGCACATGAATTAGTAGCATTGGAAAGACAAGGGTGTTGCAATGGTTAGTATTAAGAAGGTAGACATACATAGTGGATGCCTCGAGTAACACGGGTGTAGGTTTGGAGCCTATCTTGGTAACAACAAGGGTAGAAGCCACGTGCACAAGAGAGATACCAAGGTAGAAGAACCTAGTTTCAAGGGAGGAAATAGTTCATGGAAAGTACCTAGACCTTGTGCATCAAAATGAGGTGTATCAGGACACCATGGATGTCATTCAGAGTTTACAAGGGGAAATCTAGTGTCTAAAGGAGAAATCCAGGAGGGAGGAACAAGGGAGGAGAGTCAAGGCGCCAAAGGATGACTTGGATGAGGTCAAGGAGGTGTGTAAAATGATAAGGCAAGAGAATATCATTCCCTTGCTAGGATCATGGTTGAGAGAGAAGGTACCATGCACCGGAGAAGAGTGTGAGAGGTAGGTCTTACACGTAAACCTTCCCCCTCACAGCCTTGACTATGAAAAAGAGATCACATTGAATGCAGTTGTAGATGGATGGCTCCTTAGTAATATCCTCATTAACACTGACGTGGAGGTTAATGTTCTAACTTTGGATGCATGGCATCAGATGGGAAGACCTGCATTACAACCATCTTCGAATGTGCTATATATGGCAAAAAGGACTAAGGTGATGCCCATCGGTGTCTTAAAGGATATAACTATCACTATCTAGGGAGCTAAGTTTACTGGGGACTTTGAAATCTTGGTGCTCACTGAGGTAGACAATTTCCCAAGATTACTTGGGTGCCCATGGTGTTACAAGAACAATGCGGACCTTTGGTTCAAAAAAGGGTACATCAACTTTGAAAATAAGGAGGAACGGGTCATTATACCCCTAGCTGATGGGAAGTTGACACCCTATATTGAACCTTTGGGGGAAGAAGTTTTGGATAGGATATATGTGCGCTCAATCAGGGACCCAGAGATAATACATCCTACCAATGGAGTTATCCAGTTTGAGGATGCTCAGTCAGTAAGTGATACCACTAGTCTAGCATGTGACAATTGGGTGCATGGAACTTATGAATTGATGGGATGATAGTTGAGAGGGTCGGTGACCAAGGTGACAAAGGTACGCATAGTCCGGCACCTAGGAGGAAAGGAGCTGCCTAAGTATTCAGGAGGAGCCTTCCCTAAGATCTTTTTGCAGGAAATGGAAGCTTAGTGGTTAGAAGGAACAAAGGGGATGTTAAGTTATGTCTTTCTCAAAGACAAACAGACACGGTGGTGGGAAACACATCAAGAGCCTTTGGGAATGGCGTGAGGTAAGAATTTCTCTCTTTATCGATTCCCCAGAGCAACGTGCCCACCACCATCAAGGATTACCATGGGAAGGAGCCCACCTCTTTCCATATCTAGGAGTGTGAAAGGATTTGGAGAGAAGGTGTAGAAGCTTTTCCACAATCCCCGGGTGCACAAGTTGTACTCTACACTACGGTGGTTGCACATGCGCATGGTACATTTGCTTAGAGATACACCGCGGATAAGGAATTGACAAGAGCTCATGGCTGACCTCATTCAAACCTTTGAGTATCAGAGTACCAAGCCATCAGTTGATAAGGCCTTATAGGGTATCAAGTGCCTTACCATGGGGGATAGTGCCATGGTGGAGGATAGGTTGTTGGAGTTACTGGGTGGAATAGGTTTGGAGGCATGTTTTGAAGAGGAAGTAGAGGAAACAAAAGAGTTATAACTTGAGCGCATGTGTTTGGAAAAGGAGAAAGGAAAGTTGGTGTATGTGATTGATGGAGAGGAAGTGGAAAGCTTGGATGTTAGCCATTCTGTAGGAATGCACAAGGTAGTGGAAAGTGATGATACTCGCGCGTGCACCTACCATGAGCCCTTAAAGATAAAGAAGGTTAACATCGGTTCAGAGAAGAACCTAAGGAAGCTATTATTGGATATTACTAGTCGGAGAAGGAAGTCTCTAAGATCATTGATCTATTGCTTGAATTTGAGGATTTATTCCCACGGGTACCATGAGCTCAAAGGCATTCACCATTCCTTGGGGGAGATGAAGATAAAGCTAAAGGATGGTGCGTGCCCGAGTTAAGAAGAGGCCCTACCAGATGAATCCCAATTTGTGCGTAAAGGTTAAGGAGGAGATAGACAAAATGATAGCTTCTGGGATCATTGAAGCAGTGGAAGAATCATAATGGATAAGTTTGATGGTAATCAACATCAAGAAGGATGGGCGGATTAGGATTTGTGTGGATTATAGTGAGTTGAACAAAGTTTGTGTCATTGATCCTTTTCCAACCCCTTCACTGAAGAAATTTTGGAAGGAGTCACTGGGCGTGAAATCTATTCCTTTACGGATGGATTTTGGGGTACCACCAAGTCCTGGATTACAAAGGAGGACCAGGAGAAGACAACTTTTGCCATTGAGTGGGGAAGTTTTACATATACGGTCATGCCCTTTGGGTTGAAGAATGCACCTGCTATTTTTTTGCACATCATGGTGTAAGCATTCTAGGACTTCATCCATAAGTTTCTTCAGGTCTATTTGGATGATTGGACAATGTATGGTCTAGTTAAAGACCATTGTGATAATTTTAGGTTGATGTTTGAGAGGTGTAGGTAGTTGAGGATATCCCTCAATATTAAGAAATACGTATTTGCTACACCCTTTGGGACTTTATTGGGGCATATCATATGTAAGAAGGACTTACTAGTAGATCCCGCTAAAGTTACAGTTATTCTGGGGTTAGGGGAATCTACTAGCCAAAGCACAGTGTATGGATTCCTTAGGCATACGAGTTATTATAGGAAATTCATCAAGGGGTATGCCAAGATTGCGACGCCTTTAGAAGAGATGCTCAGACATAAAAGTGCCTTCTATTGGGGAGAGGTGTAGTAGAGGGCATTTGATATATTAAAGGATAGGCTTGTCACCGCTCCTATATTATGTTTTTCCTCTTAGGACAAGCCCTTCCATGTCCATGTAGATGCCTCAAGAACCGCTATTGGAGTAGTGCTTGCATAGCCAGTGAAGGAATTGTTGATCATCCTATATGTTTTGCAAGTAGGAAGCTAACACCAACAGAGTAGAATTACACCATAACTGAGCGCGAGGCATTGTCAATGATCTACGTGCTTTTCAAGTTTAGACAATATCTGCTAGCAACACCCTTCATGTTTTACACCGACCACATGGCATTAAAGTATTTGGTGAACAAGCCCATTCTACAAGGGTGCATATGTCGATGGGTATTGTTATTTCAAGATTTTGAGTTCACCGTAGTAGTGAAGCCTGGGAAGAGCAATTGTGGACCTGATCATCTGTCAAGAATTGATTCAGGGGAGGATGCACAGAGTATTGAGGAGACAATGCCAGACATGCAACTGTTTAGGTTACGACATGTGCCCTCGATTTGGAGGAGATTGTGGTATTTTTAAAGGAAGGTGTGGTGCCGGAAGGAATGAAGGCATTAGAGAAGAAAAACTAGCCATACGCGCCGCACCCTACATGTTGATCAATGGAGACTTATACAAGTTGGGACAAAATGAAGTTTTGCACAGGTGTGTATTAGAGCATGAGTGCTTCGCCATCATGGAGGAGGCACATGGAGGAAGTGCGGGTGGAAATTATCTAGGTGATGCCACTGGGTGTAAGATATTAATGGCAGGTTTTGGTGGGAAACCTTGTACAAGGATTATAAAGACTATTGTAAAGTGTGTGACCATTGTCAGCACATTAAACCAGGAAGGAGAGATGAAATGCCTTTGCACCATATCCCTAGCACGAAGCCTTTTGAAAAGTGGGCAATAGAATTTGTAGGCCCTATTGCACAAGCAGCGCGTAGGACTAGGTCACTCTATGTCATCACTTGCATGGATTATCTGACAAGGTGGGCGGAGGTAGCCCTAACTAAAGATTGCATAACAACCACATCAACAAGATTCTTATGGGAGAACATTATCATGAGGTATGGATGTCCTTTGAGTTTAACCAATAATAGGGGTACGCATTTCTTGAATGAGACCGTGAGGATCCTGTTAGTAGAGTTCATGGTGGCTCATCACAAGACTATGCCCTATCACCCACAAGAAAATGGAACTGCAGAAGCATTCAACAAAATACTGAGTCATACCCTGACCAAAATTTGTGATGTCGGAAGACAAGACTGGGATGACAAAGTATCAACAGTGTTATGGGCTTACAGGATAACATATAAAAGGCTGAACAAAGCCACACCATTTCAGTTGGTGTTTGGTGCAAAAGCTATTCTGCTGGTTGAATTCATGTTACCTTCTCTGTGAATAATGTGCACAAGAGGGTTGGCTGATGAGCAAGTGCTGGAAGAAAGAATTGATGAGTTAATGAAGTTGGATGAGAGACGATCACTTGCCAAGTGGAGCCAAACAACAGAGAAAGCAAAGTAGAAGGCTTGGCATGATCGCCACATAAGAAACAAGAAGTTTGAGGTTGGGCAGATGGTCTTACTTTATGATTCTAAATTTTTGCGCCATCCTAGGAAGTTGAAAGTCCATTGGTTGGGTCCTTACATAATCTCGTACATCCTTGATTCGGGTGCATGCCAGTTACAAGTGTTGGATGGGACGAAGTTTCTTGGACACTTCAATGGGAGTAAGCTGAAGCCATACTATAAATAAGTCTTCTTGGTGTTTGTAAATAAGGTAGTTTTTTTAGTTATTTTAGAATTTTCCTTTATGTATTTTTTTTTTGTGTTTCCCTTTTGCATTGTTGTTTTGTTTTGCACCTTGGGTGCTGGTAACCTTATTGCTACTTTTTGAGAATTTGTGAGTGCGCAGAGGACCGTGCATCATTTTAGTGTGGGGTGGAGTAATGTGAAGGAGCACATGGTTAAAGTACCAAGGAAGTTTGTGTTAAAAATCCCAGTTGAATGGCCTTGTAAAAGAGGTGCTTGGAGAAAATATGGAAAAAGGATGGTTGGTGTCAAGATAAAGCTACTTATAGATCCCACATACAAAGGAGGAGAAAGCGCATTAAGCAACATGAGGTAGGCGAGAGAAAAAATCAGGATAGAAGAAGTGCCTTCGGCGCTGGTTACGCACGCGTAAGAGTCTCCTGTCATGTTGGATTGGTTACGTGCAAGAAGGTTGGAGGGTTGTCGCGCGAAGTTGGGCACATGAGGGAAAGCGCTAAAGATGGGCTTTGTTTGAAAAAGCCGCATTAAATTAAACAAATATGGTGGTAGGAAAAGTAACACTTAATGCTCAAAAAGGGAAAACCTATAAATAAAGGGGTCGAGGAACTTCATTTTTCACTTTGAGTATAAGAAGAACAAAGCACTTTTTCACCTTTGCAAACTAGGGCTTCCAAAAAACTAATCCGTGTGAAGAAAAACTTGGAGAGATTAAAGCGTCGGTAAATAGTTTGGATTTACAAAATAGGAGGAAGGGATTTCGCAGGCATAGGAGAAGTTGTGAGAAGGTGTTGTCTTATGAAGGGAGTATCCCAGTTAGGGTTTAAAGAACTAGGGTACGGGTTTAAGAAATTTTCTTCACAAGTTCAAGATCTAAGGTTGGAGAGAGTGGAAGAATAGAGTAACCCGAGTGATTGAAGTGGGAAGAAGACCTAGAAAATGGTACCCAAGAAACCAATTAGTACACCCAAGAAGGGAAAGGGAAAGGGAAAGGGCAAGCAACAAGAAATTGAAGCAAGCACAAATGAAGAGTGGTATGCAAAAATGTAGTACCTAGATGGAGTATTGTTGGGGAAGGAGTGGGAGTCCCATCTTAGGGACATGTCCATAAATGATTATAATCATCGAACAAGCACAATCGAAAAGGAGTTGGTATTGGAGATAGTACGCCCAACAAATAAGAGGATACCAGAGGGTTTTCCCATTTATAATGATGACGTGAAGGTCAAGTTGGAGAAGGAAAGGTTATTACAACTCTTTGAGTTGCCCTACTTTGGGAAACCTGAGTGACTGTATTAGTGGCTGATGTCATGTGTACATGAGGACTATTTCCACTTTGTGGGGCACAAGATGCGCATAAATCCTTAGCTAATTTCACATTTCACAGGCCTCATCTATGAAGGAGATGGGTTGGAGGATGACTTGACTGACAAAGAAGTGATTAAGGAAACTATCACCGCTTTCGCATGCAAAAAGGGGTCAAGGTATTATGATGTCACAGACATCAAGGATCTAGTAATGAAGATGGCCGCGCACCTGGTGTCAAAGCTAAATGGCTAAGAGAGATGGACCCAAGTCAATAAGCCATGGTTGAATGTTTGTAGAAAGATTTCAGAGGGCACCATCTATAATTTGTCCGCATTCATCGCAGATGAAATTATCAACTGCACAAAGGAAGGTGACATGATCCTTTTTGGAAATGTGCTGCTAACCATTGTGTTTTCAGAGATTGGGGTACCGGATGCATCAGATAAGTTCGTATGGGAGTACCTTGATGAAAACCCCTCACCCGCCAAAAGGTTTGAGAAATACACTTGTGACACTATGACAACAGTGCACAAGGCACACTTGGAAAAGTGGTATACGTGCCTAAGGAACGTGTTCGGGGCAGAATGGAGAATTCCTGAACAATTACCAATAGCCACCAGGGGAGAAGCAGAATTTTTGTGTACCAACATTTCTGTTTGGGCAGATTCAAACTATTAGATGGGACATGGAGCCCATGGTGCAAGCTCCCCTTTGCCTTCACAACTCAATACTTCCAAGTGGGAGTAAACAGGTTCAAGGAGTCCAAAAAGTTTAAGTTGGACCTTGGTAATCTGGACCAGGACCACAGGGAAATGCGCAAAGGGTTGGTGTACCCGGAAAGTGCACGTATGTGGAGTGGTACGTATCACATGAGGTACAAATGACAAGGCCCATGACTCTGCCCATTGTAGAAGGATCCACGGCACATGTATACATTCACATAAGACCCAAGTCGAAAAGGGCACATATATGGAAAATGAGGTATCCATACCTTAGGATCCAACTAGGAGGAAAAGACCCACACCCAAATGGGAGGAAAAATAACTAGAAAAGAAAATCCCAAGTGTGGTGGAAACACATGTAATAGGTTCCCTCGGGACAAGTGCCAGAACCAACATGTACGCGTGTAAGAAAAATCCCTTAGTAAAAGAGAAGACTCCAGAGCCAGAAAAGCCATCGATAAGGAGTCATCAGAAGAAGAAGAAATAGAGTCACCTACACCGGAATCTCTGGTTAGGAAGAAGCAAAGGGTAGAAGAGGAGACCACCTCAAAAGAAGTTGGAAGTTTGGACAAGTGCATAGGAGGAAAGGACAATAGTGAAGAAGAAGTAAGTGGGGAGGAGGACCCGGGAAAGATCAAGGGCTGCCTATTTTCAATGTACATGATTCAAAGGAGGAAGATGGAGAAGAAGAACAAGGGTTCCTTTTTGTGCAAAGCACAAGGATAGCTAGGTAGGAGGAAGTGCCCAGGACATGGGAAAAGATGAAGAGGCTAGGGTGCAGAAGTAAGAGGTTCCAATCTTAGCACAAGAGTAGATGGCAAGGTGGTAGAATAAGAGGAGAAAAGGGACATGGAGACCCTGGTGAAGGAAAAAGTGGAACTCGGTGCTAAGTTAGTATTGAACAAGGAGAAGGAGGAGAGTGTAGGAGAGGAATGCGGTAGCACTAGAGGCCCCATTTTAACTGTAAGTATACCCAAGGGTACACACACGGGAGGAAGCATAGGGGGAGGCTAGAGATGGGTTATATTGATGACCCCAAGAAGGTGTTTCATGCACGGTTCAGAGTACACTTCCGGCGGAGGAGCTTATAGGCATGTCATATTTTGACAAGGAGGCTGCCTATCCATGGACAAGGAAGATGATCTCTTGGGAAATTGAATCCCACCTTGATGAACCAGAGTTTGAGGTAGGCCATGGGGCAATAGTAAAATTGCTAGGACCAGGAGAAGATAACCTAGTGGTGGATAAAAGTAGCTCTCGGATGAATAATTGTGCAACGCACTTAACAAAGTCTCCGTTGAGATAGAGGCTAGACTCTTCGGGTGAAATGATAGGATCAGGGATCTGGAAGGGGAGATGAAGGAGAAAGAGGAAGAGCTAGCTACTTTGACCAAGGAGTTGAGCCAGAAAAGTTAATCAACGCCTAGTGGCAGCAAGAATTGAAGGATGAAAAGGCCAAGGTGAGCGTTGTGTACAAGAAAGTAGAATCCATCAACGAGGCCATACTATTAAAGCATCTGGACCTAGCATCACCCGCACAAAAGTATGGATCTTCCTTGGGATGCCTAGAGGATTTAACAAGGGTCCTCACCATGGAAAGACAACCTGCTAGCCTTGGATTCTGCAGAGGAAGTGGCCGCATGCCTAGAGAAGGAAGACAAGTTGAAGATCGTAGCGCTCATTGTAGAGTACAAAGAAGGTACTTGCTAATGTAAGGGCTACTTCCTGCATCAGTTGAGCCCATGTGTACGACAATTGTGTGGATAGGGACAAAGTGGCAGGCACCTTGGTCACCACTCATGAAGCGGAACTCAAGGAGTTCTAGAGAAAAACAAGGGGAATAGGGTGGAAAGAGACAAAATCCTTGCCGAGGTTGAGAAGAAATTAGAGGCCATTGAAACCTTAAGGGTTTCAATCAAAAACCAGTTGAAGGAGCTATATCCACACATTAAATGATGAATCGCGTGTTAGATGATATATGCAAGGAGGGTGAGAAGATCACGGATACTATGAGCGCATAAGGAGATGGATTAAAATTTGAAGGGGTGAGCACCTTGGTCGGTGACCTCTGTCAAAGAGCGCAGGATGAAGTCGATGCTTGGAATAAATTGGAGGCCAACTTGCAAAAGGATTTTCCTAGTCTGTTGCAGTAATTCTTTCACTCTCCCATTCTTTCTTCTTTCCCCATTCTTTCATCCCCTTATTATTTTTCCTAGGCGTAAGCCTATTGTATTCTTTCTCTCACTAAAAGAAATGTTCCCATGGATGGAGAACAGGTGTAGCATGGGGTGATATTGGGCCCCTAGAATATTGACTAAGTACAAAAGGTGCGTAGGCACGCAAGGTCCCAATTAAGGAAAGGTGCGTAAGGACAAAGCATGAAAGGCAGGGTTTAAGGAAACCCGTGGTGCACGTGATGTGTCTAGAAAGAACCATGGGTTTAGGACTTATTAAAAATTGGGTGTTTGGGGAAGAACACATGAAAATCATGACTCGACTCATGAGCATGGATAAGTTTCCATCCCTAGCAACCTGGTTGGCCTAGGAAGGAGCATGCCTACGGTAGAAGCTTCTAGAAGCACACCATGGTAGAAAGTGGAAAGCTCAGGCCTCAAGGAGCATGCTCACATGGAGGACCACATTCAGAAACTTGACATCAGATCTGAGGGTGCTAGAGGATGAGTTGGTAGTCCAGAAAGGCTATAAATACAAGCACCTGCAAAGTAAAAAGAGACAGAGGAAGAGAGGAGAAGAGAACTAGAGAATGGGCAGAGCTCTGCAGTAAATACTATAAGAACTTTGTTAGTGGGTAATTGCATTTGGGAAAGGATGTATTGGGCAAGGGGATTGTAATTTTTCTTTTTGTTAGCTTAGCTACATTAGTCCAGTTGTAATGCATGACTGTGGTCTGCTTCTCTGTGACATTCTGTAAATGGCTCCATGGATGTAATGAGGTTACCAGGTTTATATATATATATATGAACATCAATGATTCTGATGCATACATCTTTTTCATAGGTTCTCTTTCATTTTATGCTAAGTATGGATTCTTATATACTTCTTTCTGTTATGGTACAAGTTATATAATCGGTTAAGTACTTTCTGTCTGGAATAGCTACAAGGATCTAGAGGCCATTCTGAGCTCTATGGTTCTTGTATGTCTTAAATCCTTTTGAAATCTCGTAAACACAAATCATAGATGATGTTTCCCACTAAAATCACATAAAAGAGAGACTCAATACCCACGCATGCCTCGGGTGAGTGCCCATTTTCTGTTGGGTGATAGGTCGACGTGCATGGGGTTCCTTTCTTTTGTGATAGGGGTAAAAATGACTATAGTATTCAAGTGACTAGATGAAGTTCTAGTTTGTATGCTACATTACCAATCTTCTATAACATTTGATAAGGGCCATAATACTTAGGTGTAATATTATTATCCTTCTTCTATTTTTTCAAGGAAATTTTCTTATATGGTTGTAAATGCACAAAACCCAATCATTGACTTCAAAATTTCTTTCATTACGATGTTGATCTACCTGTTGCTTCATGTAGTTTTGTGTCATGGCCAAGTTCTCCTTGAGACTAGAAATTACCTCTTGTTGGTGTTGAATATTCTCTTTAACTTCTCAAACCCTTGGTTGGAATCTCAAAGATGAGGTGATGGATGGTGGATGGTACCCATATAATGCCAAGAAAGGAGATGTTTTAGAAGAAGTATAAAAGGAGGTGTTATACCACCATTTTTCCAAAGTGGTAATAATTGGACCCATTTTACTTGCTTATCTCGAGGTAAACCAACAAAGATATCCCTCTAAGATTTTTTTACCACCAATGTTTTCCCATCAAACTGGGGATGATAAGATGAAGCTGCAAGCTAGCTACATGCCCAAACATGAGAATAAGGAGTCCCAAATTACTAGTAAATGTTGGGTCTCAATCACTTACTATAATCTTTGGTGTCCTATATAGCTTCGAATTGTATCCATGAAGGTTATTACTAATGTACTTGCAACAAATGGATGTGATAAGGCACAAACATGGTCATATTTAGTGATTTTTTCCACCACCACCTTGATTACATTTCCCCCTTCGATTTAGGAAATACCGTGATGAAGTCCATGGAAAGCTCTTCTCTCCTTTGGTTAGGCATAGATAGATGTTGTAAATGACTTGGGGACTTTATTGTTTCACCCTTATTCTCGCTGAAAAACCATGTATTCTCGCCAAGTTTTTTTCGACATCCCCTTTTAGCCCTTCCTAGAAGAAATTGTGCTTGATTTGATGATAAGTCTTTAATAAGCCAAAATTCCCCATCTTGAAGAAGTGTGGAGCTCGGGTAGAACCCTATTTTAAGGGTTGAGTTCTTACATAGGTATAATCTATATTTGTACCATAAAGCATCTCCTTTCCATAATTTTTTGTTTGAATTTTTTGGATCTTGTTGGAGATTCTAAATGAAATTTTGTGTACCTGGACCATTTTTCCATTTGGACCTTGCATCCTCTATCTAATCCTCATGTAATATAGATATGGCACACAAAAATTCCTTGACTGATTCATCCTTCTAAGATAGAGCATCAACGACTACATTATCCTTCTCTTTCTTATATATTATCTCAAAATCACACCCCAACATTTTGAGACCCATTTCTATTGTTCTTCATATGATAAAAATTTCTCTAAGAAGTATCTCAAAATTTCATAATCTATATTTACTTTGAAATGTCTACCCATTAGATATGGTCTCCATTGCTTCACTACATGAAGTATGGCTAACATTTCCTTCTCATAAATTAGTTTTGATATATTATTACATTTGAATTGACAACTCTTGAAGGAAATGAGTTAAACTTCTTGCATGAGTATTTTAGACACTTTAATTTAAAACCTCTCCATAATCAATTAATTTTCCCATTCCATTTCCCATAAAACCCATGAGAAATTAATTGACATTAGTCAATTAATAAAACCTTGTCAATTCCTAATTAATCTTCCTCACATGTCAAATATTCCCCATGTCCCCCACTTGCAAATTAAATATTCAAGTTTAATTCCTGTCCATTCTTCATGTCCCCCACTCACTTAATCCTACTTACTTTTTCAAATCATGATTAACCAAAACCTCGAATTAATCCAAATTTCAGGCTATAAATAGAGCCTTGACCCCCCTTCTTTAAAACAAGAAAAAATCATGTCAGAGCTCTTGCATTCTTGTTGCATAAAGCATCCCTTCCACCTAGTCCTAATGTCCACATGAGCCTACTTTTCCCATCCATAAATCCATCATCCTCACATCCCTTGGTGCAAATTTTGTGAATCGATCATTATTACAAGTAAAGGTCTTGCTAACGTTGGAGAAGGCAACTACACTTCAAATAGTCCATACCCATCCAAGTCACTACCCGTTCTAAGGTTTGTGAAGGAGAAACAAAAATGAGGTATAAGTTCAATTTTAGTACTTTCTTATTATTAGTGATTTATGTAACTTACAAGTACTGCCCCCATACCATACCTTGAAACATCACATTCAATAATGAATGTTTTACAAAAATCTAGGGTGGCTAGAACTAGAGTGGTGCACATGGCCTCCATCAACTTCTCAAATGCCACAATAGCTTCCTTGTTCCAATGGAAAGAGTCCTTCAATAAATTTTTGAGTGGTGTTGTTATGCTGCTATAATTCCTTATAAATCTATGACAATAACCTGTAAGCCCGCAAAATCCTCGAGATATTATTTAGGGTTTTGGGAACCTTATATTCAAGCATGGATTTTATCTTATTAGTATCCACTTTAACACCTTTATAAGGACAATGTGACCCAAATATTCAACATCTTGACTGAAAAAGAACACTTAGAGGGCTTTGCATAAATTTGATGTTGTTGAAGAGTTTCCAACAACTTATTTACATGATGCATGTGTTCCTCCAATGTTTTACCATAGATTAAGATATACTCAAATAACACTTAAACAAAATTATGTAGAAATGGATTTAAGATAGAATTCATCAAACTTTAGAATGTAGAGGGTAAATTTGTTAGTCAAAAGGAAGAACCAAGAACTCATAATGGCCTTCATGTGTCTGAAGGCTCTTTTATGAACATCTTCATCCTGGATTCTAAACTGATGATATTCGAGAATGAAGATAAAGTTTTGTAACGTAAACAACACCATGTAACTCATCCAAGAAGTAAATCATTAATTACAAGAATATGAAACTTATATTTCACTTTGTGTACTTATTGAGTTCCCCTGTCTGTACACATGCACCAATTGTCATATTTTTCTATAACATCACTAAAGGAAAAGAGTAAGTACTCGAATGTGACAAATAATTTCTTCTTCTAACATCTCTTATACTATCTTCTCAATCTCACTCTTTTACATATAGGGGTATCTATAAGGTCTAATATTGGGTGGTTGACTCTAAAAGAGGGTGTACAAAAACCTAAAGCATGAGGATCATGAGGGACAACATGAAAATCCATGGACGTGAAAATAGAAGCATGAGGAGATATCGAGAGGAGAAAGCATAAAAATTAGTGCATGCAAAGATTTAGTAAATAGGTAGAACCTCATTACAATCCAAAACTCTCACTCTATGTCATAGATCAAAAATGGTGTACATATAGAGGGTGTTGAGTAATCCCTTGTGTGATAATATTGAAAACTCGAGCGGAGATGGGGAGTTATATGACGCATATGACAAACTCGACGCCACTTGAAATGTAAGGGAATCCAATGATGACCCCTACATGACACGTAAACCTACAATCTCACCTAAGTGAGATGAATCACCCGATGATGTGGAATGGTGACTCACACCAACACCCCCTTCATCATAACTTAAGATGAGGAGGAAAGTCGAGAAGATAGAAATGGGTCCCGACACATAAGATTGATGAGGTACCCATGCATAATAAGAAGTCCCAAGTGGTGAAGGAAAACCTAGTGGGAAAAAGATCCACCATAATAGAAAACAAACTCTCTAATCTAAGAAAGATTCCAAGTATGGGTTCCAACCATAGACAAGGCGATAAGGTACCCATGTATAAAAGGGAAATCTCTTAGAAAGAAGAAGAAGAGAGAAGAAGAGGGAGAAGAGAGAACTATAGAATATGCCATGGATGAAGTGAACTCTACATCTCTAGGAAGTTTCCTATAAGAGTGTAAATTACGTGGTCCTCTACCTCTAAACTAAAAAGAGTCACCCACACCGAACTATGTGCCTACCATTAGGAATGATAGAAATGAAGTGTTGGAGATCCACCCATCCATGAAGGAAACTGAAGGAAACAACATGAAGAACTCTAATTCTGGTCCATGGAAGTGTGACATAGGTCTAGAAATGGAGCACCAAGGAACCCAAGGTAATGTAACATATACAATTTTGTCGAGTGTGAAGAAGGAGCACTCGTAAAGAGGATGTCTAAGTGATGTGAAGGAAAAAAAAAACCCTACAATAGAAAAGGGATCCACAAGAGAGGTGGATCAATGAAGGTCTCCTGAAAGGTTGAAGTGACAAGAGTCCTAGAAGGGGAAATCCCAATAATGGAGATGATGAACTCCTCCAAAAAACCTATAGACAGGATGAGAAACCTGTAGTGTATCATAAGTGGGCTCAGTAAAGAGATGACCAATGTCGAGAAAATACTCGTCCCAATGAGGGGGCTTAACAAAGAGAAGAGAAATGTCAAACAAGTATAAGTCATCTAATTAAGGTAGAGGAGTGGAAGGGGCCTCGCACACTGGAAGTGGAAAGGAGGCTAGTATAATGATGTATGAGGTGAGATAGAGACTCGCACAAGGTCGATGAGATGTAAGAAGTGTCAACACTCTCTGGAAATGTGAGAGGAGGAGATAATTCCTCTATAGTACTATCGACATCAGAACTAGGATCAAAATCCTCATCATTGGAAGAATCAAGTGATTCTTTATCAATGGAACTTCCATCACATGAAGAACAAGATGATCCAACTATAGAAGACTCTGCGGGAGAGCTGCCAGGAAGACCAAGGTGAAGTAACGTGGCACTCAACAGAAGCAACAAGTGTAGGGAGAGTGTTGTCAATTGAGAAATAAAGATGTGAGGGACCACATGAGGTAATGGTCATATATGTCTCAGAGAAGGGGTCTCCAATGGAACACGAGTGTGAAGAGTGAATGGAAGCATGAGCATGGTAAAAATGAGATCTATAGAGGGAAATAGGTGAAGGGTCTCCAAAGAGGGATTGAAAGATGCTCCAGATGCGGTGGGGAGGATTTGATTCTACCATGTGAAAGAGAAGAGTTCGGATACGTAACACATCAAGTGACAAAATACATGGTTGTAAGTGTAAAGAAAGTCCTCAAGATTATGATGATTAGTGGGTGCAGGAACTGGCCCAAGCAAGAAGTGTGTAAGACCCTCATGGGAGAAGTAGTGTTCCATAGAAGCATACCAAGCTGAATAGTTCTCTCTCCCAATAAGAAGTGATATAGGTGTAATGTGATCTTGCGATGATAAAATTTGGAAAGAGAATCCTCCATGATGTGGAAGCAAAAGAAAAATATGTATGGTACACAAGAAAAAGGGTGCAAGAATACAAGATGTCATAATTAGACGATAATGTATCCGTAAGCAATACAAACTTGAGAGAAGAGTAGTGATAATCCCATGTCTACGACACTAGATAGTGCATGATTGCAATAGTGCATTCATGTGACATTGGATAGTTGACCACTCACCTTGTACTAGGTGAAAATTCACATGAGAGTGGAGCCCATAATGAATTCCTCAAAGTGAGAAAATGACGTCTCATAACTTAAAAGGAACAAAGAAATAACAGGGTAAAAACTACTCAAAGTGAGAAAATGACGTCTCATAACTTAAAAGAGAAGGCCCTCTTGCCACAAGGGTGTGGTAGAAGCATCCACTAGTCGCATGAAGTGAAGAAGAGCGCTAAAAACAATGAGCTTGAATAAGCATCCCGAAAATCCCAATAACCTTATGCAGAGAGAGCCCAAAAGAAATACCCCTTGAAATAATGATTGTTAAATTAATTTTCACATGTACAATGTTAGGAAAAGTGTAAAAGGCGGGAAAAATTGAAAATAATACGTAAAAGGGGCACAAGGGTGTTTTGGAGCTTCGGAGGCACAAGGGGTGGTGTGGAGGTAAAATAGCTTGGCTAATTCAATGAGCTATGCTAGAAGCGAGTTGGGAGTGAAGGTGGGTTGAGTTTAAAGGAAAGTACAAAGGGGAGTCGGGTCATGTGGTGGGGTTGACTCGGGCGGTGAACTCATAGCTGGTAGTGGGTGCTATAACTCGTGAAGGAGTTCGGGAGGTGGGTTCATCATTGAAGTTGATTCAAATGGTTTTCGGGAGTCTATGTGCATAACAAGGAGTGAAGTTCCAAGGTCACCGAGTCAATGCAAAATCAAAAGGAGAGCATTAGAGATAGAGCAAGTTGTTAGGAGTTGACGCAGAGTGATAAGTGAATGAACACCGAGGAGTATGTGAGGTCGGAGGGTGATCCAAAGTAGAAAAAGGCCAAGGTCTCCAGGGAGGAAATAAATAAACGGTAAACTTTGAGCTATTAAGACCACATGCACACCGAGTTAGCATAGTTCCGGGGTTTAAATGCTAAGTTGTGAACCGGAAGGGAAGAGATCCCCATCGACTAGAAGGGCTATTGTAATGCTTGAGATAGGGGTAATGACGAGTCGGTGTAGTGGAGACTCGGTGAATGGAACAGAGTTGAGCGCAGAGAACAAAAAATGACATAGAGCCAACATAGGGAAGAAACCAGAGACTTGGAAGGAGGCACGGGAAAGCAAACAAATGAGTAGGCTAAGTTAAAATGAGCTAACCAAGCACAGATCATGAAGGCACGAGAAGAAATTGAGATGGTTGAAGGAAGCACAAGCTAGAGTTCCAAGGACGTAGGTAAAAAGGAAGCTAGGCTTAATAGACCACAACAAAACCTGCTCACGTAAGAAACAAAGCGAGACATAGCTAGGAATAGGGAACATGAGTGGTCAAAGTTTAAACAAAAACCTGATGTAAAATGAGTAGGTCAAGCACAAGGTTGAAGTGGCGAGTGGAAGGGCCATCTAGGTGAAGCTGGGGCCGAGTGGAGATTGGAAAAATTCCTTCAACCCTAAAAAAAACTCAAAACAAGAACCTTACAACTCTTATTTGATCCTTAAACTACAAAAACTTTAGAAAAGTACCCCAAGACTACATGCAAAGCCAAAACCGAAAAAACTTGAACACATGAACCATGAACAACCTAAAAGAGGTATAAAGGCCCCAAATAAATGCATTAAAGGCACAATAGGAATAACCATTATGAAACACACTATGAAATCTATATATCACACTAAAGAACATGGAAAACCAAGGAGTTTCACGAATCCAAAGCATGAGATTTGATACTATAAAAAGGGTGTGGAAAAACCCAAAGTGCTAGGATCACGAGGACGACGTGAAAATCCATGGACATGTGAACAAAGCGTGAGGATATCTCAAGAGGAGTAAGCATCAACCAAAAATGTGTATGCAAAGTGTAGACACCTAAAATTGGTTACTCAATTTAAATGTTCCCGTGTTCGCTTACTATTCTATTCTTGGATAACCCGTACACTTTTGTATCACTACTTCTCTCTTAGGGTATTAATTAAATATCTAGTTAAAATGCCTATCCTAAGTTTGTTCCACTCCATTATATTTCACCCACGAATAATTAAACATTAACTATGTAATTCTATCTTTTACATTTATTCCAACTACTTATTCACCCCCTATCACTTCCCAAACCTCTTTGTGTCACTATTAGCCATCCATCTCACCTTTTTCTCTTCTCCTGAGAAGGCATGCAACAGGATTTTTCCCGTATTTGAGTTGGAAGGATAATATTATTATCCTCATAACTTGTCCCTTTTCACCACTTTGAGAGTTTGTTCACTGATCGGCACCGACCAGTCCTTGATTGACGCCAATTTTTAGAACGTTGCTGATTTTACCTAGTCGGTGCTAACTATAAATACACGACTTGAACTCAGTTCTAGTTAGATGGTAGAGACTTGAGAAATAGTGAAAAACTTGAGCGAGCCTTAAAATTATCAATCGAGAGAGAGAGAATTCTGTCCATATCGATCCCTGAGAGGTGCACCATTATTCTGCCCACATAATATCAATATCATTTAGGTTCTTCAACCTCTGGGTGACTCCATTTCTCCATCTAGCCAAGGTGGAACCCGTTCACATCTCTGCAGCTCCTGTGGGTCTCCACAATCCGATCATCATCAATCATCAGTCAAGCTTTCTGTGATTTCTTCCCTGGTCGACGACGACCTGGTATGGTCGACGCCGATTAAACATCAATCGACGCTGATTTGTCCAAATCGGTGCCGTTCC
Source organism: Taxus wallichiana var. yunnanensis (assembly GCA_018340775.1). Taxonomy (NCBI): domain Eukaryota; kingdom Viridiplantae; phylum Streptophyta; class Pinopsida; order Cupressales; family Taxaceae; genus Taxus; species Taxus wallichiana. Next base: position 110,965,451 of record CM031239.1, read on the forward strand.
AAACCATCGACGCCGATCATTGTCTGATCGACACCGACTAGTCTGCAGAAAGGTACAAAATCCAGGTGACACAATTTCATCTTTGTTTTTACAATTTCCTGCTTTCTTTAAATTTCTGCTACTATTTTTACGTTCTGTCATTGCAACTTAAAATCAAAAAATATAAACATTTGCTTACATCTTTTATCATGTACACCTTTATTCTTAATTGAAAATGTGAATTGACATCCACCGAGGAAGCTAATCGCTTCTTAGACCCACTTTCGGGAAGTTCACCCTTATATCTTCTAATGTCATCTTTTTTTGTCAAGTATTCGTGCATTGCAAGTTTTTTAGATCTACTCCATAGGATTGCTCGTCTGCACCTTTCTTAATTCCATCAGGATTTCTCTCCATCTACGTCTTCAAATATTTTCCAATTAATCGTGTATCGGCTTTATTTAGGTTTTTCGGGGTTTTTGTGTTTAGTTTGGTGCATTAACTTGGATAGGTAACAAGCACAAAAATTCTTGATCTACATTCAGCACGCCCGATGGGACCCTACCAAAGTCCCTTATTGGTAAGTTCATCTCTTTTCTAGTTTTGAGCTTTGTTCTTTTTCTTCACTAATTTTCATCAGTTGTTCTTAAGCATTTCCTTTCATCGTTTTCAGTCTTGCTTCTTTCATTTCTAAATTTGTAAAGTTAGGTTCCTTCTTTTTTACAAATCTCAATTCCAATTTCTATTTCTAAGATTAGTAAATCCTTCATTTGATTTCAAAGTTGAATTTTTGATTCATCTCTATGTGCAAAATTGTTATTTCCTTGAAAGTTTTCTAGTTTCTTGAAATAGAAATTTCCTTTCCACTAGTATCTTGTTGGATTTGTTTGTGTGTTTTGCTTAACCCTGTTTTGTGGAGCGGTTTGCTTATTCACGGGATTTTTTGAGGGGAAGAGCTCAACAACGTGATTTTTGAAGTCCACACACCTTGGAGAGCTAAATCTATAGGTATTTCTCTTTTGCGGTGTTTTCTCATTTTTAAGAACTTAAAAAGAACTTGTTTGTTTGTTTTTATCACACTCAAACACTTCAGTTTTGGTCCTTAAAATGAATTAATCGCATTGGGAAAGAACTTGTTTGACTTGTCTTCATTGAAATCAAACACTTTGGTTTTAGTGCTTAAAAAGAACATTTTCTTTTTCATTTCTGCTATATGTTCTTCACCTAGTTCTATAAATAGGCTGGAAAATTAATCAAAATCGGTAGTGACACTATTTGATTTTTTAATTTTTCACCCTTACACACAAAGCCAAAATCACTAGGTATAAATCATTTAAACAAAAAATCTTTCCCTGGCCTCACCTACTTGGAAGTTACATCCAAGAGGAAGAGCCTACACGGTACTTGGCCCGCACTATAAATTCATGACAGTTATGGTATATATTGGCAAAGCACTCGACTCCCTTATTGTAGTGGTGTGTGAAGTGTGGGGGTAGGCCCCTATATAAAGCCACGTACCAGTCTTTTACTAAAGTTCCTTCGGGACTCCTTACCAAAACATTCCCCAAACCATCCTTAGTTTGGCCAATTGAGTAGTCCCCATTCTAAAAATCCTTCCCTAACATTTCCTTTCTTAAAAGCATGAAAATTTAAAAGAGATAATCACCTACGCTACTTGAATTGTCTGTGCATTAATTAGGTTAATCTCCTTATGTGTTTGTGCTTGTTTATACCGGTCATTACTGGTCACAATCTAGAAAAATGGCTCAATTGGCCTCTTCCTCATCTGAGACCCCGCTAATTTGGATGTTTCGGCACCCCTCGGGTCTTCTTCGGGACCAATATTAGTTGGTTCCCCATCTTGGTTGTATAATCCTTTCTATCATCCTAAAGCAATCCCATCATGACCGGCTTCCCCCAATCCTTCAGAGGTGCCATCTTCTTCTGATATAGAGTATGTCCCTCATGGAGATCCTAAATTTTAGGCACTCCTTGACTACAACCCAGTAGCCCTTATGGACTACTTAGTGCATAATTCTACTCGAATATCTGATCATGGACCACCGATCTAGTAGGTTTATGATTATCCTCATGAACCATCACAGGATCTCATAGAATAGTTAGTATGCTTCTGCTTGCCTTGAACCATGAAAGAAGGTGGTGCATCTATGCCTCCTTTTTCTCTTCCACCAACCATGTCAACTAGCTCTCAAATGATGCTACCTATCCCTAGTGTAGCAGTTGCCTTGGCTACCCCATAACCTAATTTTGAGAGGCCTTCTTCTTCCACTATGATGAGTGCGTCCACACTCCCACTAATTGCTGTCAATTATTCTATGCCTTTGTCTATTGCATCTCAGTGGTCGTGTCGCTCTTTGAGCCAACCCCCTCCTACAAGTCAGTTAGTTCCTCTTTCTCGTCTTCCAGTTGATCTTTCTTCCAATGCTCTAGTGACAATGGATTTTACCCATCCCTTGGCATCGACACCCTTAATAACTAATTCGGCAGTCAAAATCCTCATTCAGAGTTTGTTTCCCACCATATCAAATCAAATCAACACCCACATTCCTCAATCCATTTCGATTCAATCAGAAAGTGTAGGAACCCACCAATCACAAGCTCCATCTTTCATTCAACAACCTTTCTCTCAACCACTTGTCATCTCACAGCCTGTTTATACTCAGGATCCTTCACACCAAATACCTCGCCAGGTGTCACCCAAAATGCCTAGTTATTCCTCTTATCATCCTATTAATCAGTAGATGAATCCCCCATTAATGCCTCAAAGCAAAACATACCATTCACTTCTTATACGGGACATATCAACATGCCCCCTCCTCAATCTGATGTCGTCCAACTTCTTTTCAAGAAAATCACAGACCTATAAGCCTCCACCAAAGGGGCTCTCCCTTCATACTCTTTTGAAGAAGTATGTAATGAACCAATACATCCATTAGTGGCTTTTAAGCCTTATCCTCCCCAATGGGAAATTCCTAAGTTCTCAAAATTTCATAGTCAGGAGGATCATCAACAACACCTGTGAGCATTTAAACACGCTTGTTACCTTATAGTCCACAACCAAGAGCTTATGCTGCATACTTTTCCTATGTCTTTAGCAGGGCCTGCTTTAGACTGGTACAATAACATACCCCAACATTCTCTATTTTCTTTCTCTCAATTAGCCCAGATGTTTGTTGAAAACTTCTCAATAAACATCACACATAATATCTTGATCACAGATATTTATAACATTTGTCAATTCGATGACGAGTCTATTGTAAACTTTGTCACTCATTAGAGAGGAATAATAAATCAATTGTCCTTATCCCTCCCTTAATGTCGAAAATCGAGTTGTTTACTCGATCTTGCGCCAATCATATTTCTTCCACTTTAAGGATTCGGACCTTTGATACATTTGAAGAATCCTTTACGATGGCACGCAAACTTGAGTCTCACGCCATCAAAAAGGAAAGTTAAAACTTTGCTCTAAGTCTAAACTAGATTTTTCTCGGTTTACAAAATCAAACCCTTCTACTTCTAACAAAGACAAGAATTAGGGGTCCACAAATGCTATCATCTTAAAAACATCAAGATCTGATAACACTTCTAATCAAACACCTCGAGAGAGACTCCCCATCTTCTCGAAAAGAACCTCCATCATCTCGGTCTTTTACTTCCTTGGGGAATCATATGCTTCTATCTTAGACAAAATGTTGGAAGTTCACATGATCGAACTTCCTCCTATTTGAAATTTTGATGAGAACCGAGAACGACCATTCTGGTATCGTGAAAATGACTTCTATCATTATCATAGAAACAAAGGCCATGATATTGAACAATGTCAGACCTTAAAAAATCTCATCCAAAAATTCATTGGTAGAGGTGAGCTCATTCTAGATAACCCAAATGCCCCCCCAAATTAGGCACTTGACATTTTAAAAAAACCTTTTATAAATCAGTCCCAAAACAATGACGTTTCAGGATCTCAAAACCAAACACGCATACTATTAGCTCTATTTCTAATGATAGTTCTTCTAATTCTGATCCATCGACAAACGTGTTGACTGAATCGGAACTTCCTTTCACTCCTTCAAATTATGTGATTCCACCATCCTTGGATGGTCCATCTTTGAGTGTTCCTTTATTGTTAGAAACAGAGTCATCTCCCTCTGCTTCTCTATCTAATCTTCTACTTATACCTAAGACAATGTCATCTTCATTTGTCTCGTCTTGAGATATTCTTTCGGTTTTGAGTCAATTACATCCCTTCAAATTTCCACTTGAGATAATTCTATTTCTGTCACTCCCATTTTACCACGACCATGCCTTTTATCAATGTACCCATAATTTTACCAACTTCTATGCCTCTTTAAGCGTCTTCAATCTTGACCCTTCTTGTCTCTTTTCCTACAGTAATTACACCCACAATTACTGCATCTGAAGTACCCTCCTCACAAGAGGCTGATTCTTCATTACCGACCTATTTTGCCATCGTGCTTCTTTTGCCTATTAAAGAAACATCTAAAGAGATAGCATTGACACCCATACTTCTAACTCTTGGACTCAGACATAAACACTTGGAGTTTAAGTCTAAGGTCACATCATCGGTATCATCTCCTTTACTTCCTCTGAAATGGTTACAATCACCTTATGTGGTCGAAGTTGTCACTATCCCTGAAAAGGGAAAACCAATATTTCAGACCATCAAAACTCTTGGTGCTCTCCCTCAAAAATCCCTCTCTACGCCTCATAAAAAAGTAGATTTATTCACTAAAAAGGTGTCTTCTTCTATAACACCATCTTCTTCACGGTGCCTCGTAAAATGGATTTACCTACTGGAAAGGCGTCACCTCTTTTATCAAAACCATCATCTTCGTCACCAAAAACCAAGGCACCCTTTGTGCCTCCTATCAAATCTATTTTGGGAGCTCCTCCCCATCTAAATCAGTCTTATCTAAATCATTGTTTGTTTCGGTCAAGCAGCCTTCTTCATCTCCAAAGACTAAAACACTTGTCATGTCTTCGTCATCTTCAAAATCTATCTTAGGAGCTCCTCCTCCGCTAAAATCAATCTTGCCTCACTTGCTTCCATCTCAAGCACCTAAGGCTGCTTCTCCTAGTATTCAAAAGAGAAAATAATCCCTAAAAAGACTGTCAAACTAGATATGTAGGCTCTTTTACCTCAACAGTCTGCTAAGACTAAAGAGGTGCCTTCTTCACCTCTATCCACATCTTTGTCTACCAGATTTTATACTAGAAATCCTTCACCAACTTATCCAATATTCATCTATATCGCTTCCTCCAATCAAACCTATAATCCCAAAGGAGTAAAACCTTCATGGTTTAACTCTGATGTGATTTGTGCTTACCATCACACTCCGGTCATGACACCGAGGGATGTAAAGCCCTTCAATCTATCATTAACAGCCTCTTGGAAGAAAATGATCTCTGTTGGAGGAGGAAGAGGAACAAGTGTCTCCTGTCATCCCAACTACGTCTGAGCCTGAACGGTCTATTCAGGCCCCCAATTCTATTGATATCACTCTGGATGATCTTCCACCCTCTCAAATCGACGCAATTCGTATCACCACTAGAACACAACGGTACGATAATCCATCATCTTCTACAGACTCCTTGACCACGAGTCGTTATTTCTACTACCCCCGAAGGAGCTCCTCCTTCCTCATCGGCCCCGAGACCTTGGGTCTCTATTCATGCTTCACCTCGGGCTCAGATTCCCATGTCAGTTAAGGAGAGTGTTATGAAACAACTCACCCATGCTCCGGTCAAAATGTCTCTTTTTGACCTCATTCAGTCATCTCCCCAACATTGCCAGGCTCTGATTGATAATCTGCACCGCATCGCGGTGAATTCAAATGAGCCCCACCTTTTGAGATGGTTATTGGGTTGAATAGATCGTCAACCACCATCTCCTTTGAGGATTCTGAAATTCATCCCCTTTCTTCTGAGGATTTAGAGGCTCCTCTCTTTATCACAGTGTAAATCAATAATACTATGTTAAAACGCACTATGATCAACAGTGGTGCTGCACTCAACATCATTTCGCCACACATTTGAGCAACTTAAGTTACAAAGAACGTAGTGTCACCACCGCCTTTTGCCCTTTGATCATTTAACAATTAGGTGGTGGTTACCTTAGGAACGATGGTCTTGCCCATTTGGGTAGGAAAAAAACTTCTTCATGAGATTTTTACATTGTCGAAGGAAATTCCACTACAATATGATCCTTAGACGCTCCGGATCCATACAATGCAATACGTCCCATCAACCCTCCATTGATTCATAAAATATCAAGTATGAGGGCAATATCTATACTCATCTAGGAGACCCTTTTCCATTCGCACAATGTGGCTCGACCACGTGGTTTGTCCCTCCAAAGGAGAATGTTGATTCTCTTAATGAGGCTTCTTCATCCTCTTCCATACCTACAACAAAACTACTAGATCTAAAAAATATGGAAGATACATTACAACATTTTTTTGCTATGAGAGCTTCCCCTCTCTCTTTTGATGCCCATCTCAAACCTAACAAGTATGGTACGCCGGAAAAACAACACGAATATCAACCAAGTCTTGGCCACATTGTCACCATTGGTGCCCAATTGAAAACCGACTTCATCTACGGTGGTCTTGATGCACCTCACTATTGTCCATATTCTCCTCCTAGGGCCAAACCCTATTCGATAGGGTTTGATTATCTATAGAATCCCGCATTCGTAAAAACTTATCTATATCGATGCACGTGCAAGGGATTTGGCCTGGGAAAGTATGAACATGGTGTGCATGACCTCATGTCCATTCCAACTCTTAAACCACATCAAAAATTTGGTTTAGGGTTGAAACCTCCTTGAAAGCCACCATCACCATTCTCACCGAGCCTCTTTCCATTAAGGAACCATATTCTTTCGTCAGAGTTCAAGCATTGCTTGATGTGGATGACACCATTTCCATCCCATCTAACTTTTTTTTTAGTCAATTTCATTTCCTTAGGTCCACTGACCTATAAGACTAATGGAAAATCCACTTCCATACCATTGGTCTTCCCCGAAATAGTCGGAGAAGACTCTCCTACTATCAATACTATCCATTGTTCGGATGATGATTCTGTCCTTACTTATCTGGGGGTAGAGGATTCTTATCTTCCTAAAACCATTCCTTCTAACACATCTACACTTCTTAATGAAGCCACTGTCGACCTTAATATAGGGACTTCTGAAGACCCTCACATCATTAAGGTTGGCCAATCTCTTAACCCACAGGAGTTAGGAGACTTCGCCGCCTTTCTTTCCAACCATCACCAAGCATTTGCTTGGTCATATGAAGATATGCGGTCTCGATCCTAAAATCGTAGTCCACAATATTGTTACTCTTCCAGATATTAAACCAGTTAAGCAAAAACTACGTAAGATGCATCCTCGTGTAGCTCTCCTCGTTAAAGAAGAGTTGCAGTACTTGCTTTCCGCAAACTTCATCCGACCTATTGACTATCCACAATGGGTTTAAAATGTAGTACCAGTAACCAAAGCTACTTGGAAATTCAAATTTGCACCGACTTTCGGGATCTTAATCTCTCTTGCTCGAAAGATGATTTCCCTCTACCTAATATCAACCAACTCGTAGACTTAACTACAGGTCATGAGATGCTTTACCTTATGGATGGTTTCTCTGGGTATAATCAAATTCTCATCACACCAGAGGATTAGCACAAGAATTCCTTCATAACTCTTTGGGGGAATTTTTGTTATCGTGTCATGCCCTTCGGTCTTAAAAATGCAGGGGCAACTTATCAACGCGTAATGACCTACATCTTCCATGACCTCTTACACAAAACTATAGAAGATTACGTCAACGACATCCTCGGTAAATCCAAACACCGTTAGGATCATCTTCTCATCCTTGCACCTCTCTTTGAGAGACTCATTCATTTTTGTCTTAGCCTAAATTTATCTAAATCCTACAAAAATAAAGGCTATCATCGAGATTCCTCCTCCTTCCAACTTAAAGCAGCTCCGTGGTCTTCAAGGATGCCTTCAATCAGTGCATCATTTTATCTCATAGCTTTCAGACCATTGTCAACCTTTTCATCATCTCCTTCATAAAAATGTTCATTTTGAATGGGATGAGTGTTGCCAAAAATCCTTTGATGATCTCAAAGCTTATCTTCTTTCTCCACCTATGCTCACACCTCCACGCGAGGGGGATCCATTCTATCTTTATATTTCTATGACTAACCATGCTCTGGGAGCCATGATCTTGCATCGAGATGCTAATGGTAAGGAACAGGCCATCTATTATATCAGTTGCACTCTTCATGAGTATGAAACTCGCTATTCCAAAGTTGAAAAGTTCTGTTGTGCTCTCTTCTTCGTGACTTCTAAAATTCGTCATTACCTTCTTAATCATAAAACTCACATTTCTACGAGTATCAATCCACTCAAAAAATTCATGTGAAACCTTATAACAATGATCGTATCACTCGTTAGCTCATCTTTATGATAGAGTTTGACCTCGAGTTCATCTCGCAAAAATCTATCAAGGTCGGGTTATCGCTGATCAACTAGCCGATACCCCTCTTTCGTACACTCAAGTCCCCTCGCTCAATTCTCGATGAGTACATCTAATAAATCAATTTCAGTCTCTCTCCATTTAAAGTAAAACTCTTCTTTGATGAGTCCAAGTGTCGCAAGGGGAGGCGCAGTTTCGTCATAATTCCTCCTTGGCGTGCACCTATCCCCTGCGTCGCACACAAACTTAACTTTGAATGTACCAATAATATGGCTGAATATGAAGCCCTCGCTTCTTGGTCTTAAAATTCCATTAATCTCGGCACTCACCATATCGACATATTCGGTGACTATTAGCTCATCATTGATCAAGTCACCGGGTGCCTATCGTCTGCAAAAATGATATCCTTCAAAAACATCATAATATCATTCCCTTTCAACTTCAATCTTTCGATAGATTTACTATCCAGGATATTCCTCACACCGCAAACTGATTTACTGAGATATGATGGATTCTTTAGCCTCGCTTATTCCTCCATTCATTGAAGACTCACGACTTTATGTGGTTGTTTAGCATCTAGAACAACCATCTCATCTCGTGCGTTGACTTCAATCAATGCCGTCACGACCAACATTCAAGATGAGTGGTATCAACACATTCATCTATCTTACTTATTGCTTCCTCCGATTTGACTTCCAATGGCAAAAGATATTTTATCAATGCACAAATCTGCTATGCTATTATGGGTGGAATCCTTCACAAACGTGGTTTTGAGGGTAATTTTCTTTGGTGCCTCAAAACCCCGAATCATCTAAGGCTATTTAGGAGGTCCACGACGGTATATGTGGTGGACACTTTGGTGGTTTAACTATGGCTAAGTGCATCCTACATTTAGGTTATTATTAGCCTTCTCTTAATCAAGACTGCTGCGAATATGTCAAGAAATGTGTCAAGTGTCAACAACACACTAATCTTACACATACCCCTAGTCAGGATTTGCAACCTACAACGGATTTGTGGCCTTTTGCACATTGGGGTGTTGATCTCGTTGGTCTCATCAATCCATGCTCTTTGTAGCGACATCTCTCTTTCATTACGCCATGAAATACTTCACTAAATGGGTGGAGGCTATTCCTCTTTCATCGACCAAAGCTAAACCTATTGTTGATTTTGTCTGCATCAACACATCATTTACCGCTTTGGTGTTCCTCAAAAAAATCGTTACGTATAATGAAAAGTCTTTCAAAAACAAATATTTGTAGAAACTTTGTTACACCTTCAATATTAAACTCGATTTTCTTCTCTATAATATCCACAAGCTAACGGCAAGTTCGAGGCTTCTAATAAAACTTTGTGTAATATCCTTGCAAAGGTAACGAGTTGAGTGGTAGGGATTTGCATTTACACATCCTTTTGCTCTCTAGGCTTATCGACTAGAATTCATACCCCTACAGTACTACTCCCTTCTCTCTCATCTATGGGTCTGAGGCTGTCCTTCCTTTGGAAGTCCAGATTCCCTCTCTTCGCGTCTCTCTCAGAGAGTTTGTCTCTGATGAAGACTATCGTCAAAACCGTCTAGCATAGCTTGAGTTGTTAGATGAACATCGTCTCAATGCTCTTAAACATCATCAAGTATATCTTGAGCATGTCAACCATGCTTATAACAAGAATTTTCAGCAGCGTGACTTCCAAGTCGGTGATCTTGTTCTTAAAGAAAACCAAAATGTCACTACTCTGGAACAGAGTCAACATGGTAAGTTTACTCCTAACTGGATGGGACCGTATGTTGTCACTCATAAGTATGGGTATGGGGCTTATCACCTATCTTCCATGGATGGTATACCTAAAATGGAACCTCTTAATGCTTTGCATCTAAGACTCTTCTCTTTGTTAAAATATATCTTACATGATCTTAGTCGCAAAACATGTCTTTCATCCATATGCAACAGTCATGCATTTCGTAGTGATTTGGAACTATGTGGTTCTCCGCATTATTTCTTTTTATACCTTAAATATGAGTACCACAGCTCTACTCATGGCATTTTCCTTACGGATTTGTTCCTCCTCATGGTAGGAATACCTTAATCACTACTTCATCAGCCCTAAGTGTTCATCTTGATCAAATCTACTTAGGGAATGAGTACATGCTTGTATACGTTTTCTTTCCCTCTATTTGATCTATCTGGTCTAAATTCAGCTTCTTCCAAAGCTAAAAAAAAAGATGCTATCCTAGTCCCAAAAGATAGACTGATCCCTCGAAGGATAGCTATCTATGCCTTATCAAATAAATAAAAAACGTAGACCATTCCTCGAAGGATGGTTACCATAAAATTCAAAATACTGCACCGCTCCCTTAAAGGATGACTATTTGTTTTATGGCATTTGAGCCTCTGTAGTAACAAACTTCCTCTCTCAGCTAGTTTTTTCACTTGTTAACATCTATGAAAGACTTTCTGTATCGATCAGTCTTTCCATATCTAGTAAACTACCTGCATTGATTAGTTTGCTTTTTTTTATCAAAAGAAAAATCATGAAGCTATGATATGAGACCTTTTCGATCATACAGAGACCCTATTTTCCCCATATGGGCATGTATTTAAATCCTTCATGTGTTCTAACGAGATGCATACTTATCTCTCATCCTTATCTACCTCCTAGATCTGGTTTGTGACTAACTAACGTTAGGTTTAATTTATCCGTGTCTATGGCCTTATGTGCATCGTCTTTTGATTTACCATCAAGGTCTCTATTTATGGTCGAGTTAGGGACTAACTTATCATTATTTTTCTATCTAGGTATAGTGATTATTTATTTCTAAGGGATAATATAATTACATCACTTTATTTTTATCAAATAAAATGGAAATTTCCCATGTTAATTTCTTATTTATCCATTAAATTGACATTTAACATGTTAATTTAATCAATCAAATCTATCATCTATCTATGCTCATCTCATCTACTTCATCAAAGTAACACATATTATGGGGATCCATCTATCCATATCATTTAATTGAATTAACATCTTAACATGTTAATTTAGTCAATTATTCATCCATGACAACTCAAAATTAAATCACATCTATCTATCTGTATCTATCAAAGTTAAAAGCATGAGTCCAATCACATAACAAAATAAATATATATATATATGAATGGCCTCAAATCGAGCCATATACATCGTATCAAAAATGCCTTCAAATCGAGGCTACATCGGTATGTCTCTACAAATATCATCTCTATATAGTAAAATCAGATAAATGGAAAACACTCTCCTCCTCCCTCCTCGGGCACGGGCTCTCTCTCCTGACCATCACCTACAGAACTGGAGGTGCCTGCAGTCGTGACCCTATGACCTCCTTGGTCTCCCCGGTGCTCACACTGCCTCGATGCACCCTGCACCCTCGCGGTGGCAAAGTTTTATCGTTGTCCTCCTCCTCACTCCATAACGAGGCACATCTAGGGCATGCTGTGTCAAGGCATCCTCGTAGTATCTCACCTCAGCAAGGAGAGCCTGATAGGTACTTAGACTCACCATGCTAGGTGCTCTCATCAACACTACTACTAGTGGTCCTCCTGCTACGGCACCCTATGCCCCTGACTCTGATGTGGTGCCTGTATCACCATATTTGGCCCTGAGGGCCTCTCTGTGTCTATGATATCTATCCCTCTGTAGGATAGCTATATCCCACTCCTGATGAGTGGTGGCTCTCTCTTGTATCGCTATGTCCCTCTCCTCCCTCAGAGTCCTAATCTCCTCCAGAGCGTCTGGTGTGTTTGTACCAAGGCGGCATGCTCTCCCTGTAGTCTCTCTAGCTCCGCCGTTGTATCCTCCTTGTCTGACTCTGCAGACGCTGTGAGATGCCATGGTAGCTCCTTGTGATACCATGCCTCGTAACCCTCATCCACTCCTACATCATCATCATCATCTGTGGGAGGTAGGGCCTCCCTGAGTGGATATGTTGGGACCAATATCAACAGATTTATCTCCCTACTATCCCATCTGTATGACACATATACAAATGAATAATCTGTATCAATCCAAACTATCTCATCACCCGTATAAATGGGACCCGCTCTAAAATATCTAGCTTGCGGCCCCTGACCACTCTGTTGCATCTCAGCTCCACTAAGTGGGCGTCCTATCTCGGCCCATGTAGGATAGACCCTGTATGGCCTCCATATAACCTGTGATGGTGTCAGAGTCTTGAATCTCTGGGAATACCACTCTGACAATCTCCCTGTATCTCCAGGGGGCCATGTCTTCCCACCATCGTTGAAACCCATACTCAAGGGCTCCCTCTGCTCCTGGCATCCATGGAAGTCTGGATGGTCTAATCACTGATATGTGCTCATAAGCCCAACAATGGAGCACAAAACTGACATCTATCCCGGTCCATCTTCCTGTGGAATACATCCACAACTCATGATATATCTGTGCTAATAGTGCATCGGTGAATGCGAATACCTACATGAACTCCAGGATATCATAGACATAGTCAAGTAGGAGCAGTGGGAACCATCCACCTCTAGAATCTGGTAGTGCATAGTATGAGATAGCCATCTGGATCAATGCTATCAGTCTACTCCTGGGATCATCCTTCTAGTACTGTGAGGCTATCCTCATAGCCCCAGACACTATCTCGAATCATCTGCCCTATCCCCATATAACCGTACCAAGGCCCTCCTCTGCTGCTCCCATGGAGTAATCTCTATTAGGTCCCCTGTGATTGGTAACCTGAGGATCCTATAGATGTCCTCATGGGTGATAGTCATCTCACCCGTCTGAAACCAAAAAGTGCATGTCTGGCTATCCCACCGCTACATCAACGCTCACATCAGCTCCACGTCTCGGGGTACCCATCGATAATAACAAAAACCCCTAGTCCAGCTAACTCTAGATGGCGCCACTCAGCATCTGTCACATCTGGTAGTATAGTCTCCAGTAGCTCAGAATAACATCCCGCATGTGTAGGACCTCTCGTGCCTGCATCCACAACATCAAAAATCGTCATTAGGTTCATATTTATCAAAATCAACATCATTAAAATTTCATCAAAATTTTTCTCAACACTTCCAAATTTATAATTGGCGCCAACTCATTCCATCGGTGCCATTTACTTTACAGTCGACACCGATTATATTAGAATCAATGCCGATCACATATCGTTGGTCGGTGCCTTGATGGTGTCAATCGATGCCGACTGGGAGGTAGAGTACCAAAACACTCTCTTGCCTCCTACTACAAACCAACACAAATATACAAGGCTAAGGAAGGACCACTTACCCCTGGCCGTGTCCTCTTCCTCTTCTGACCGCTCCCGGAAGCTTCCATTTCACTCAAATTCAATTTTTGAATTTTTCTAAATCAATCATCACAATGCAAATGAATCGTTACCGTTCACCTTTTCTTTATTTATAGGTTTTTGGGGTGGTCAACACCGATTATTTGGGTCGGCGTCGATTCTTTGGGTCAACGTCAATTAGGTATGAGTCGACGCCGATTGGCACCCATTAGGGCCAATTAAGTAGATCTTAATATATTTTGTCATCTCATCACACCAGACACGCTTCATTCTTGTCTGATTACCCTATCTTGTGCATGTGTCACTTGTAACATAGTGTCGCCATCATTGGGTCTTTATTTCAGGTAATTATACCTTGTCACCTTGCGTAGCCCCACATGTGTGTCACTCATCACATGGCTTTGCTTGTCATTCCCCACTTGGGGCATCTCATCATTATATCTTTTGCATGTGCCACCCATAGCACACTTGTTCTGCCTAGTCTGGCAACAGTTCTATTGCAAAGACCACTATAGTGGCCATATTTCAATTTCCACAGTGGCTCTCCTTGAGGCCATCGCTCCATCCTTCTTGTCTAAGCGTTGATGCTTGGCTTGTTTATCTGATCATTGTCCTGACCTTATTTTCTCCTTTTGGCACATATATTTGGTGTTATCACCCATTCCAAGTTTTTCCCTGTACATGGGTAACTCACGTTTTGGAAACCTAAAGATAGTGGGTCTATAGGCACTAATGTCATCTCATTCGAAGGTTGTCTAGTTGTCCCTACCAATGTGTCACTCTTTGGTTGTTACTATTTTGTAGTCACCTTTAACTCACAAGTCTGTAGCCACTAACGTCATCTCATACGAAGACCGTCTAGTCTTCCCTACCAATGTGAGTTCCTTAGGTCACTGCCTTTTTTGTTTTTTACATACGTCATTAATGATCGATCTACTCCAGGACATCTAGTGGGCATCCTCTTTTCTTTTATTTTTCATCTACCTTTTCGACTCGGGATCGGTTAGCTTTTTGGGGCCACACCATCCCTAGTTTGAGGGGAGTGCATCATCAATATTCTTCCTTTTCTTCCAACTCCTTGTTTTTTTATCTTGTAGCATTGCTTATCACACATTACTCGACAAAAAGGGGCAAATGTAGACACCTAAAATTGGTTTCTCAATTTTAATGTCCCCCGTGTTCGCTTACCTGTTCTATTCTAGGATAACCCGGTGCACTTTTTTATCACTAATTCTCTCTTAGGGTATTAATTAAATATCTAATTAAAATGCCTATCCTAAGTTTGTTCCACTCCATTATATTTCACCCATGAATAATTAAAAATTAACTATGTAATTCTATCTTTTACATTTATTCCAACTACTTATTCACCCCATATCACTTCCCAACCTCCCGTGTCACTATTAGCCATCCATCCCACCTATTTATCCTCTCCTAGAACCATGCAGTGGGATTTTTCCCGTATTTGAGTTAGAAGGATAATATTCTTATCCTCACAACTTGTCCCTTTTCGCCACTTTGGTAGTCTGTTCCTCGATCGACGCCAATTTTTGGAACGGAATCGATTTTACCCCTCGGTGCCAACTATAAATACATGACCTAAACTCAGTTCTAGTTAGACGGTAGAGACTTGAGAAATAGTGAAAAATTGAGCGAGCCTTAAAATTATCAATCAAGAGAGAGAGAATTCTGTCCAGATCAATCCTTGAGAGGTGCACCATTATTTTTCCCACATAATATCGATATCGTTTAGGTTCTTCAACCTCTAGGTGACTCCATTTCTCCATCCATCCAAGGCGGAACCCTGTCCACATCTTTACAGCTCCTGCGGGTCTCCACAATCGATCATCATCAATCATCAGTCAAGATTTTTGTGATTTCTTCTGGTCGACGATGACCTAGGTACGGTCGACGCCGATTAAACATCAATCAACACCGATTTGTCCAAATCAACACTATTCCAAACCATCAACGCCGATCACTGCATCGATAAATGCCGACTGACCTCGAGTAAAGGTACAGAATCCAAGTGACACAATTTCATCTTTGTTTTTACAGTTTCCTGTTTTCTTTCAGTTTCTACTATTGTTTTTACATTTTGTCTACAACTTAAAATCAGAAAATCTAAACATTTGCTTACATATTTTATCATGTACACCTTTATTCTTAATTGAAAACGTGAAATGACATCCACCAAGGAAGCTAATCACTTCTCGGACCCACTTCGGGTAGTTCACCCTTATATCTTCTAACGTCATCTTTTTCTGTCAAGTATTCGTGCATCATAGGTTTCTTGGATCTACTCGCAAGATTTCTCGTGTGCACTTGTCTTAATTCCATCAGGATTTCTCTCCATCTATGTCTTTGAATATTGTCCAATTAATCAGGTATCAAATTTATTTGAGTTTTTTAGGGTTTTTGTTTTTAGTTTGGTGCATTAACTTGGGACAGTAACAAGTGCGAAAATTATTGATCTACACAAAGATTTAGTAAATGGGAAGAACATCATTACAATCCACAAAATCTCACTCTATCTCATAGATCAAAAATCATGTACATATAGAGGGTGCCTTTGAGTAAACCCTAGTAGTGGAATCATGACAACTTGAGTGGAGAGCGGGAGTTACATTTCCATAATAGAAAACTAATTCCCAATGACACATATGGCACATCGACACACCGATGCATAAGAATCCAATGATGACCCCTATATGAATCAAAGACCTATGATCTCACCTAAGTGATATGACTCACTTGATGACGTGGAATGGTGACTCATACCGAGAAAACTCCCGATACTATTTGGATGACATGGTCATGGTATCTTTTTAGAGGAAATATTTTTGGTATATCTCTAACCATAACTCGAGTGCTCATCTATAATTACTTGCATATTTGATGGTATGAATGTATTTGACTAATGTGCTTCCAATAAAAAAAGTTGTGCCATGAACTATGCTACACCTTTTCGAGAAATTTTTATATCCGGTGAGATCTCACCAATTCGGGGACTTTTCTTTTAATCCTTCTAGTTTAAAAGTCCCCCTTATAATTTAAATCTAATGAACAAATCTTGGAAGTCCATTTAAATGGCTCCTAAGGTGGTAAGCCACCAAACTCCTAACACAATGTCTTCTCCTCCCATGGAAATGGCACACATAGGGATAATTCACAAGTAATCGTCAATGGTGAGATTAATGTTATGGCATTTTTCTGAACAATAAACAATTTCCCCATCAACAATCATTACTTAAAATTATGGATCTAGATAAACAAAGCAATTCAAGTGCACTACCAACTTGTGATTGATAAAGTTGTGAGTACTTCCCGAGTCAATCAACACTGTCACCCTCTATTTTTTAAGAATCTAACCACTTTGAGGGTTTGGGATGTGATAATAGCTGAAATTTCATGACATGATATCATTGGTTGGGATTTTCTAAATCCTCCTCTAGCTCAACCATGACATCTACCTCTTCATGTTCTTCACTCTCTTCTTCTTCATTAGGCCCCTCAATGTAGAACAATTTTTTTTCAAAACATTTATGTCTCAGTCCATGTTTAGTGTCATAATTAAAACATAACCCTTTTTCTCTCTTTTCTTCAATATGTTGAGGTGTCAATCTAAAGGCCAATGGAATAATGTTGTCAAGGTTCTAAGATCTTCAATATTAGTGACAATTTGTCTCTTGTTGGAAAGAAATTTTTCCTTTGCCCTACGTGCCATGATAATAGAATCTAAAACCTTATGAGGATTAAACATACACACCTCATTCTCAATGTGTTCCTTAATACCCCCAAGAAATAGGTCATTTAGATTCTCTTCAGTAATATTTTCCACCCACAAGGAAAGGTTTTAGAATTGATGAATGTAATCCTTGACTGATCTTGTTTGTCTTAACTTTTCTAATTGGCTGAAGTAATTCTCTGACACACTAGAACTATAGTGAAATTATAACTCTTCGGTGAAGACTATCCATGTAACATTGAGACCACTCTTTTTCTTTGAGCACATAACCATTGATACTAGACAAATTGGTCAGGTTCGAGATACAAGGATGCCATGGTCACCTTTTTTCCCAATGGAGTCTGATGTAGATCAAATAAGTTCTCCATTTGGTTAATCCAATTGAGTGGATCCTTTCCATCAAACTTATGCATTTTGACTTTCAAAATAATGTTACGGGCTCAGTAGAGTGTTTGTATTTGAATTATGCATGCTCAAAGATCCACCGGATAGTTTATATATTAATTTGACTTGCAGATCCACATTGGTTGATATGAGTATGATTGAGTTGTAGTTGTTTTGGAAGATGATGATAACGCATTAGATTTGTACTAAATATCCGCACAAATTCCTTTAATCGTTTTCTAATATTTTCTACATTTTTTTGTTGGCCATCCTAGACTCGAGGTATCACAAATCAAACTCAAGTTGGCTTACCTTATGGTCCTTCAGAGTAAACCCTAGCCTTGAGGAATTTATAGTTACCTCTTCTGACTCCAAAACCTCAACTATTATCTCATCTTTGTTTGGATTTTTACCCGGAGAGATGGGATTATTTTTTCCTCTTGTGGAAGGCCCTACCATGATGCCCCAAAATACTAGGATTTAGGGATCAAGGTCAAAATTTAGGGTTTAAGATTTCTCAAGAATCTATAGACACTGTAGTTTGATCAAACAAATATTATTCTTAATATTGCACTAAAAATTCTACTTCTTTCAATTTGACAACACACCATCAATTAGACCTATCTGACTCCCCTCTTACGACACTCTTTTGGTCATATTCCTCTTATAAACCAATTAAGTAAACTATTATAGCCTCATTTTGACTAAACCCTCTTATAATCCTATTCTAGACCACTTCTACTAGCTTCCTAGGTAATCAATCCATTTCATTGGATTGATTAAACCTCTCACAACACTATCAGAACCCTAATTTCTCACTAATTGTGATTAATTAGCCTAAACCATGATTAACCTCTCCTAAGCCTAGTCAAATCTTACTTTGACTCACTAAAGTGCTTTTGGCTTATTCATTTGTCCCACATGCACCCAAAGTCTTCCACTTTCCCAAATGGAAAACTATAAATACCCCACTACCCCTTAGACCATTCCTAAGAACACTTCCCCTTTCTAGGCTAAACTATAGTGTTATTGCTAGGATTAGAGCTTTTCTTCATTTGTCATATTGAGCTAATATTGTTTTTCTTTTCTATTTCCATTCAATTTTGAGTAAATGGAAGAAACCATGTGGCTCTTTAGCCATTAATGGAGAGCTTCCATTCTCACAATCATAAATTGATTGCTTAGAATCTATCTAGGTTCATTTGTAAAGCTTTCAAGAGTAGAGGATAACTAGATATGTTAGATTTACTTGTTTATTTCAAGATTAATGCATGAAAAAGTAATAAATCCTTGTTTATCTCTTATCTGATGGTCCATTGAACTATTTTTTTGAAGCTTTGGGGATTCTTGAGTGTTTCTTACCCCATTTCATAGCTTTTACAATTTTTTTCCTTGTACACATTTGGCACACTTCCGGTGGGACTTACTCCATAGTCTTTTTCAAGTCTTTTCTAGGCTTTACATGTCCATTTCTAACCATTTTTATGCTTTCTAGGTTTTAAAAGCTTGTATTTTAACGAATTTTACATTTGTAAAGGGCTATTTCTTCCTTTTACTAATGCATTTAATGGGTCTAAGCTAGAAATAGACTTCCATTGTTGAAAACTAACCAGTTTGATCTTTTCAAATTTTCATTTCTATGAATTTTAAATTTTTACTGTGGGGTGCAAGTAGGTGTCCTAGAAGGATGCATCTCCATCAAAATAGGTGCATATGCGTCAAGTTGGCCATGTATCCATCAAGTTGTAATTTAATTTGTCAAAATTTTTACAAAGGGACGTGTATCATGTTATGTCCCACACATATGTGTCGAAACCTAGGCATACCTGCTCCTCTGGATGTGTAGGTGTCTGTTGAAGACTATGTTGACCTTACATTTTAATTTTACCATGTATCCGTTCTTTGGGGTGCGTATCCATCAAAACCCTAGCGTATGCATCTTTATGGATAGGTAGGTGTCAAACTTCACATGCTTAGTTTTGTCTGCATATGTACCTGTCGGTTAGGTTGCATATCCGTTGGTTGGGGTGCTTATGCATTGTATTGGGTGTGCAAGTGTCAGTGTTAAAAGTTGAAATTTTTCACTAGATGTAAGATCAAAGTTTCTGGTTTTTGCTAACTTGTTTACAGTGTTCTTAACAGTTGTTTGTAGGGTTCTTTAGTCTTGTTTTGATTAAATTAATTAAGTGTTTCATTTCTTAGTTGATAAATATTTTTAAAGCACGTATGCTCTTCCCTCGTGCCTTATAGGTGATCTTGGGAACCAAAAATGCTTCCAAAACCTTCTTTCTTTCCAAATACTTGATTTGAGCTTCATAATGGATTAATTTTTCAAAGTTGGTTAAAACAAAGTCATTTATGTAAATTACTTCAAGTATTTTCCATTACTTATTTGTAGTTGAGTTTTGTGTTGTGTATGATCTTACCTCACACCTTTTGGTGACCTTGGGAATAAAAAACAACACGTAAACTCTCTTTCATGATATTGTGATCCTTTGGAAAATTACTAACCTTGTGCGTATAGGACCAAATTTTTTTTTTAAAGAAAGGAGTTATGAAACAAAAACCCATTAATACATATTTTCATATAGGTTTCCAAATGGTGTGCTACTTAAAACCACATTAAGTTAAGCAAGATAAAAAAACACACCACAAACATCACATTGTATTGTAGGTTTCGGAAAAGGGTACGTCCCTATCTTCTCAACTAGAACATAACCCCTTTGGAATAACACCTTAAGCTACAACAATGGGGGTGGTTCTAGGAACCCTAAAGTAATCCACCATTGAGTAACCTCATGGATGAAATAGGAAGCGCTCCGCTTACCCACTTGACTAGTCATACATTGTGAGTTTAGAGTCAAAGTTTTTACGTATCGCGACCCCAATGATGATACAATTGAATGCACTAGTTTCTCATTGTATCAGAAGGGGGTAAAGTAAATCTAAGATACTCCTTGGGAAACCTTGGAAAATTAAGCTCGCATTAGACAAAATTTTGACACCTAATTGAGTGAACCATTTAGGAAAGCCATTTTGTCAAGGAGCCCACTTTTCTAGTCCATTATCATGTCTTGTCAAACCATCACAAAGTGACAACTTGCTTGGATTCAAAACCTTGTTTTTAAACATGGTAAAAAATAAAATTAAGTTGGATCTAAGTGTCTCTCATAATGAAACATGATATCACTTAGTTTGGTTTCTTTCGGCCTTCGGATGAGGTAAAACTCTACCTTAGTGACGCTTAGTTTATTTTCATCTTTTGATCTATACCTTTACATTCTTGTTTCTCATTTGGGACAAGTGAAGGAACCTTTCAGGAGTGTTGTCATAGATAGTGTTTGCCACTTTTTTGTATGTTTATTCTCATCTATGTTTCAAGGGTGAGTTGTTAAACATCTAAAGTGTGTGGATACATTCTTATATGCTTGATAGCCACGTGATCTTGATTTTAAGATCATCTTCATAGCTAGGATTTCATTTCACCATCATTTCACCTTTGATTTGTTACTTTTCCCACATTATAGCCATATAATTATGACACTTACATCTTGTTTTCATTTCTTGAGAACTTGATATAAGTTTCCTCATTGTATCGTTACACTACTCACATGATTGACAACTTCTTGCTATACTTGTACTTAGTTTTGGTCCCAACAACATCTAAGGTCTTTTGAAAGTGTTGATACTGCATTGTTCATATCATGATAACATCATCTTGATACTAACACCTTGCTTATTCTAGGCTTGGTTAACATGTCGGGTAGTGTTGTTATGTTACTCACATTTACAACTTCCATTATCAAAAGACTTAGATTTTGTTGGCATTTGAACTAGTCATAGTATACCTCATGGAGAGATCATGTCAATACAACTTTGGTACTTAGATCTTGTTGATGTTTCAACTCAACCTAGGTATTGATAGGGTGTTATCACTATCTGATTTGTGTGCTTATCATTGAAACCATAGCTTAGGGTATAGAGTGTTTTAAAAATAGTTGAGTGTTTGACATTTACTAGAGAAATTGCATATTTGTTCCTAACAAAAGCGTTTTCATATTTTGTGTACTTAGGACATATTTTGAGATGGTGGGACTTTAAACAATTCATATCACATACACCTAGGTTTCATATAAACTTGAATACACTTGGAAAAAACCTAGCACAACTTCAACTAGTGATGCCTATAATCACAAAAATGGCATCTAAACCAGACGAGCGTGATTTAGATGAAAATCCTTTCACATCGTACCCCTTCACTGGTAATAACTTAACGCCTCTCTTTTCACAAGTAAAAGACATTGAACCACTAGTTGATCATAGTGGAGAAGATTCTGATACATCAGAGGACCAACAAAAGTTAGACTTAGTTCACTTCAATGAGATACTTTATTATAACAAAGACCAAGTACTTGCAAGAGTTATTGAATTAGGATCCAAGATCCCATAAGGCGTGAAGCAAAGTAATTAAAACTATTAACTACAAAATGGAAGAACAACCATGACCATCCCTCATAGACATGGACAACCCTTTTGACATAGGGTATGCTTCCACTTTAGGAAAATGTAACAATAATATCAAAGATGATTCACTAAAACCAACAGGTGATTCATGAAGACCTTACTTTAAGGCTTCACGCAAAGTGAAAATTGAACATGAGCGCAAGGACTCATTGCCTCCTAGGTTTGATGATGAAGATGATCCCTTAGTCGAAGAAGAGATCATTCAATGACATATATAAAAACTCAAGAAAAACGAGTAAACTTAGGCTCTTCGAGTAAGAATGTGCATAAAGATAAACTTAAGACAAAATCAGGTGAGTTTCACATGGATCCATATGATGACGCAATTTTCAATGCTAAAGTGAATAGACCACTATCACCCACAAAGGAACAACTCATTCAACAGGAGTTACAATCAATGAAGAATATGCTTACTACTTTATAAGAGAGAAATGTAGGACACAATATAAAATAATTATACGAAGAACTATGTCCTTACCCCTTTGATAAGGATATGTTGTGCACACAATTTTCAAAAATTTTGATATCCCCAAATTTGACAAGTATAAAAGTAAAAGTGATCCACATAATCATGTCAAAGACTTATATATGGATTTCCAAGAAGTCACTTATAGTGATAACTACTTGATACATCTATTTCCTCATAGCCTAGGAACAAAGGCATTAGAATGGTTCTTTAGTATACCTAAGGGATTGATTACGGCATGGCCCACCCTTGCTGAAAAATTTGTGTGACATTTCTCTTTCAACATGGAGAGTGATATCACCATGAAAGACCTTTGCAAAGTGAAAAAAATCTAATGAGACCTTCACAAGATTCTTAAAATGATGACGAGGATTGACAAGTTTTTCCCTTATTTCCTTCTTGAAAAATAGTTAGTAAGCATATTTTTCCCCAATTTAAACTCAAAAATAGCCTTTTAATTGCAAATGCACTATAAATTTAACTTCGAATAAGTTATAGAGAAAGAAAACTAGATCGAAAAGGATCTTATTGTGAAAGGGACACTCAAACCTGTTAGAAAGGAAAAACATGAGACAAAATCCACTGATAAATCAAAGTTCTTTAATAAGAACAAAAATGTCATTGGCGATGGCATCACAGACTCCAAGAGAGTCCAAAATGTACAGACTGGTCCACTTTTAAAGCTTTCACAAGGACCTCACCCAAAGGCACCTACAAAGTGCACGTTTACACCTCTAACTAGACGAAGTGAACATGGTACAATACCCAACCGCGATGGTACCATATCTAGAAGATGCACCTAAACCAAGTTGGTTCAAAGAGCATGAATACTACGATTTCCACCATGTTAAAGGACACAAAATTGATAGATGCCTAAGATTGTGGCATTATATACAAGACCTCATCGAAGAGGGTAAGATTGCAAGTGGATTCACCATTTGACTTAGGGAAAGGACCTAACGAAAATATGGGTATATTCAAATAACCTTTTCCTAATCATGAAGATAAGAAACAAAATAAGTCAGATCACGGATAAGCCTCTAATGATTATCAGATTGTTACCTACACTTATCCGGAAGACAATAAACCATTTGAATCCCTTATAGGTTGTATCCATTCATTTTATGAACAAGTTAATACCATTAGGATCTTAGAGAAGAGTTATGCTATAGGTACACAATATGCTCATTTGCTAATATCGGATCTCCTACCCATTCCACAAGGACACTATAATTTAATAGAACAATTATAGAAGACACTGACTATAATATCTATCCTAGATATCCTTAAGATATCTACTACTCATAAGAACATATTGTATAAAACACTTCAGAGTTCAGGAGTCTCCATAGAAGTAGATCCCACATGCTTGCAAGCAATGGTCGCACACCTTGATTCTAATGATCATATTACTTTTGATCGCACTGTAATCCCGCATAATAACCTAGAGCACAACTTACCCTTATACATAGAGGTCATCGTTACTTGTCGTAAGATCAAGAGAGTGCTTGTGGATGGTGGGTCTAGTATAAATATCTACACATTGAAACTGGTAAAATAACTAGGTCATTCAGAAGTAGATTTGGGTGACAAAACTATTACAATCACAACGTACAATAATGAAGAGTGAGAATTAGCAGGTACTATAGTGGTTCCAATGGAAGTAGGGCCAACGTATCATGATACAAAATTTCATGTCCTTGACTTGGATATTCCTTATAACATGCTCTTGGGATGCCCATGGATCCATGCCATGCAGGCCATTCCCTCCACTTTCCATCAGTGTATAAATTTGTGCCATAGAGACTAGATAATCACCATCCCAGGTGATCTGGAGCCATTCACACATTGTAGAGCACTACAAATATTCTCATGTGCAACATATGAATGTCCTTCAACAGATATTGTTGTTCCCTTACAAATAGAGGCTATGAAGGAATGTGTAGATCCAGATACACTCACTCCTAATTATAATTTCCCATCATTAATTAATCCCTTCACATCATGGGAAGTAATATCTACAAAGTATGGTCTAGATGATCAATTCACTCTTCAATAGGCCTTATTAATATCAGACCTTTTAGTGTCACCCAGGACATGTGGTAAAATATACTTCCAGTTGAAGAGTACTAATGATAGATGCCTTGAACCACTGGAGAAGTTTATTCCTAGTGGTCTCCTATCCGAGGAGAAGATGTTAGAAGATCCCACCAGGAGGGTACTTGAAGGTACCATGGCATCATGTCATCAAGATCTATAGTATATTAAAGGCCATCACATGATGTATGTTATGGGATATAATGGGTTTGGATGTGGTATAAATGCACAAGGAATGCTAGAACCTATTCCTATTCCTCATTTCAAATCTAATAAACATGGCCCTAGAATAAATACCCATGATGATCCAACTTCTGAGATAGATGCCACCTCTTTAGAACATGAGGGTGGCTCATCTCATTCGAGATAGTGATGCAGATTCCCATATAACATATATGAGGATCTTGCCTCCACTAACCTATTTCCTAATTTAGTTGTTTTTACCTTATCCGAATCCAACTCCCCAATAAATTTCCAAGTTATCCTTATATCTCCCAAACTTATAGATTGGGATCAATAATTTCATGTTCTAATGAATTTCTTTGAGAATAATGAGGCATTTGCAGAATTCATGGGGCTCAGGGATTCTATTCGAATGGAGATCATAAGAAAGGGTTTTTCATCAAACTAGATTATTGTGTATACTTTGGATAATAATTACAAATGTGTGCACACTTGAAAAAAAAGGTTATAAGAAAGGGAAAGAATACTTTAGAAAATCCTTGCAGAAAGAACAAACATAAGTCTCCTAGTGAAAAGCTATTTGAGGCACTAATAGACAAAAAAATGAAGAAATCATAGACAAAGTGGAGTATCCTTATAAAGATGATGATGAGCCACCTAAGGAAGTTGATCTTACTCTTCCCCCTGATCCTACATGGATGGAAGATGCTTCTAAGATGCTTGTTGAAGAGATGATTAACATTAACATTGGTTTAGAAGAAGAGCCTCGAATGATAAAGTTGGGAGCTTCACTCTTAGCCCAAGAACAAAAGGTTTTCATGGCATTGTTATGAGAATATGTAGATATATTTACATGGTCATATGTAGATATGCCAGGTTTAGACCCAGAATTGGTCATGCATAACCTTGTTGTGCACCCAAATGCTAAACCCATCAAGCAAGAAATTGAGGAAGATGAATCCAAAGGTTGACTGCTTGTTAAAGATGAACTAGAAAAATTGTTAGCAACAGACTTCATTAAACCCATCGACTATTCGGATTGGATATCCAATATAGTCCCAGTTCAAAAGAAGCTAGTGGGTATCATAATTTGCACTAAATTTCGAGACATCAACAAAGCATGTCCTAAAGACAACTTCCCTCTACCTAATATCGACATGATTTTTGAGTCCTTTGCTGGTTATGAGATGTTATCCTTAATGGATGGATTTTTAGGCTATAGCCAAATTAGGATTATAGAGGAAGATTAGCACAAGACAAATTCATCACCCCATGGGGGACATTTTGCTACAAATTCATGCCTTTTGGACTCAAGAATGTCGGGGCTACCTATTAACATGCAATGATAGTCATCTTTCATGACATGATGAATGACATCATGGAGGATTATGTTGATGATATCTTAGCAAAATCCAAAACTAGAGGAGAGAACCCTGAAGTGTTGAGGCGTATTTTCTAGTGTCTCTAAGATTATAAGGTCCTGTTTGAATCCCAGGAAGTGTGTCTTTGGCATTCTATTAGGAAATATCTTGGGTTTTATCATTTCACGAGAGGAATAAAGGTGGACCCCGCAAAGGTTACAACTATCACAAAGATGCCTCCACCTACAAATCTCAAACAACTAAAAAGTTTACAAGGAAAAATTCAAGCAATCCTCCATTTTATTTCACAGCTTGCAGATAAGTGCCATCCATTCACACATCTACTGAAGAAAGATGTTACTTTTAATTAGGGACCAGATTGTCAAAAGGAATTTTCATTACTTAAACAATACCTCATCAACCCACTTGTTCTCATGTTGCCTACCCCAGGTGAACCCTCTTACTATATATTTCAGCCACCCAGTTTTCTATTGGTGCACTACTTTCCCAATATGATCTTGACCATAAAGAAAGGGTGGTTTATTATCTCAGTCACACCTTGATTTCCTATGAGTTGAATTATCCATAGATTTAAAACGCCTTCCTAACGCTCATCTTTACCTTTCAGAAAATTCTCCATTACCTCCTTAATAACAAAACCAAGTTGATATCCAAAGTTGAACCTCTCAATTATATTTTATCCAAACCCGCCATTAATGGATGAATGACTAATTGGATCATTCTCCTTAGTGAATTTGACATTGATTTTGTTAATTAGAAATCATTGAAAGGAAAGGTATTGGCCGATTAGTTTGCTGAAGCTCCCCTACCAGGAATGGAACCATTATGTCTTGATCTGCCAGATGCATCCATGATGTATATCGAAGAGTCATTGTGTGGAAATTCCACTTCAACGCATCATTAAAATTTCATGGATCAAGATGGAGTGGTGCTCATCACTCCCACATGAGAGGTTTTTCCATAAGCATTCCATTTAGGATTCCCTTGTACTAATAAAATTTCCAAATATGAGGGACTTATTGCTAGACTTAAGTTAGATATCACTTGGAATATCTAAAAACTACGAGTCATCAATAATTCCCAACTAATCATTAAACAAGTTAATGATGAGTATAAGGTCAAATATGAGAAGCTCATTCCATATAAGAAATTGGTTGAGACCTTGAAGGAGTATTTTGTGCATATTGTTTTTGAACAATGACCAAGATTGCATAATAGGTCCATGGATGCTATGGCTACTATCAGATACCTATTACGCATTCCACATTAGGCAAGTAAGATGCCATTCTTTGTAGATAATTTATGGGTTCCCCTATGACATGTTAGAGTATTACTTGGCATGTGAAATTTTTGGTCCTCTCTTGCCTTTGTATGATCCCATATTTAACTACTTACAAAATGGCATGTTTCCCCAAAAATTACCCATACTGAGAAGAAATCCCTTATCCATCGTATATCCCATTACACCCTCTTAGGAGGCACCCTCTATCATCATGGCTATGACAAGAATCTGCTACATTGTTTAGATGTTACCAAGTTAGTCCACACTATTAAAGAAGTACATGGAGGAATTTGTGGAGCGCACACTAGTGGCATGGTTCTAGCTAAGAAACTCTTGAGAGTGGGCTATTATTGGCCCACCATGGAAGCAAATTGTTATAACTTTGTCAAGAAGTGTGAACTCGTCGAAGTATGGTAACTTGATACATGCACCAACACAGGCATTACAACCCATTGCAACACCTTGGTCATTTTCTAAATGGGGATTGGATCTCATAGGGAAGCTCCATCCTACTTCATCAGATGGTCATACCCACATTATCACCACCACTGAGTATTTTACTAAATGGGTAGAGGTTGTGCCTCTCACTTATATAAATGGTGTGCAAATATCCAAATTCATCATGAATCACCTCATCGCCATTAAGGCATTCCCTTCGCAATTGTCAGATAATGGTAAGTCTTTAAAAAAATAGTTAAAGCATTATGTCAATGCTTTTAGATCCAACTCAAGTGGTCCACCCCTATTACCCTCAAGGTAATGGACAAGATGAAGCCACCAATAAGAATCTTGTATGAATCATGGAGAAAATGGTTAGTAAGACTGGTTATAATTGACACTTACAAATACATCCCTCCCTCTGGGCCTATAGAAATTCCATTCACACTCCTACCTTTGGTGCGACCCCATATTCCTTAGTCTATGGCAATGAAGCCATCATACCCTTAGAAGTGGATCTTCCTCCCTAAGAATATCTCTTCGGGACTATCTTGATAAAGATGAAGACTATAGAGTTTCTCGACATGACAAAGTTAGAGTTGTTGGATGAAAATGTATGAGAGTGCTTAATCACCTGAAATTTTATCAGAACCAAGTGTCAAGAGGATATAACAAATGGATCATTCATCATGAGTTTGATATAGGTGATCTTGTTCTAAAATAAAATTAGAGAAACATTTTAAGGACAAAGAAAAGAAAGGAAAATTTGAGGCTAACTAGTTAGGACCTTATGTGGTCATTGCTAAATATGGATCAAGAGCATATAAACTTGCACATTCCAATGGTGAAGAACTTCCAGCCTATGAATGCCATGCACCTCAAGTGGTTATACACTTAAGCATGGGCGGATGCGGATATCATAAAATATATAAAAAGTAAAAAAATAAAAATAAAATAAAAAATTGAAAAAATAAAGAAAATAGTAAAAAGAAAATAGGTCATCCACATGTGAAAACCACACAATTGTGGCGCATTGGGCAGGTCTTTGGGTGAAAACCAGTTTCTTGGCACTCAAGGAGGATTTGTTGGTCACAAGATACTCTTACATTTGGATGGGTAACTCTCACCTCTATCTAGGATTGGTTTCCCTTGTTAGGTCTAGGAACCCTACCGAGTCTATCTTGCCAAGCCCATGATCTGGCTCATTTGTTCTTGTATCCATGTGAAGGAATCACCTTTGTATATTCCCATCTAATGTTGGGGAACCTTCACATTTCACCTTCTTGAACATACATGTGTGGCATTCTACCTTTTTTTATATTCCCACATCACTGGGGCATCCATGCTTCTTCGTCATTTTACATTGCTTTCAAAACATGACCTTAGAAAATACAAAAACATTCAGAAAAGGATACACAAAAATCTAAACATTAAAAAACCCCCTTGGGAACAAAGCTACACCAAATTCGTAACATTTTATTAAGGAAACCTGAAAAAACTTATCTTTCAAGATAACACCAAAAACATTAGAAAATATATCAATGTTATCTCGTAAAAACAAGGTAGCGATTAGATTTTTTTAGTTGTCGGTTTGTATAGTTTTGGTTCTAAGTATATTTTCACATTGTATGACTTAAAGTATGGTTCATTTTCATACTTAGATTGAATATCGTTTGATTTAATTACGTGCTGCATTGAGTTCATTTTTAAAAACTTTCATAATTGTAAAATATTGATATATTTTCATCATCTGCTTTGTATGCATCTATTAGGATTCATTTTACTTACTTAGATTGGATACTAATTTAATCTATTATTAAGGTTAAGGTTTACATGAGTTCATTTTAGTTGTAGTTGCGTTGTTTATGCTATTTTTTATGAATTTTTTTAGTTTTTTACTACACATATTTTTGTTATCATGTCTATTATCTATCATTCATCACATATAACATCATCTAGTACATCATATATATAAAATGCTAAGTCTTACATCAAGCATGTATACTAAGATAATCATCACATATCGTATCCTCAATGGGGTGAGAGGGATTGTGCATGATCACAATTCTATCCCCCGACACCAATATCATCCATATCATCTTGTATACTAATATACTAAGTATCTTATGTAAAAACATATGATATCATCTAAGGATATATCATCAATCTAAAAATGTATGGTACATCATCAACATCTATCATGATACATACACGTGAAATCAAAATCATACAACATCATAATATATGTAACACATCCATAAACATGAGTCACCATCATAAAGACATATAAAAACATGATGAAATATAACATCGAATGTCCATATATACATATAAAAATGTCTGTCTCAAAAATACATTTACATCATCGATACAAAATCAGCCATCACACAAAGTCACTTGCGGTAATAATCAAGTAAAAGCTCTACAAAAATGAACTATCTCACGATCATTTCCCCCTCCAAAGTGGGTATATTAAGCTATCGTGATGCCCACGTGGCATGTTTTGGCCACTATGATCACTCTAACGCTTCTTCTGCTCACTGAAATAATTATTTTTATTTTTAAATAATGAATTTTACTAATTTTTGCTACATTGGAGCACTAAGTGCTACCTAGCGGTCATTTCTTCACCCTGGGTAGTTTACAAATATTCCAGTGCTATTTTCCATTATTTTCTTCTATTTTACCCATCGTGATAATTATTTTTATTAAATAATTATTTTTGGCTTAGTCTTCTTCTCGTCAAGGCATTTTACTACTATTCGATGCCCTTTTCTTTTCCCTAGGGCATTTTCACATGCTTTTAGGTAATCTTCCATTTCTTAAATTCTTCTAACTGATCAAAAATTTAAAAAATTATAAAATCATTCAAAAAATCCAAAAACATCGTAAAACTTTAAAAATGGACTAAAATTGGTAACAAGCTCATTTTACAGCTGAAATTTGTGTCTCTCGCATGACACTCATCTCATCTCTTATCGGTGTTTTCACCTATCTTGAAACAATGACTTGTAAATCATCTAAATCTACAATAATTTACAAGAGCTACACTTCTTACTTTTATCTCGTACTGGGGCACAACAAGTTTTCTGCATCTTGTTTCATCACGCACCCTAATTTTTCATTGGGCCCAAGTTCCCTCCGTTCTTTCCCTTACATGTACAATTTTCTTGGGGCATCATTTTTACCCTTGTTGTTTATCAAAACATTTGGGACTAAAGCTTGATAACACAATATTTGTGCAACTCTCTTGAACATTTTTGGTTTGAGTGTGTGTGTTTGTACTTATTTCCCTATTAGATCAACTTGTTTACTTCTCATATTGCATTACATTTTGTATGTTGCATTGAGTTGGTGGTTTCAGCAATGGATAATTGTTTGTATTATGGATTTTCATGTCATTCTATACCTTTATTGTATGCTTATATTTTAATAAGGACCGATGATGAAGATTCTTAGCAATATGATGTAATCGATATTATCTTATAATCAATAAGTTATTAATAGCTCAATATCTCCCCCTTGATATTTTTCTCTTCTTCCTCTTTCTTCTCTTTCACACTATTTTTTCTTCTATTCTCTTTCTATCATATTTTCGATCGTCGATTGACCTCTTTCATTGCCCTATCGACACTCGAGGGGGCATCCTCCACCCTACTAATTTTTCTTCCACCCCTTCAAAATATTTTTAGTTGTTCATGTTTGTCTACTTTCTTTGAAGTGACATAGCTTATGCCACCCCAAAGAGGGGAAAATGTAGACACCTGTAGTTGATCAAACCAATATTATTCTTAATATTGCACTAACTACTCTACTCCTTGCAAATTGACAACACACCATCAATTAGACCTATCTAACTCCCCTCTTATGACACTCTTTTGGTTGTATTCCTCTTATAAACCAATTAAGAATACTATTATAACATAATTTTGACTAAAACATCTTCTAATCCTATTCTAGACCACTTCTACTAGCTTCTAGGTAACCAATCCATTTCATTAGATTGATTAAACCTCTCACAACACTCTCAGAACCCTAATTTCTCATTAATTGTGATTAATTAGCCTAAACCATGATTAACGTCTTCTAAGACTAGTCAAATCTTAATTTTATTCACTAAAGTGCTTTTTGGCTTATTAATTTGTCCCACATGCACCCAAAGTCTTCCAATTTCCCAAATGGAAAACTATAAATACCACACTACCCCTTAGACCATTCCTATGAACACTTCCCCTTTCTAGGCTAAACTATAGTATTATTGCTAGGATTAGATATTTTCTTCATTTGTCATATTGAGCTAATATTGTTTTGATTTGCTATTGTTTCCATTCAATTTTGAAGTAAATAGAAGAAACCATGTGGCTCTTTAGCCATTAATGGAGAGCTTCCATTCTCACAATCGTAAATTGGAGATATAGGTGAGTCTTTAGAATTAGGGTTTTGAAGTAATTGTGAATGAGATCAAGCTCGATGCCACTTGTAAGGAAATTACTTAGATAGATCCGAATATAGAAGTAATAGAACACCAAGAACACCAAAATGTATATCAATGATCACAATATGCAAGTAGAATATCTTATACACTTCGAGGGGGAAACCTTCAAACCATGCAATAAGACTCAAGTGATCAATCTCCTAATGAAATACTGCCTACTATCTTCTATATATACTATTCCTATGCTATGGCCATCACCAAGGCTGACCCAATAATGATAATATAACACATATGAAAGAGATACATCATGATAAGAAGTTATTATAGCCACAATTCAGCCATACACATCCAATGTAATATATATGATTAAGGGCGTAACAATTTGCACACATATATTATATTTAAAGCGGTATTACTTAATACAACCTTTAACTCATCATGCAACCTTTCTTTGAACACTCCCAAGAAACCTTGCACAAAAGATAAATGGAAGTATCACAGTGAAAATATATTTGAAACACTCATAGATAAATAGAATGAAGAGTCTGTGGATGAAATGGTTTATCCATTTAAAGATGATGATGAGCTACCACAGGAGGTTGATCTTACTCTTCCCCCTAATCCTACATGGATGGAATATGCTTCTAAGATGCTTGTTGAGGAAAAAATTAGTGTCAATATTGGCTCAAAAGAACAACCGAGAATGATAAAGTTGGGATCTTCACTCTCATCTCAGAAACGTAAGGTCTTTGTAGAACTCTTAAGGGAATACATGGATATATTTGCATGGACATACGAGATATGCTTGGTTTGGACCCAGAGTTAGTTGTGCATAAACTCATTGTGTACCTAAATGCCAAACCCATCAAGCAAAAGTTGAGAAAGATGCATGCTAAGGCGGAACTCCTTGTCAAAGAAGAATTGGAAAAACTACTAGCTGTTGATTTCATTAAACCCATCGACTATTCAGAGTGGATCTCTAACATAGTCCCTGTATAGAAGAAGCCTGTCGGCATAAGAATCTACACTGATTTCTATGACATCAATAAAGCATGCCCTAAGGATGACTTCCCCTTGCCTAACATTGACATGATAGTTGATTCCGCCACCGTTGGTTATGAAATGTTGTCTTTAATGGATGGGTTTTTAGGTTATAACCAGATACAGATTGTAGAAGAAGATCAGCATAAAATAACCTTCATCACCCCTTGGGGGAAATTTTGCTACAAGGTCATGCCTTTTGGACTCAAGAATTCCAGGGCCACTTACCAATGAGCCATGATTGTCATCTTCCATGATATGATGAATGACATCATGGAAGATTATGTTGATGACATCCTAGCTAAATCCAAGAGCAGGGAAGAGCACCCTGAAGTGTTAAAACGTATCTTTCAATGTCTCAGGGATTATAAGGTGCACTTAAACCCCAAGAAATGTGTCTTTGGTGTTTTATCAGGAAAGATCTTGGGTTTCATAGTTTCACAGAGAGGGATAGAAGTGGACCCTGCAAAGGTTACAACTATCATAGAAATGCCTCCACCTATAACTCTCAAACAACTGAGAAGTTTACAAGGAAAGATTTAGGAAATCCGTCATTTCATTTCACAGCTTACGGATAAGTTCCACCCCTTTACCCATCTATGAAGAAAGACGTTGCATTCAATTGGGGACCAGACTGTCAAAAGGCCTTTGCACTACTAAAATAGTACAGTCGGTCAACCCAATTTGTACTCATGCCGCCTACCCCAAACGAACCTCTCCTCTTGTACATTTCTACTACCCAGTTTTCTATTGGTGCATTGCTTGCCCAATATGATCTAAACCATAAAGAAAGGGAAGTTTATTATCTCATTCGCACCTTGATTTCTTACGAGTTGAATTACCCGCAGATTGAAAAGGCCTACTTGGTAGTTGTCTTTACCTTCCAAAATATTTTCCATTATCTCCTAAACAATAAAACCAAACTCATATCCAAAGTTGACCCTCTCAAATACCTTTTATCCAAACCCACCCTCACATGCTGAATGAATAATTGGATCATTCTCTTGAGTGAATTTGATATTGAGTTCATAAATTAGAAATCCTTGAAAGGATAAGTATTGGCTGATCAATTAGCGAAGTTCCTCTACCAGGATGGAACCTTTGTGCCTAGATTTTCAGATGCATCTATGATGTACATTAAAGAGTCTATAGAATGGCAGGTCCATTTTGATGGATCATTCACCTTCCACGGATCTAGAGCAAGAGTGGTGCTCATCACTCCCACAGGGGAGGTCATACCAAGAGCATTCTGGTTGGGATTTCTATGCACTAATAACATTACAGAGTATGAGGCACTCATCATTGGCCTCAAGCTAGCTATTACTTGGAATATTAGACAACTATGAGTCATTGGAGACTCCCAACTTATCATTAAACAAGTTAATGATGAGTATAAAGTTAAAGATGAGAAGCTCATTCCATATAAGAAAATGGTCAAAACCCTGAAGGAGTACTTTACACAGATCATATTTGAGAAAAATCCTAGGTCACACAATAGATCCATGGATGCTATGGCTATGATTGGGTCACTGTTATGCATACCACCTTAGGAGAGAAAAATGCCTTTCTTTGTAGAGCATTTACAAGTGCCCGCATATGATATGTCAGAGTCATGTTTGGCATGTGAAGTTGTTGGTCCATTATCCCCCTGGTATGACCCTATCTTTTGATACCTACAAGATGGCACTTTTCCACCAGACATTACCCATTCTGAAAAGAAATCCCTTATCCACCGTATAGCCTGTTATACCCTCCTAGGAGGAACCCTTTATCGTCATGGCTACGACGGGAATCTGCTTCACTATTTGGATGAAACTGAATCAATCCACGCTATTAAGGAAGTACATGGTGGTATTTGTGGAGAAGACACCATAAGTGGCATGGTCTTAGCTAATTTTTTTTTTAAGATTAGGCTATTATTGGCCTACCATGGAATCAAATTGCTGCAATTTCATAAAGAAATGTGAGCTATGCCAGAAGTATGGAAACTTAATACATACACCAACACAGATTTGCAACCTATCGCAATGCCTTGGCCATTTTCAAAGTGGGGTCTAGATCTCATAGGGAAGCTCCATCCTTCTTCTTCGATGGCCACACCCACATTATCACTACCACTGAGTATTTTACAAAATGGGTAGAGGTTGTGCCTCTCACTTATGTCACTGGTGCGCAAATTTCAAAATTCATCATGAACCATCTCATTTTCCATTACAGTATCCCTTCAACCATTGTCACTAATAATGGTAAGTCCTTCAAAAATAAAATAGTTAAGACATTATGTCAATGTTTCCATATTCAACTCAAGTGGTCTACCCCCTATTACCCCCAAGGTAATGGACAAGCCGAAGCTACCAATAAAACCCTTGTACGAATCATGGAGAAAATGGTCGGTAAGACTGGCCGTAATTGAGACTTACAGATACATCCCGCCCCTCTGGGTAGGGATAATTTTAGTGGAGAATATTCATAATATGGTGAATATTCCATTTTTGAAAAATTTGAAAAGGCTAATTTTTTGGTGCGGGTTAGTGACTTTTTCACCTAAAAATTATAGTTTAATTTTTTTAGGGGCTAGCTTTGCCTACCCTTGAAATTATCCCCTATATAATCCTAGATTATTCATCAGGTAGAATACTAGTAGATCACTCATACCACATGGGGGCATATGTATTATCAAATACAATAAACACGTGATAAGAGGGTGGATGATACAAATGCGCGAAAAGAGGGGAGAGGCTGCAAATGTGTGACAAAGACTTTTTTACATGTGAAAGGGAGAGTTTGTTGACGTCAAGCGAGGAGAGTTTGTTGACGCATGATAGGAGTGCGGAGGAAGTAGATGCATGATAGAGAGTTTGTTGACATGCAACATAGAGATTTTGTTGTCGCATGACCAGAGGGTGGAAGCTTCACACGTGTGACAAAATATTTGATGTCGCGCGTCAATAAGGTTATTTTCACGCGTCGGTGAACCTTGTTGATGCATGACATCAAATATCCTATTTCACATCTACAGCCTTCTGTCACACCACTTAAAAATTAGGAATTTTTTTCTATCGAACCCCCAAAAAATTCACCTTCCCATGAAACCGGTTCCGAGGATGTTTGCTAGGTATTTTTCACCTCCGATTTCCAAGAGGTCTCTTAAAATGAACCCTACCTCTGGGCCTATCGAACCTCCATCTCGCACTCCTACTTGGTGTGACCCCATACTCACTATTCTATGGAAGAATCCATATTACCATTGGAAGTGGAGCTTCCTCCCTGAGAATATCTCTTCGGGACTATCTTGATAAAGACAAGGACTATAGAGTTACTCAACTAACAAGGCTGGAAATATTAGATGAAAAGTGTATTAAAGCACTCAATCACCTGAAAGTATATCATAACAAAGTATCCAGGGGATACAAAAACACATCATTCATCGGGAATTTGATATAGGAGATCTAGTTCTAAAGGAAAATTAGAAGAACACCGTCAAAGATAGAGAAAATAAAGGTAAGTTCAAAGCTAATTGGCTAGGATCTTATGTGGTGGTTGCTAAATATGGATCAAGAGCATATAAAATTGCATACTCGGATGGTGAAGAGATTTTAGAACCTATGAACGCCATGTACCTCAAGTGGTTCTACACTTAAGCATGATGAGAATATCAAATAAGAACTAAAAAATAGAAAAACAAAGAAAAAACAAGAAAAACATGGAAAAATTAAGAAAAATTAAAGAAAAAGCATGTCATCCACATGTGAAAACCACACAATTGTGGCGCAGTGGGTAGGTCTTTGAGTGAAAACCGGTCTCCGGTGCTCAAAGAGGATTCACCGGTCATAAGTCACTCTTGCAGTAAGATGGGTAACCCTCACTGCTTTCTAGATGTAACTTCCTTTGCTAGGTCTAGGAACCCTACCGAATCCATCTTCATTGAGCCGTGATCTGGCTTATTTACTCTTATATCTACATGAAGGATTTTGCCTTTGTATATTCCCATCTAACGCTAGGGGCACCTTCACATTCCACTTTCTTGTACATACACGCATGACATTCTGCCTTTTGTATATTCCCACATCACGTTGGGGGCATCCACGCTTCTTTGTCCTTGTACATTGCTTTTAGAACACGATCTTGGAAAATACAAAAACATTCGGGAAATGGATATAAAAAAATATAAAAAATAAAAACCTAAAAAGTAAAAAAATATCCCTTCTAGGGATGAAGCTACACCAACTGCACAACGTTGTCTTAGAGAAGCCTCAAAACAATGTGAATAGTAGCCTTGAAAACTTATCTTTCTAGATAAACCCAAAAACATTAGAAAAACATATATCAATGTTGTCTCACAAAAAAAATTAATATTCAAAGATTGCTTTTGGTTGTTGGTTTGTATAGTGTTGATGTGTTGAGCTTCTCATATTGTATATTTTTAGGAGTAGTTTGTTGCTTACCTTAGATTAAATCTTGTTTAGTTTAAATTGTGTATTGCATTGAATTCATTTTCTTGTACAAACATTGGTATGACCACATCATCTGTTATATGCATCTATTAGGATTCATCTTACTTAGATTGAATGTCAATTTGATCTCGTTGGTATGTTTAATAAATTCATGTGTTTTGCATCATAAGTTGTGTTGTGTTGTATAGGTATAGTTGTTTAGCTTTGTTAACTTTTGCTTGTGTGTTTGTCTCTTGCATAGTTGTTTGTTATCACATCTATCATCTACCATTCATCACATATAAACATCATCTACTACATCATATATACAGAAATGCTAAGTATTACATCATGCATGTATGCTAAGATAATCATCACATATCGTATCATCAATGGGGGCAAGAGGGGTTACGCATAATCACAAATCTATCCCCCACACCAATATCATCTAGTATCATCCCAAGTGCTAGAATAGAAATCAGAAGCATTCCATAAATCCAAAACATGTGATACTATCTACAGATATATCATCAATATGCAAACATGGAACATAAACATATCTAAATCTAAAGTATGTCACATACATAGAGGAAAGGGAAATCATACATCATGATACAATAGTTGCAGAGTAATAACCACAAATCGTAAAAGGCATAATCACAACATGACATAAAAAAATCATCATCGAATGTCCATATAATACATGTATAAATGTCTGTCTCAAAACTCAAGTATACATCATCGATACAATATGATAAACAACCGAGCCTTCATCAAGAGGCGTCATCAAAATAATGATACATGAATATATACATTGATCAAAATCATCCTTCATAAGAGGTATGTATACAATACATATGTAAAAAAGGTAAAGTGAGGATATCAACCATGGCTTGTGCCCTCTTTGGGGCTCCAGGGTCCATGTCTTGGAGGATGGAAGAGTGGTGGATATGATGGGATGGCACCAGTGGGTACCGCCTGCTTTTTCTTACTGGGTGTTGACCAATTGAAATCTCTTTGGTTGTTAGATGGATCTAATTGAGTGACCTAAACACTATGACCTAAAGCTGGTGATGCTTGTACCTAGCATCTTAAAAGGTACCACCTTTCGCTCTGTTAGGACTTCTATGAAATAGGTGGTCCTATAATATGGGGCCTCACCGTTGGCCCTCATAACATCTCGAATCATGTCGTGTGTCTGCAAAATCAATGGCTTCCGAACAACAATGTCTCGATCTCCTACTAATTATCTCTCTATCGGGATGGGCATGTCGTGTGGCAAAGACCTCTCGATCTCTATCTATAGTAATGGTTTGTACTTGGGCTCGGGCTTGATCCTCCGAATGATAAAAACGTGTGTCCGTGCCTAGGCATGGTCACTCTGTGTGACAACCATATACACCTAAGTCTGTGACTGATGTAAAATACTCAGTATTTGAGCCCCCTGTGTGGCCATCTGACTAATCTCGGCTCTTCCATACAACACTATCCCCAACCTGAGTGGCTTGTGCTTTGACACGATCTCTCTCAACTATCAAAACCTATACACGACCATTGGCCGGATCTCACTCTGCTTTGTAAGGGCATGTACATGTGCCCTAACCTCATCTCTCTCTCCACCACTTGAATCGTATAACTATCACCACTTGTAATTGCTTTGAAGAACAACCAATCGCCCACCATTGCCACCACCCCCTGGAGCATGAGGTGGTGGGCCTTACTCTAGAAGTACCTATTGAAGAGGGGCATATATCCCCTCTGGAATTCCTACTGGAATAAAAACTATGTCGGTTTCCCTGGGTGCCTGTCTTGGCCTGAGCTTGGGTCCTTATCTCTGTGGCTGCTATAATAGAGGACCATGTCCCCTACCCCTAACATAACGTTGTGCATCAGGACCACCACCACCACCACCACCACCATCATCATGATCATGATCATCTTTGTGCCCGCCAGCTCCACCCTCATCACCACTGGGAGGCCCCAGTGGAGGAGATCTCACACCGACATCATAAGCTACCCTGGAAATGGTCAAACGAAGTGGGATCACACCATGGTAACATGGTGCATACTTGGGTGTGCAAACAGGATATCTAATCTATCTCAACAGAACCCACATAGTAGGTACCACTTGTAGGAAGTTGACTTGTGCTCTATCTTGGGAAATTTGTGGATCCATGTCAACGTAATCTCAAGCCCTGCATGAGCATACCAAATATATAGCCAGAACATCCTGGGTAATGCCAAACTATCTCTGGCACCGATCTACTACTCAGTAAATCTCTCACATATAGATGTGGATACCCAACATGAAGTGTTCAATCATGTAGCAGTGTTAAGCTCTAAACTATCCTCGTGCCACTTTGGAAATATCTCGTAGGGCCTCTATACTATAACAAGCTCATCGTAACTCATCAAGCTTGTAGAGGTAATGATACACATCTCCCATGTATGGCCGCACATCATCCCCGATCAGGACCCATCCCATAGAAGAAGGCTCCTCAAGAGCCCGAACTCTCAAAACACCTAAGGGGTGACCAATAGCAATGTGGTCCCACGCCCAAATCTGAAGTAGTCTCGGCTAGCCTTACCGCCTTTTGATGGTAGTAGGTAATCAAATGTAGGTACTAGTATAAGTTTTTAGAATGCACTTGCCCTAACAAGTAAGTCTCTCCATCTATCAAGATGCGTATCACTACGAGGAGGCCAAGGTAAAGGAAGCACTAATCTTGTCAAGGAGTATAATGTTATGAAATAAGAGATAAAATATGTGGAATAATCCCTTATAGAATCGCAACAGTAGAAACTAATATGAAAAAAATATTACAGATATCAAATAAAAGTGTAGAATAAATCACAACACACAGAGACAAGATTTAATGTGGTTCACCCAATTCGGGCTACGTCCACCAAGAATCACTTGCTCAGATTTTATTACAAACCTCCACTCTCTCAATACAATACCCAGATCCGTTTGGAGCTATGCTCAACAAACTCTACAGAATTCACACTCGAATTCAAAACACATCTGCAATACATTTTCTTGTCTATGTATCATATGCATAAGACCATATAAATAGACAATTGCTTAAGTAGTTTGATACAAAACCATGGGTATCAAAACCATGGGCAAAAACCATGGGCCCAAAAACAGCCCATAATGGTTACCCATTACCCATGGGTTAATAAAATACCCATGAAAATTTGCTTTGGGGGCTTCGCCTGAATCCCCATCGATCGGGGGATTCACCCCCAAACCCGACGACTTGCTCACCGCGAGTGGGACCGCCGTAAAAATACCCGAGTGTAACACATAGAAGGTGTACCACACTCTAACATCAAAATAGGCTCCACAAACATAACATATAACTCCATCGACAAAGGCCATCATATAAACCACAACGTGATCTAGCTCACGGGTCCTAAATGCACCATGAAAATATAACGGTCATCCCATGACATGGTATCATCGGGACACCAAATAAATCGAGATACATTGAATATCAATCTAGTGACTCGTATCTTGGATAAGATGACCCCGGATTGGGACTGCATAATGTCTAAAACTTCTTCTATAATCATGATCTCCCCAATCAAAATCAAAAATCACTTACTCTCATTATGCCATCTCTTAGCTACAAATGTTAGAAGGTTGTGATCTAAGATGATCTCGAAGCATATCAGCCACATAGGCCAATCCCGTGACATATAGGAGGATATATTAGGCCACCGCGATGTCCCGGGGCATGTTTTCTCCATCGTGATCATTCTAGCCCTTCTTCTACCCGCCGAGGTGATTATTTTTCTATTAAAATAATTATTTTTACTCCTTTTTGCATGTTGGGGCACTCAGTGCCACCCGCGGTCACTTCTTCATTGCATTGGAATAATTTAAGAATCTTCGAGGCACATTCCTCATTTCTCTTCTATTTTTCTACTATTTTACCCATCATAATGTTTATTTTTTTATTTAATAATTATTTCGGGTCCGTATTTCTTCTTGTCAGGACATATTGTGACTCTCCAATGACCTTGCCTTTGCCTTCATGCCTTCACACGTACTCTTAGGAGATTTTTTATCTCTTAATTTTTTTGACCGATAAAAAATTTAAATAGTATAAAATCATCCAATCATCCAAAAAAATGGTAAACAACTCATTTGCAGCTAAAATCTGTCTCTCGCATGGAAATCATCTCGTATTTTGCTAACATTTTCAAATGTTTTGAAACAATGACTCGTGGATCATCTAAATCTTTAATCATCTATAAAATCTAGGTTGCTTACTTCATCTATACTCTGGGGCACTATCAGTTTCTTGGTACTATTTTTCTTCGTGCACATTACTTTTCATCGGACCAAAGTGTCCTCCATCATTTCCCTTACATATACACATTTCTTGGGGCATCATCCTTTACCCTTGTCATTTATCAAAACATTTGGGATTATAACTTGATAAAAAAATATTTGTGCAACTATCTTGAACGTTGTTGGTTTGAGTGTGTGTGATTGTACTCATTTCCTTGTTAAAAGAGTTTGTTTACTTCTTGTATTGCATTGCATGTTTGTATGTTGCATGGAGTTGTTATTTTAGCAATGGACAATTGTTTGTATCATGGATTTTTCATGTCATTTTATGCTTCCATTGTATGCTTACATCTTAATAAGGGCCGATGATGAGGATTCTAAGAAAAATGATGATTTAATGTTGTTGGCACTGATTTATGGATAGCTCAATATCCCCTTTTCTTGTTGTTTTTCTCATCTCCTCTTTACACTTTTTCTTCCTTCTATTCTCTTTTCGATCATCAATCAAGTTCTTCTATCACCCCATCGACACTCGAGGGGGAATCCTTCATTCTACCTTTATCATATTAATTTTTCTTCTAATCCTTCAAATTTTTTCTACTCGTTAATACTTGTCTACTTTCTTCAAAGTGACATAGCTTACGTCACCCCAAAGAGGGGAAAATGTAGACACCTGTAGTTTGATCAAAGCACTATTATCTCTAATATTGCACTAACTATTCTCTTCCTCAGAAATTGATGACACGTCGTCGTTAGATCTATCTAACTCCCCTTTTACGACACTCTTATGGTCTTATTCCTCTTATAAGTCAATTAAATAGGCTATTATAGCCTCTTCTTGGCTAAAATCCTCTTCTTTACCACTTCTATTAGCTTCCTGGACTATCAATCCATTTCATTGGATTGATTAGGCCTTTCAGAACCCTCCCAAACACTAATTTCTCTCTAAACAAGATTAATTAGTCTAACCTAGGTTAATTACCCTAAATCATGATCAACCTCTTCTAAACCTAGTCAAATCTTACTTTGACTTGCTAATTAACTTGTTGACTCCCTTTTAGTCCCACATGCACCAAAAATCCTCCCATTTCCCAAATGGAAAACTATAAATAGCCCACTACCCCCCTCTCATTTACAAGAACACTTCTTCCCTCTAACATAAACTATAGTATTATTGCTAGGATTAGGAATTTTATTTCATCTTATTGAGCTATTTGCTTTATCCTTTGCAACACATCACACACCATAGAGTAAATGGGAAGAACCATTGGCCTTGAAGCCATTAATGGTGAGCTCCCATTCTCTTAAAGCATAAACTGATTGCTTAGATCCTTATTAGGCTCATTTACTTAAGCTTTCAAGAATAGAGGGT
Organism: Taxus wallichiana var. yunnanensis; assembly: GCA_018340775.1. Taxonomy (NCBI): domain Eukaryota; kingdom Viridiplantae; phylum Streptophyta; class Pinopsida; order Cupressales; family Taxaceae; genus Taxus; species Taxus wallichiana. The sequence continues at coordinate 111,009,348 of CM031239.1, forward strand.
AATTATATTTGTTAAGTTTGCTTGTTTACTTTAAACTAATGCATGTAAAGTAGGAATCCTTGTTTACTTCTTAACTGATGGTCCATTGATCATTTTACAAAAAGATTTGGGGTTCTTGAGTGTTCTTACCCCATTCCATATCTTTTGCAACCTTTCTTTGAACACAATAAAAATTTGAAGAGGGGAAAATATAAACACACTAAAATATTTTATTATGTATTCTAAACACCCAAAATCACCCCATAATTACTTCATAGTACATTATGACTAGTTTTGAAATTTTTGATATATTTCGTTATTTTACAACCTTTTAATGACATTATATGACATCGTCCTATAGTTTTCCAAAACACTTTATAATTCACACATGGTCTCAAATAATTAAATATTTGTATGAACCTTGATACATTCATATTTTATTCCTAAGATTAATAAATTAATCTAGTTAATTAGTTATTCACCCCTATCCTATTAGCTAATATTTCAATATCAATAATTGAATAATTCTCACATTATCCATTTACACCTCATCCCCTTATCCAATTAATTAATATTAATTCACAAGTCAACATCTCAAGTTAACTAGAGAAAAAGAAATTAATTAAAAGGGTTTAATCAATTAAATACATGTGCCGAAGGACAATATTATAATAAATAAAACACACATTTGACTTAATTAAAGACATCACACAAGCATGATATTCTAATGATAAATCAAATCAATGCGAAGGATAAAAAGTCACATCTACATTTTTAGATGAATAAAAAAATTCAAAGAATGAATATTTAATTCTAAATATACAAAAACATGTGCAACCTTTGTGAAAATAAAAAATAAGTCATCCATGCAAGCTCAAATAAGAGTTCAAATTCCTCAAATAGATTAGAAACTTAGTTAAACAATTAAATCTTGCTTCAATTAACTTTAGATCACTAAAGCTAATTATACAAATCCTATATTTAGAATTACATTTCTTTGTCTATAAGTAATCACTCATTCCTCTCCAATTATCATCTTTGGAAGCTTTGAGAATTGCATCACCATTGTGTTGGATTATCATTCAATCTCACACACTTTTACATTTTCCAATTAATCATGAATCAACAATCAAACCAATAATTCAACCACTTTACTCATAGATAATCTAATTCCATTCAGAACATCTTTGGAGCATCCTCAAACAATTTTGATCGGAAGATCTTTGGAGCATCAACGAACTCGATACTTCATTCCAAGATTTAACACTATAATACGAGGTTATAAGGAGATATAAAGAAAGAATTGGTTTTCTTTTATTTTCTTTATTTCTTTCATTATATAGTTTTTCTTTGTAAACAATTCCTAAGAAAGAAAACTAGGCATTTAAAAAAATTGTTTGGATTTTATATTGCTTTATATTTTTCATACTTTTATTATTTACTTTTCTAGAATGACCACTTTACTTTTGGACATTGGAAAACATGTGACCAACTTTTTTTTTCTGTTATATCCTCTAAAAATATCATATAGTACCACCAATTAGGGACAAGAGCACCCAAGCACTACTGTCTCCTTTGGGTGCTTCTATCCTCTTCCCTCCTTTTCAATTTTTGAATGCCAAATTACTTGTTATCTTTTCTACAACCTTTCTTATCACCTTGGGTCGACATTTTGGTTATAAATGATGAAATTCAAATAATGGAATCATATATATATATATATATATATATATATATATGAATTACTCAATATTATTTGAGGCTGGGAAATTTGGGCTATTACCTACTATCTACTACTTGGGAAAAGAGAATCATTCAAGGATTGCATTTAGGCCATATTATTCACTAAATAAGAGGGATTATTTCTAAATACCATCTCACACATTCATCATGGGGGAAAATAAGTTGTAACTCATCTTCTTGGTGTGGTGACATAAGGGTAGCATAGATTTAAGGGACACAATTCAATCACACACACTAGAACTACATAGAGTTCAAAATGTAGTATAAAACTTGGTGAAAATCACATTGGGGTGACCACCGAGATTAGTCTGACTCAAGAATATGCATTATTTGTTTCATATAATGTTTTTGAGCCTTGTATAGGTAGTTGGGGTTTATTTTGTAGGTTTAGGTATGATAATGAAACCCTATAACGAAGACCGAGTGACAAAGAGTAAAAGGAAGAGACATTATTAGACCTTAAAAAGATTAGAAGCAAAACATTTTCCAGACACTAAGGCCCGAGTGGAGTTGTCCTTATCTATACAGATTCTTTCGAAGGAGTTTGAGATGCCATTTATCTGAAGAAGTTTACTCAATCTAGATATCAAATGTTCCACCTAATTTCCATCCTAGAACTAGCCCATCTCTTCAAATACAAGCTAAGTCACTCTTACCTCACTATTTATTACACTTGCTTGTATCTTTCATGATAAATCTAACTTGTTACTATTATTTTTATTTGATCTCTTTTTTATTAAGGATAAAGGGTTTTTAGCCGGGACCCTATCTAGTTACAAAAATGCCAATGCTTAGATATTCAATATAATACATAGGAGCTAAAAAAGAGTAGAAAGACAAACAATCAACAAACATACCAAAAACAACAAAAATTTAGGAGAAGATCAAGATAATATCTATAAATTCATAACAAAGAGACAAAAAAATATCACAAAACCCAAGGAGAAAGGAAAAACACAAGATTATTTCACGAGCTTCTAGAATCTCCTCTTTACATTATGAAGCCACTTTTTGATTTCACTAAACTAGTTCCTTTTTTGGTTTTATCCTTTCTTTTTTATCTTCAAACTGAGAAATAATGAGGGAAAGGAAGTCCATAGTGCTCTTGTTTTACATGCTAAGGATATCATGTTATTTGGCCCTTAATTTTTCCATATCCTTCTCAATTTTGTTGACACGATTGCTAATATGCATCATTATCTTCTTGTCAGCCATACCATCAACGCTCTCGAGCCTGCATGCTTCAAATTTTCCCTTGAGTTTTTTAATGTTGTCCAATTGGATATCAGGATCAACACTAGCTTCCATATCTTCAACAAAGAGGTTTCTCGGGGCCTTTTTTGCTAATGGAGAGCAGACCTAGAATGATGTCTCCCTCCCCAATGATGGGAGGGGTTGAAGGAACTCATCCTTACTAGAATAATTAGGCTTTTTTCTTCTAATGGGTTTGTCTGCAGAGAGGGGTACAAAGGACACTTGCTAAAAGAGGGGGAAGAGATGAGATAAATGAAAAAAAAGGGATAAAGGTGGGTGACGGAGCATGGATGGGGAGAGTGGAGGAGGGAGGGGAGGAAGAGGATGGGAGAGTAGAGGTGAGGATGGTGGAGGTGGGGAGAGAGGAGGAGGTGGGGGACGGGAGCAGAAAAAGGGGATGGGAGATCGAGGCAAGGGGTGGTGGAGGTGGAAAGAGAGGAGTAGGTGGGGGAAATAGGGGGAATGAAAAGAGGTAAAAGTTCGAGGGTTGCGAATGAAGACAAAAATAGTCAAAATACTTATACATCATCAATATTTGTTGGGTATTAGAAAGTGGATAAGTGTTGAAGTATATAGACGTATGCGCATGTGCGTGAAAGCGATACGAGAAAAATGTAGGGATGAATGAATAAGATGCGCACATTGGATGATAGGGTTTTTGTGCGCGGAAGATGGAAAAAGTGCATGTGAGGATCACTGTAGGAAGGTAGAGGATTTAGTAACATTTTGAAGTATTGGGATAAATATAGACATGGAGTGTGTGACACGCAAGGGGGTTTTGTAGTCAAGAAGAGTCTATTTTTGAGGAAGGAACTTATAGTTCAAACTTACACATGGGAGCTAATAATAGGATTATATTTGGAGTTAATTATAGATAATATATTATTAGGTGAAGCTTGTATGTTTCTTTAGTTATATTTGTAAATGCTACATGGCTATTTTGAGAGTGCATGGGAAGTGACGGGAAAGTCCCCACCCCTTTATACACGTATTGATTTTAGAGTTTTGAGAGACCGAGATCTAGATTGTAATAGAATTATCTTTCTTTGGTATGTTTGTGCACATGAATTTGTAATGATACTTATGGTGTATTCAACTTCTATGTTTTGTGATGATTTAATATAATGGATCATTATGGATGGATATTGATTGTTGATGTCTCTACTCATGGTTATTATATGGTGAATATGGTATTAATCCTTATGTGATCTATATGTTTTACTTATTATGTGTTTCCAAATCAAGGTATGGTTATTATGAAGATAAATGCTAACACCCTGGTAAGACAATAAAAAGAGGGATTTGGTGCCTTTGCGTGCTTTAGGTGAGAGCTCACACCTATATGAGTGAAGTGTCATCGTGCATATGATTTTGAGTGGGAAAATAAGAATTCATTTTGGTTCCTTTACCGAGACCTCTTTTTAAATTGTTTACCACGATGTTACATAACGATGACATATCAATTGACTCTTGTGGCTATTAAAGATTGGGTGATTGAAAAAAATTAGTTCATATGAAGATATGGTTTTGGACTTGATTTCAATGCACACACATGGGATGATGAACATATTAATCATGAGATTTATGAGAGGTTATTTTCTAATTTTTAATAGAGTTTTATGAGTGGTTATCTACGTATATATCAAAGAAATGATGGAGTTACAAACCAAATATTTGGGAAAAGGAAGAGTATCAAGCTTTGTTTGATGCAGATGAACATTGGACGCATGTTGTAGATCATTGGTGGGCTGGTGTTGTGTGCAGTTATAATTTGGAGTATGTTGTGTCTACACATTCTTGTCTAAAATTTACTAAGTTTGAATTTTGCGTGAGCCCCAGAGGATCTTACATTCATGTTATTCCTTTGTACATTAAGATATTGATGGTGGTGCTGAGTTTAGAGCACCTACCTATGCCTAGATAAACATACTAACACGTTTAGGGATAGGAGAAGGTGTGGTGATAGATGAAATACTGGTGGTAGAAATGAAAAGAGAAAAATCCAACTTAAGTATAATGAAGAGTGGGAGAGGGAATTGAAGAAGCAACGTGATATTGAGGAGTCTCGTGGAGTTATGGAGGATAATGTCTTGAGAAGGATTTAAGGCTCATAAGGAATACATAGATCCAGAGCATTAGGCTCTCCCCCACTTAGGTAAGTGCGGAGAGAATCCCGTTTGACTTTCGATGAGAGCTTGTTTGATGAGTGGTGTCACCTAGATTTCATCCTGAAATCTGCAACTACCCTAAACGATTTTTTTCATACTTTTAAAATAATGGGTCATTTTGTGTTTTTATTGCTTGAAAGTTCTTGTATTGCATCAAGATATTCCCAAAGAGCCATATTAGCCTTTTTTCGCCAAATACCCAGATGCCCAAAATTGTTATATTCGTCGTCGGGATTTGTCTACGGGAAATTTGTATTTAATTATTTTCAGCCCCATATGAGGCTATTTGCGCTCCGTTTTAACTTTGTTATGATTGAACATATCATTATTCCTTTGTACTAGAAGGGTTTTAACTTGGAATAATTTTTGGTCTTTATTTGTGACTTCGGCAATTTTTCATGTTTTTGTGTTGTCCCGTTTCATTTTATGTGAAATTTCTCTAGAGAAATTCCTTTACCAGGTAAGCCCGATTCTTGTCTGGAGCTTTTGGAGAACATATACGCACATTATGCCCAGAGAGGAAGTCACCATTAGAGGTCCGGATCATTGGGAAAAAGTGAAGTCGCAGATTGAAAAGCCCTGCGGGTTGGGCGCATTTTTGGAAAATAAAGGATTTAAGTTGCAATGGGAAAAATAGAAGCGGTAGGCAAGGTGGGAATTTTGTACCTACCTAGCAGGGTACTTTTTCCCGTGATATAAAATTCACTAAGTTGTAGTGGGAAAGTTAGAGAGGTCGGAGCGGTGGGAATTTATTGCCTACCTGCAGGTAAAAATTCCCATGGTGAAATAAAAAGAAAAGTGACTTAAGTGAAATCATGGGATTTTATTTCCGCCTCGCAGGGTAAGTAATCCCATTGTCAAAGTCAAATCACTTAAGTGGATCATGGGATTTCTGGGGCTGCCTTGCAGGGTAAAGAATCCCATTGTGAGAAATTCTTAAAAATAGAATTCTATTATGCAAAAAAGTGCGACCCACCTTGGGTGAATAATAATGCATTAAATAAATATTTTTAATACTTATTCACCCAATTTTGGCACCTAGGCTTGTGGAAAAGTCAACAAAGGGAAGTGGACATAAGGAATTTAAAAATAGAATTCCAAAATTAAATAAATTTAATTTATTTAATGCAACCCCTTTTGAGAAGGAATTAATACTTTTTAAAGTATTAAATGATTATATTAATTCCTATTTTCAGTGGCTATGGTCAAAGCACACTATGAAGCTTAAGTGAAGTGAAGTGTGGATGATTAAATTGAATTAATTTAATTGATTGGATGGCTATCCTTAAACATGCTATATTTAAAAAAGAACAACTTGATTTTTAATTAATTAATTGCCTTTAATTGTTAGGGCAATTATTAATTATAGAATTGTGAGGGTTATATAAGCATGGGCAGCCATATGGGTGAATTATTTAATTGACATGTAAATAATTACGGCCAGAGGAAAAGTGCGCCCCCATTTGAAGAAGGATTTTCTCAGGCAAGGTGGAAACAAAACATTTGAAGAATGATTTTGCTCAGGTGCAAGGTGGAAACAAGGAATTTGAAGAAGGATTTTGCTCGAGCAAGGTGGAAACAAGACATTTGAAGAAGGATTTTGCTCGTGCAAGGTGGCAACAAGGCTAAAAGCTTTCAAATTTGGTGCATGCTTTGAAGGAGGTTGATTTTTTCTCGTATAATTGTTTGCATAGGTGTTACGGGTGCTTTATAAATGAAAAGGAGCTTTTATCAATGTCTAATACATTACATATATCCTCGAATCTAAAGAATTGTCTAGATTTGCACCAATTTTGAAGAAATTCGGCCAAGTAAGAAAAATTATTATTGGACAAAGATAGACAAAGCCATGGTGAAGAAAGATGAAAAGAAAGCACGCATGAGTCATGCATCACTTCTAAATTTGTAGATATTGGAGACTCGGAACCTCTTGCTGAATTGATAGACAGATCTAGAGCAGGAAAGACTTCACTCATGCGTGCAGGAAAAACTTCACTCATGTGTGCAGATTAAAAGCAGTGGAATTATTCAAGTTGCAACTTTTCCATCCACAGCCCAGTTGCCTGAGTTTGTTATGTAGGTGCAGATCCATATCCAGATGCAGATTCAGATGTAAATGCAAATCCATATGCAGATCTAGATCCAGATCTCATAGTTGCAAAAGCTTCCCAGGCACAAAGGCTTCATCCTCTTGTTTCGAATGCAGCCCGTGAAGAAGTCAGTGCGTGGAAAATTTCTTCCAAGATCTTGTGCAAAAGCTCCCATCTTCCAGTTAAAGCCTTCATTGAATTTTCATTCACCCGGAGTGCTTTCCAGAATTTTTAATTGCTCATATGTAATTAAAAATAAGGATGATGAGTTATCTATGGCCAACCTTCAGACCGATGTATGTGCGGAGAAGAACCGTAAAAGCTTCAAGGATAAAAGAGAAGACAAGGCGAAGGTAGATCCGGCTATTTCTAGATCCAGCTACTTCCACCACTTCTAATTCCACTGCGTTTCCAATTCCAGCTCCAGGTACTCCCAGATCTAGTTTGGTGAGAATCAAAGGCAAAAGAATTAATTATTGCAGCGAGACATGAAAAAGGACAAGGCGTAGCTTTCCTCTTCCTTCTTCTTCCTCCTCGACAAATAAATTGAGCGATCAATTAAATTATACAACTTAAGTGATTGGTTTAAAAGCCATTACTTGAAGAAGTCAACTACTTGGAGATAGGTGGCATGTGCAAAGTAGAAGGTTCTATTTTCAGTTGCAAATCATACATGTCACGCAAAGAGGAATTCCAAGAGGAAGATTTCCAGTTGTTTCTTTCTGACTTCCACATGTGCCAGTTCAACTAAAAGCTTCCAACTTGTAATTGTCCCTCTACATTCTATAAGTAGAGGAAGAACCTTGAGTTAATAATCAGAATTTGTAAGCAACAATCTTGTGTTCTAGACTTTGTGTTGAACCCCTGAGAGCAACTTGGAGCAAAGGAATACAAAGGAGCAGGTTTCCAGAGAACTTTGTGTCACAAAGGTGTACTGTGTTTCTTGCTTTTAATCTTAGATATCTTAATAGACTTTGTGTTATTTTAGATCTGGATCTAGAATTTTGCCTTTGTTTTATAATTCTGTGTGCTCATATCTATTAAGTTTCTTCTATGTGCATGCAATTAGCTCTGCTATCTACTAATTGGGATGCACATCTTCCCCATTTCTTCTCTATATTTCCTTTACTTCCTTCTTCTATAAAATACTTCCTTTCTTGAATAGCTGCTTACTTGCTGCAGAACTTCTTAGTTATGGTTCATGAACTAAGTGGTTAAAGTAAAACCCCTGATAGATAATAACACATTTTTATTGACAAATTTGACACAGGAGCCTCACCGGTTAAATGAGGGAGATTTATCTCATGACTGCCTAGGTTTTGTGCTATGCAGAAAATCTAGCCAACAATGAGGAAAGACTAAGGACCAAGGGCATGCATCGATCCCACCTCACGACCTAGCCCTTGCACTTTATGTTTGAGTTCTAGAAGTAATTATTGATAAATATGAGAGTGTAGGTAATCCAGTGGATTTAGGTAGATATCATTTCCCTTTGAATACAAAAGTACATCAGACAACATCTATGAAATCACAGGAGACAACATATTTTTAGTTTGGAGGAATATTTTCGGCGTGTCATTATGACAGAGTGGGCATGTAGAACATTGGGAACACATCTAGAAGTACTATAACTTTACAGACTGTGGGAGTTTATTTTAGTACTACTATTGAGATGCAAGGAAGTTGTTTAGGCAGATCGGGAGGCTTGGTATCAAGTGGATCAGGTGGTGGAGGAAATACTAGTGGAAGTTCTAGTTTTGGATTTGAAGGACAAGGCCCACATCCTTATGAAGAACCCTCACATCAACCTCAACAAGTTTATTAAAAGATGTACCTCCATCTACCGAAATATAGGGGTATTGAAGATGCTATAGAGAATGTACACAAGTGTGAATTATTATGACATGCTAAGGGAATCACAACTTTAGATAATAAGGTGAGTCGACTTTACTAATACTCTTCAAGGGTGCGCACATATTTGGTATAGAAAGTATGACTGTGCAGATTACGATGGATTATGATGATTTACGCTCTAAGTTTTAAGATGAGTTCCATATCACCGAGTTTGAATAAAATATTATCAACATGTTTAATGACATTAAGTAGGGCTTCTTTGAAAATGTTTAGGAGTATGACGTGCATTTTAAGAATTTACTATCAAAGTTGTGTTCAATATACATCCTAGTCAACATACACAATGGTTTTTCGATGGGTTGTTGACTCCATTCGTAAAAAGTGTTGTATCATAAGACCTTTGCAGACCTATGTGAAAATTTGGAGGCATCTCTATGTGCTAAGGAAGTTGGGAGTGTGGACATTAGGGCAAGTCCATTTTTAGAGGTGCAGATTGCAGCTATGGCGAAAGCATTGGAAAATATCTTTGCCAATTCAGGTAATGAGAGGTGTAGTGCGATATGGTATAAAAATTTTGAGGTTGAAGGATATACCAAGGATAGATGTGCTCACAAGTTGGTGCACGCCATGTTGATCGATTTGTGAGATTTGTTATTTGGACCATAATACAAGTAGATGTCCTCTTTTTCAAAGCATACGATCTAGAAGAATGTATCTATGTCTTGTAAAATTTACAAAACTCATACTCATGATATCGTTAACTATAGAGTGATTTGAAATTGGTGTGCGTCAGACTAGTCTAGCAAGTGGATCTAAGGAACAAGGAGAACATCATAATGAAGGGTGCAATAATGGGGATAATAGGAGTAGAGGCTTTCGTGGAGGATATAGAGGTTGAGGTTGTGGCGGTGGAAGAGGAGGATTTCCTAGAGGAACTTGTTTTACTTGTGGATCTCCTGATCATTATCGAATGAGTTTCCTCAAAATGTAGTTTTCTCATGGTGTGGAAAACAACATAAATTTGAAGAATGTCCAGACTTGTATGAGCATATGAGAAAGCAACACAAACAAGACAAGGGAACAACTATGATTAAGATACAACACATGGATGGAGATCAATGGATGTTAAAGGTTGGGCTTAATTCTAAATTACAACCAGTGTTAGTTACCACACATGTTGAGGCTACGTGCACTTGTGAACCTCTAAAGTATAAGCTGACTATAATAAAGAAAGAAGTGATTAATGCCAAGTACCCTGATGTTGAACATCATAAAGAAGTTTACCAAGAGACTATGGATGTTATCAAGAATTTACAAGGAGAAATTCAGATCTTAAAGGAGTAGGCATGTGTGATGGAATGAGCTAAGAAGGTTGAGCTCCCGTAGAAGGATGTAGATGACTTGAAAGAGGTATGTTGAATGTTGTGCTAGGAGAACATAATCCCTTTGTTAGGAGAGTGGTTGAGAGAAAAAGTACCGTGCACAGGTAATGAGTGTGAGAGGCAGATACTTCATGCAAATATGCCTCCCCATAATCATGAGTATGATAAAGAGATTACATTGAATGTGGTTATTGATGGATGGATTCTGAGAAACATTATGATAGATACAAGTGCAGAAGTTAATGTACTCACGTTGGATTCTTGGAATCATATGGCGAAACCATTGTAGCCTTATCTCGAATGTGTTGTGTATGGTAAATTAAACTAGGGCTAGTCCTATAAGGGTATTAAAAGATGTGAGTATTATGATTTAGGGAGCATATTTTATTGGGAAATTTAAAGTATTGGAGATCACAGAGGCATATAGTTTCCCAGTGTTACTTGGGAACCCTTGGTGTTATGTGAATAATGTAAATTTACGCTTCAACAAGGGGTACATTAGCTTTGAGAAAAAAATAAGAGCACGTTATTATACCTTTGATGAGATGTAAAGACTGCCCCAAATGTTGAGCCTTTGAGTGAAGAATACTTGAACAAGATATACACACGTATAATCAGAGATACACTGAGGTAATTGAACCATCTAAGGAAGGAGTAATACAATGGGATGATGCTCATTCAGTTAGTGATACTACAAGTATTGCTTGTGAAAACTGGGCACATGGAATGTATGAAGTAGTTGGGTGAGAGATCAAGAATACTATTACTTGCGTGATTATGTTGCACGCCATTTGATGCTTGAGTCATAACCAGGTACCTTGGTACATTGGTGAAGGGAACCTTGATGTATTTTTATGTGCCATGGAATCCTAGTGGAAGGATGAGGGTGACAAAATAAATATGTTTGTTTATACCCTACATGGGACAACAATGCATTGGTGGAATACACACATAGACAACCTATTGGAATGGTGAGAGGTGAGAATCACTTTTTCTACTAGGTTTCTAAGGAGCAATGTACCTTCATAGATATGAAAATTCCATGGGAAGTACCTTACTTTACATGATGTCTAGGGAGAAAATTTGGACAAGGGGGTAGGAGGCCTTACCACCATAGCTCTAGGTATATAAGCTCTATGCCACCCTAAGTGGCTATGTGCACGTATGGTATGTCCATGCAGAATTGACATGGGAGATAGTTAATTAATAAAATATGACCTCGAGATATGATCCATACTTTTGATTACTTTTCTAATAAACCTCCAATCAATGAAGCACTACAAATTATGAAGTGCCTTACTTTGGGAGATAGCAAAGGCTGAAAAAATTATGTTAGATATGTTTGGAGAGCTAGATTTAGAGGTGTGCCTTGACCTTGAAGAGATTGAAGAAGATGAAATGGTTCATTCTTGGGAAGAAAAGGAAAGGGGTAAAATGGTATGCATAATAGATGATGATGATGATGAAAACAACCTTGATGTTAACCACACTAAAGGTATGTGTGAGGTGATGGAAACACCATATGAGAAGGCACACACATATCATGAGCCTATGAAAACAAAGAAGGTTAACATTGGGGCATATGCAAAACCTAAGGAGTGATTATTGGTTGAAACATGAGGTGGTTAAGATTATTGAACTCCTGTGTGACTTTCAATATTTGTTTCTAAGGGGCCATCATGAATTAAAAGGAGTGCAAATTTTTTTAGGTGAGATGAGAATAAAAATTAAATAAGGCATGCACCCAATTTGAAAAAGGCCTTACAAAAAGATTCCTAATCGCACATTAAGGTAAAGGAAGAAATTGATAAGATGCTTGAGTCTAGAATAATTAAGCCCATTGAGGAATCTGAGTGGGTGAGTCCCATGGTCATTAGTATTAAAAAGTATGGGAGGATAATGATATGTGTGGATTATAGGGAGCTGAATGCTTCATGTGTTATTGATCCTTTTCCTACCCCATTTACAGAGGAGATCCTTGAAGGAGTTTCTAGGCGTGAGATCTATTCTTTTACAGATGGATTTTTAGGTTATTATCAAGTGTGCATAGCGAAGGAAGATTAGGAAATGACAATTTTCACCATCAAGTGGGGTTTTTACAGATATAGTTGTGCCCTTTGGGTTGAAGAATGCTATTACAGTCTTTTCACGCATTGTTGTGTAATATTTTTAGGAATTTATTCATAAATTTTTACAGGTACATCTTGATGATTGAATAGTGTATGGTTTGGTTAAGGATCATTATGACAATTTGAGGATTATGTTTGAGAGGTGCAGATAATTGAGCATCTCTCTAAATATTAAGAAATGTATCTTTGTGACACATTTTGGCACTTTTCTTGGCATATTATTTGTAAGGAAGGCTTGTTGGTAGATCTAGCCAAGGTCAGTTGTGATCTTGGGATTGGAAGAACCTAACAATCAAAGTGAAGTGTACAGATTCCCTAGACATACAGGGTATTACAGGAAATTCATTAAGGGCTATGAAAATATTGTCGTGCCCCTAGAGGAATTATTGAAGGCCAAATGAAAATTCTATTGGGGTGAGGTGCAACAACATGCGTTTGAAACTCTAAAGGAAATGTCTACTATTGCACCATTTTTGTGCTTTCCTTCATGGGACAAATCGTTTCAATTTTATGTGGATGTTTCTAGAATGGAAATTGGAACAATGTTGACACAACTAGGAGAGGGAATCATAGACCACCCTATTTGTTTTGCAAGTAGGAATTTGACATCATCCGAATAGAACTATACAACTAATGAGTGTGAAAATTTGTCTATAATTTACACACTACCAAGTTCAGCACAATACTTACTAGCTACACCATTTATTTTCTTCATAGATCATATGACACTTAATTATTTAGTCAACAATCCTATTTTATAAGGGTACATTTGTAGGTGGATACTACTATTTCAAGAGTTTTAGTTTACAAGTGATTGTGAAACCAGGAAAAAGTAACTCAGGGCCTGATCATTTGTCGAGAATAAATTCTGGTGAGGATGCACAAAGCATTAAAGACACAATGCCGGATGTACAACTATTTATATTGAATTATTCACCCATCGAGTTAGAAGATATAAGAGTATTTTTGTGCACTAGACATATGCCTAAGGGAATGAAGACCTTACAGAAGAAACAACTTGCAATACACATAACACCTTACCAATTGATAGGTTGAGATTTGTATAATCTATTATGTGATGAAGTTTTTTGCTGGTGTTTTCTAAAACATGAGCATAAATAAATAATGGAAGAAGCTCATGGTGGAATTGGAGGAGGTCATTATGCAAGAGATTCCACCACTTGTAAGATTTTGATGGTTGGAATTTGGTGGGAAACCTTATACAAGGGTATTAAAGAATACATCAAGGAATGCGATAATTATCAATGCTTTGGGAAGCCTGGATCCAAAGATGAGATGCCTTTAAGGCCTATTGCAAGTGTTGACCTTTTGAGAATTGGGCTATTGACTTTGTAGGTCTATTTCCCCACCTGTGTGTAGGACTAACACACGCTACAATATAAATTTTATAGATTATTTAACACAGTGGGTAGAAGAAAAACATACAAAGGATTGCATGACGAGCTTACAAAATAATATTTCCATGGGAAACCATTATCAGTACATATGAATGTCCGTTAAACTTAACAAGTGATAGGGGCACTCATTTTCTTAATGAGACCATCAAAATTGTTTTGGATGAGTTTATTGTGGCATACCACAAGATAACACCATATCATCAAAAGGCCAATGGTATTTACAAGGATTTGAACTAGATTCTTGGACACACACTAGAAAAAATATGTGACGTTGGAAGGTAATATTGGGATGATAAGGTATTTCTGTACTTTGGGCATACAAGACCGCATAAAAAAGATTGAATAAAGCCACACCATTTCAGTTGGTGTTTGGCGTGGAGGTTATATTGCCTATGGAATTTGTGTTTCCATCCCCATGTTTTGCACATGTAGGAGGATTGGATGATGAACAAGCTATTGAAGACTACATAGAAAAACCGACGTAATTGGATGATTGGTGTGTTATTTCTTGATGGAGCTAGAAGATATAAAAAGTAAGACAAAAGGCATGATATGATAGACATATTCAAAATAAGGAATTTGAGGTTGGAAAAATGGTTCTTTTATATGATTCCAAGTTTACACACCACCTTGGGAAGTTGAAAATTCATTGGTTGGGACCCTATGTTGTAATGAAGATACTTGATTTAGGTGCTTGTTAGTTACAGGCGTTGGATGAAACTTATTTTCTGGTTACTTCAATGGGAGTAGGCTAAAGCCCTACTATAAATAAGTATTATTGGTGTTTGTAATAAGGTATTCTTTCCATTTAGATTATATTTCCATTAAATGCATTTTTTTCCTTTCACGAGTTTCCTTTCATCATTTCTATGCTTTGTCAATTTAGTTGAGTGCGTTGTTGTAATAATCACACTTATGCACCACCCACCGACTACTATCTAGTGGATTCATGTGTAGAGTGCCACACATAATGTTAGTGTGGGGTGGATTACAAGAGCATGCAGAAGAGGAAAATTTGTTTTATTTTCGACTACCCTAAAATTGAAGGCATGCACACATTTTTGATGATGTTTGTTGTTGGATTATAGTGATAAGGTGTCATAAGAAGGATGGTGATAATAAGGAAAATGCACATAGGAAAGTCCACGTACGATGAATTAGTGTGAAATGTAATGTGAGATAGGTAGCGGCACGGGGAAATACTTGGTATAAGATCGAGAGGTTTGTGTACTTCAACACATGGAGCGTGCCTAAGTAGGTTTGCGGGCTGAGAGGTAGTTTGAGCACCTGAAGGTTACAACTAGAACATGTGATAAAAGTGGAAAAACTAAATTAAATGAAATTGTACGGTGGTAGTTGGTAAGTAATTAATATGAGTAAAATTTGGAAACCTATAAATAGAACATCGAGGTAAAATCATTTTTACTTTACTTTGTGAATAATTTGTGCGACCTAGGGAAAACTTGAGTGATTTAGTGAGAAATCGAGTGCCGATTTGGAGTTTCTATAACCATAGTGTGAAAGTGAACATGACCAAGTGAATAATGACTTATATTGGAGGGAATCTTACAGGTTGAGATTACATAGTGTGGATTTGGAAGAAATCATGAATTTTACGGATGGTTTTGAGAATCGGGGCCTTTGTATATAAATTTGAACCGAGAAGTATGGAATTGTTACACGGAAGGTTTGTGGAAAGAGGTCTAGATTACTAAGGGTGAAGCAAGGCACAAGGTAAGAGTTTGAGTTTTCCGACATAAATGACACCAAGGTAAATAACGAATACATCACCAAAGAAGAAGGGAAAGGGTAAGGAGAAGTGACATCCTTTGTATATTTCGAGGAAGGATATTATGCAAAAATGTAATACCACGATGGAGTGATAATGGGGAAGGAGTGGGTATCACATGTGAGTAACATGGCTATAAGTGACTATAATCACCATAAAGATGCGGCGAAGTGAGACATTGCATTAGAAATTGTTTGACCAAAAGATGAGAGAACCCCATATGATAAACTTGTGTATGATGACAAGGGGAAGAGGTTATTAGAGAAGGTAGGGCTACTGCAATTATATGAGCTTATCCTATTTGGGAAGTTTGAGATATTGTATCAATGGCTGATGTCATGTATCGATGAGGATTTTTTCTATTTCACAGGTAGGATGATGCACATTACCACACAATTGATTGAAAAATATACTAGTCTAATTAGTATAGGGGTCGCATTTGATGAGGACTTAGTGAATGATGTTGAGGTGAAGAAGACTATAGTAGAGTTTGAATACAAAAGGGAGGGTGCGTGATGGATATCACTAAACTTGATGATCTTGTCATGAGGATGGTCACGTGCTTACTCACAAAGTTGAATGGACAAGAGAGGTGGACCCAAGTGAACAAATGTTGGTTGCATGTATGCAAGAAGATATCAGAGGGGACAATATATAACATTGCCTCATTTATAGCAGAAGAAATCATTGAAAGCGAGTTGATGGAGATAATATTATTTTTGGAAATGTTTTATTGGTGATAGTTTTCTCAGAGATTGGGGTACCGATGGGATGAATGATAAAATATGGGAGTATCCCGAGGAAGAACCGTGTGTCTTGCAAAGTGGTTTTGCGAAGTATATCTATGATTCCGCCACACCAACATACAAGACACATGAGGAAAAATGGTACAAGTGGATGCTCGATGTGTTCAGTGATAGATGGCGCATTCCAAGTGATTTTCCTAACTTGGTGGATGGGGTTTCGAGTTTGCGGTATATCAACAATTTTTATTGGGAGATTTACCTTGAGCAATGGTACCAAGATCTCGTGGTGAAAACTTCCATTTGATTTTATAACATAGTACTTTCAGTGGTACTATAAATAGGTTCAAAGAAGTGTACAAGTTAAGAATTGAAGTAGATAAAGTAGACAAGGAGCACCATGAAATGCTTCAGACACTTGTCTACCCCAAAAAGAGTGCCTATGAGGAGAAGTATGTATCGAGAGAAGATGAATCTGTATAAACCCATTACATTTCCAATAAATTTGTATCTCGCAACAAAAAAATATCGGCCATGGGTTATTGACGGAGTGTTCGTAGAGGATGAGGTAACCATCCTGAAGAAACCTCTACGCGGAATAAGGTTGAATAGAATAAACGAGTGCACGAAGAGACTACCACCATTGATGGAAATGAGGGAGGAAGTAAATATCAAACTCCCATTTCTAATGTGCCTATAGGGAAAATATCATCACGTAGGGAAGAGGAGCCAAGAAAATATACAAGAAGGCAACCTACCACAGGAAGGTCTTTGGTAAAAATGAAACAAAGGATTATACTAAGCTTGGAATTCAAGAAGACGAAGATCCAGGAAGGAAGAAGGGGCTGAAAGCGGGAAGAAATGGTAGAGAAATTAATCCCACATGTGTACACCATTGATGAATCAGATGTAGAGGACCAGAGTGCATAGTTTGAGAACACCCATGTTATGGATGTGGATAAAGAAGAAATTGGGGTACATGTCACTCGGATCACAAAAGAGAAACTAGAACCAACTACATAACATGAAGTTGGGTGCACCTCGACATTGAGCTAGAGTGAAAATTGGAAAAATAACTCTTGGAGATCATAGAACATCTAGTGGAGCATGAGGTGGCACGTGGTGAGGAGGAAAAGAGTGAAGGACATGTAGAGTTCTTGGGTGGGGAATCAAAACTTGCAGTAGGTTCCTAAAGGTTTTGGTGGTAAGAATAGGAGGCCAAGGTACACTCCACAGGGACCTATAATGCAATACATTGAAGACCCCAATAAATTTTTGTGCATGGGTATCAGAGCACGATACCTTCAGATCAATTATTTTGCTGGTCATTTTTCAGTAAGGAGGAGGCATTACCACACATAAGGAATATGCTATCCTGGGTGCTTGAGTCACATATCGATGAGCTAGAATTTGAGGTAAGCGCTCATTCATTAATAGATACCCAAGATGTGGAAACCTATGGAGATACGTATTTGATAATTGATTACCAGTAGTTATTAGATGAGAAAGCGTGCAAGTCGCTTAACAAGTTATCGGTGGAGGTGGGTCTCAAGATTTTTGATAAAAACATCAAAATACTATTTATGTAGAGAGATTTGGATGAGAAGACTAAAGGGACATGAGAAAGAGACAAGGAGATAAAGGAGAAAGAAAAAAACATTTCACAGTTAAAACAAGAATTGAGGGAAGAAAAAGGGCGGATGCACATGATATATAAGAGGGCAAAATGCATCGCGATGCAATCTTACTAGTAGACCTAGATTTTTCTCCTCACGAAGATACTTGAGCATGATTTTTTTTTCATTTTTCGGAGGATCTAACATGCATAATTACTACTCAATAACCACC
Organism: Taxus wallichiana var. yunnanensis; assembly: GCA_018340775.1. Classification (NCBI taxonomy): domain Eukaryota; kingdom Viridiplantae; phylum Streptophyta; class Pinopsida; order Cupressales; family Taxaceae; genus Taxus; species Taxus wallichiana. The sequence continues at coordinate 111,027,745 of CM031239.1, forward strand.
TCTTGCATTAGAGTATATAGATGATATATTGGGCAGCAATGACAAAGCAACAGGAAAAGGAAAAAAAAATCCATAATAACACAATATGGTGAGTTAATCAAAGTAGTGAAAAAAAAGCTGTTTATTTCACTTGAAGTTGTTTATGATAACTATGAAGATATGGATCATGTAGTAGGACTTCTTGTTTCCAAGGATGAAGCAGATCTAAAAGAATTCTAGGCCAAGAAAAAAGGGAACAAGGTAGAACGTGAAAGAATATTAGCCGAGGTTAAGAAAAGGAGGGATGTAATTGATCTATTAAGGGCCTCCATTAATAATAAATTAAAATAAATCTACCCCCAGGTCACACGCATGATGGACCTACTTGTTGATGCAGGGAAACAACTAGAGGCTGTAGCCAAAATGTCAAGGCACGAGGTGAGGAATTGACTCTTTGTAGAAGTTCCTACGATTTTGGGTGATGTATTTACTCAAGAAAACAAGGATTTGGAGGGATGGAAAACATTGAAAGCATTTGTGAACAAGGAATTTCCCCTTCTTTTTTCGAGTAAAAATTAGATTCTTTCATTCTTTGGTGCAAGCCATGCCGACATTCTTTATTCTTTGATTATTGGAGAAATCTTTACCATTATTTGTGCGAGTGATCCCAAGAGTGGAAAATATACCTTGTGTAGGGTAATGTTGGGTACTAGAAAGTGGCCAAGTGTTAAAGCATATAGAGGCACATACACATGGGAGGGCTATAGGAGAAATTCACGAGATGAATGAACAAGATGAACGTGTTAGATGACGGGGTTTGTGTGTGGAAGATGGAAAAAAGTGAGCGCGAGGATCACTACGGGAAGGTAGAGGAATTAGTCACTTTTTGAAGTATTGGGATGAATATAGACATGGAGTGTGTGACACGTAAGGGGATTTTACAATCAATAAGAGTCTATTTTTGAGGAAGAAACTTGCATTCGAACTTACACATGGGAGCTTATAATAGAATTAGATTTGGAGTTAATTATAGATCATTTATTATAAGGTGAAGTTTGCATGTTTCTTTAGTTATCTTTATAAACAACGCATGGATATTTTGAGCATGGTCCTATTTTGAGAGTGCATAGGAGGTGAAGGGAAAATCCCCACCCCTATATATGTATTGATTTGCACTATTTTGAGAGACCAAGATTTGGATTATAATGAGTTATGCTGCTGGTATGTTTATGCATATGACATTTTAATGATACTTATGGTGCATTCAATTTTTTCATTTTATGATGATTTAATATAATGGATCATTATGGATGGATATTGATTGTTGATGTCTCTACTCATGGTTATTGTATGGTGAATATGGTATTAATCCTTATGTGATCTATATGTTTTACTTATTATGTGTGTTTCCAAATTAAGGTATAGTTATTATGAAGATGCATGCTAACACACTGGAAAGACAATAATAAAGAGGGACCTAGTACCTTTGCGTGCTTCGGGTGAGTGCTTAGACTTGTCTGAGTGAAGTGCCAAAGTGCACCTAGGGTTTTGAGTGGGAAAATAAGACTACAATATCATTGCATGGTGGAAGGGGTGTATTCTCTTACCCCATTTCACAAGATTCACTAAATGCTCGAGAGAGTGGAGAATAAAGAAAGGAAATCTCACTAAGAATTTTCTATGAAAGTGATTAATAAAAAACAAGATGATAGTTAGGCATTGCTGAAAATATTCCCTCAAGTGTGATGAATTTCATCACCAACATCCCAAAAATGTTGAAAGGTGGAGGTAGAGAATCATAAATAAAACCTCATTTTTTGTGTACTAAAGATTCACCATTCTACAAAAACTTTGTTCTTATACTTTGATATTAATATTGTTCTCCTAGAACTTCAGACCTTTTCTATGAAGTCTTATACCCCAAGCTATGACATATTCATTAATATCAAATTCTTTTCCTTTATAATAATTTTTTTCTTTCCTTCCAATTTTGACAAACTCTTGGGATGAATGGAGGTCATGGCATTTGATCCTTTCCATGAAATTGGTGAAAACCCCATGTTCATAATTCTCTAGAGTTCCTCATTATTCTTCCATTCATCAATTTTAACAAGCTCAACTCCACATCTCTCCCCCATTTTGGTTAACAAATTCCAATAATATTGCACATAATTAAAATCCCCTTTTTGATTACGAAAAGGAGAGTGATTTTAAAGAAAAAGCTTAATCTACTACATGAGTCAAATCCAATTCACATGTGAATTATTCCTTTTCATTATTGATGATACTTTTTGGATTTTCAGAGGGGACTCACCCGCATTCATACTTGCAAATTATTGAGGTTAACCCCAATATTCACCATAATGTCTCATGAGTTTATTCCCCTCCCGATAAATATGTTATACAATATAATTATGAAAGGTAATAAGAATATGAGAAACTTCATCCATTATATTTTTGATGGACCAACTTATATGGTTGATACCTTTTAGGAAGTTAGTAATGTTTAATGAATCACCCTCCATGATTATATTTCTAGCATTGAGCTCACTAACTATGAAGCCTAAGCCCCCCACAGAGCGGCAAGATCTTTAGAGCAAAGGTTTACGTTTATTCCCATGAGGCCAATATACATTTTAATAACTTGACCTTTCTCATTTCTAATGCATCCCCACCACTTAAATTTCCTGGTTTCCCTTAAAGGATCCATCTATTTGATCTCAGTCCTCTAATAAATATTTAATTTTGTTAAATCATTTAGTGAAATTGACCCTTAAATGCCCATTATTGGATCTATTTTTCGTGCCCATTACTTTTAGTGGCCACTTTGGTCTCCCACAACATACTGAGATCCTCTCATAGACCCATAGTCATTCTAATAATATGGTTAAAACCAAAAATGACAACCCTCTCTTCAATTAGCCTTAGACCCCCATGACACATAAACCTATAATAGTGACCAATCTTATGATAGATACACTAATGTGGATTAGACACAACTTTATATTCTCACGATTTTCCGTTATACATTACATAACTACCTTACTCATGTACCATGTGTCCTTGATGCTTTATTAATATCCTAGCATGCATGTGACAATACTACTTATGTTAGTATGGTTCGTACCTTGGAGCTCTTTACGACTATCACCTCTTATATCCCACCTTCTTCCCCCTACCACTATGGGGATATCCACTATTCATATGCCTATTTCCACACCCACTATTCATTTTTCTTCCCTCAACATATCTGATATCCAACCTAACACTTTTTAGGTGCCCATGCCTTGGAGTCTTTGTATCATGATTTACAAGCTCAAATTTGTCAATTGCAACAAGCCTCTTCCTCTTCTTCTCCATCTCTTGATTCTTCACTTCTTCTTCATAGTCCTCTTGCACCCAAGGTTTCTTCTTATCCACTTCCTTCCAATTTTTCCTCACCTAAGTTTCCTCTCTTTGATGGCCATGGAGATCCCCAAGAGAACCTTTGATCATTTCATGTTACATGCTTGTATTATGTTTGTGATGACACACTATTGACCAAGTTGTTTCCTAGGAGCTTACATGAATATGATTTGGGATGGTTTTATGATTTTCATTTGTAATCTATTAGATATTTCACTCCTTTTGCAAATATGTTTTTGGAAAAATTTTCTATGAATATTGGAACGAAAATATCATATGCACAAATGGCAAAAATGAGGCAAGTATCTAATGAACATCTTAGTGACTATGTCTTGTGCTAAAAGAACAATCTTTCTAAAATGAACAACGTATTAGTTGAATTTTAATTGCAAGATATTTTTATCCACAATATATTACCTCCTTTACACCAATGTGTGGTCTTTGAATTTTTCACTCTTTTGATCATCTATGCCATAGTATAAAAATTCATGTAATCAAGTTACTTTCTTTGGACAAGGTCAAATATGGTGCTCATATTTCTAATCCATTTACTAAAAAGTTCCAAAGAAAATTTTACTTAAAACACAAGCTTAGTGAATCTAATCCTATTGTCAATCTAATATCTAAACCCATGAAGCTCCAATTAAAACTCGCATGATGCATTTTTACTATATTTCCATATCCATGACATATTTTGCTGCCTCAACTTATAGAAAGCAATTTTATTTATCTTTCAGATCCTCTTGAGCTAGATCCTAATAGGATTCATGGAGCGAACCTTGATGAAAATGCACATTTTGATTACCATAGGTGCAATGGCCATTCAATGACTGGTGTTTCAAGCTAAGACATTTAATCCAAGATCTAATTGAAAATATTGACGTTGAGTTGCATAAATCTATTATGTCTATTTATAAATTTACTAATGATAATGAAAAGCTTAAAATCTTCAATGATCCACTACCTAAGTATGAAAAATCAGCTCCTAAATCCTCTTCAAATCATGCTTATCATGTTGTTCCTCCTCCTTCATCTTCAGATCATCCTCTTGGATTTCTTGTTGGTATTATTGATCTTCCTTCACATGTCATTAATTTTATTGATGTTGATTTTCATGCCTCTTTTTCATCGTATAGATTACACATTGATGCTTCTATTGGTCCTCATGTTATTAAAAATGTTATGACACATCCTACTTACAAGTGCAATGCATGTTCAATATATTTCTTTCAAGCTATAAAATTTCCATTATTTTAGATGACTTGTAGATCACCTAATTTCGCTTCTATTGATCCTCATATTATTAATAATGTTATGACACATCCTACTTACAAGTGCAATGCATGTTCAATATATTTCTTTCAAGCTATAAAATTTCCATTATTTTAGATGACTTGTAGATCACCTAATTCTCATGGGCATGTCATTCTTCCCATTACTTGGGCCCATCACTATCTTTGTTTTTCTCAATTGGATCTACATTTACACATTATGACATGGTCTTAGGACTCCCTTGGTTTAGGGATTCTAAATTTGTACCATCCATAGTTCACTTATGCCTTAAGTTTGTACATGAGCATCATATTATCACTATTCGAGGCATCAAACCATGAAATCCTCTATCTTTGGCTCCTATTAATGATACACACATAATTACTCCTATCACTAGTGCACCTCCTCATGATGGCCCCATGGCTTTGACACATACTTCTCTAGAATCTAGAGATATTAGAATTCTCAGTGATACTTTTACACATAAACCTATATTTCTTCCATATGTAGCTTCTACTTCTCATTCACACCATAGCTATTGATCTTACAACCTAACTCATAGGGACATGTCTCCACCTAGGACACACACTACCCATGGTACATCTAGGCCCACTTCATGGTTTATTTAACCATATGTACTTCCTGTGTCCATAGAGTCTTTAATTATGTTCACATGTGTACCTCCTTCACACTAGCAGATATTGGGCCATTTCCCCATATCATTATTGGATAGATCACCGTGGCATTCAATTTTTTGGGTTATACTACCCCCCGCTACCCAATGCCACACTCTTGTTCTAGGTTTAAACATGATTATTGAGGGTGCACTTACCTACATGGACCTCACTTTGCACACATACACTAGAGGGAAACCTCGCCCCCTCTCCTAGTCATTGTATTTCATATTCTAATAATTCAAAAACATTCAAATATTTGTAAAAAATCAAAAATACTAGCTTAGATCTTGATTGGATTTATTACTTCTTGCTCATACTATTATATTTTTTTATTAGATAAGGTAAAAATAGGGATCGGCTCCCAGGGGCCTTACAAAAGGAGGAACAAAAACCAACAAGCAAGAAAGAAATAGAAAAGTCCACAAAAGGAGTTAAACATGCTTAACTCTTACAATGAAGATTAGGACTTTAAACCAAAGAGAGTAAAATAGAGAAAAAGAAAACCGGCCCTAAACCATCAAAATTGCAGAAGTTTGCCAAAAGTCTGCCAATAGTCCAGAAAACCTAGCTAATTTTTAGGAGAAACTTCACTGCTACTAGCATGTCTACCTTTGATCTCAAAGCACCCTCAACACCCTTGACATTTATGTCTTCCTCCAGCTCATCCTTAGAACTACTGATGCACAAATTGAAATTCCTCCTTTTAGTGCCTTCCTCCATCCCTTCCAACCTATCACTCAACTTTTTGACCTGATACTCCAGCTCCAGAACCTTTTGTTTGGAATTCACCTGGGAAGAGACAATTTTCTTAGAAGTATTAATGACATACAACATGGTTTCCCTTTGACCAACATTGGTTTCCTCCATTTCCTAAAACACTCCTAAATATTGAACCTTTCTACTATAATCCTCAAAACCCTTAAAATTACCATCCCAACCCCTCTTTCTCGAGGTTCTCGCTTCACCATGACCTTCCTCACTCTTCTCTTTACCAAAATCCTCCCCCACATTTTTACATTTCTCAGCCTTCATCTTAGTGAGGCATTCTGCAAGAGTGAGATCATCCTCTTCTGCCTGATATTTCAGAGAAGAATTCAAAATAGGTTTCCCATTTTCAAACAACAAAAGGATGAGCCCTTCATGCAAAGGAATCTCTACCTTCTCCTGCTGGAATGCCATCAAATAATTTTTCAAATACATAAATAGAAAGAAAGGAATGCTCACCATGACCTTATGGTGAAACATATTTAGAAGGGTCATATGATGAGTATATATTTTTCAGTATTTTCCTTCAGAGTGATATACTTCATGATTTGAAGGCAAACATCTCTCCATATTCTCGGGATACATGACCTAGCAATACCATTAGTAAAGAAAGAGCACCTTTCCTTACCCACGAAGAACAACTCAATTTCATGCTCTCTACGGGTTCTATCCTTAAAATTTTTGAGCCCATCCATTTTCATCTTTGTCGCAAGGGAAATGGTGGACTCTAAAACCTCAATTTCCATACCTCTGACCTTGAACTTTGCCTCTTTCCAAGATTTTCCAAAATCCTTTGATAGGGAGGGGTCGTGACCATGTAATTTGGCAATGAAATTACTGAAACCCCCAATATTAAGCTTGTTCCACAAATGTTGATTAAAAGCTTCAATGTTTTGGCTAACTAGGTTCAACCCTAATTCTATCACCACCCATCTTCATGAAACCAAACTTCCCCTATTTGCTAACACTTCTACAAATCGAAACCCTTTCACACTAACAAAAACCAAGGAATACAATTTAGTAAGTAAGTTGTCGAGAGACTGGATCTCATTCGTGCCAACATCATCAAACTTAGTGCCCTCTATCTCTAATAATGGTTTCATTAATGTCTGTGGGTAAATCATCTCCTTTACACCAGATCTTGTAATAATTACTAATAGCTCCGTAATTAGCCATCTTATCCGCACACTTTTTCCCTTGACGCAAAGTATGATTATAAGAAACCTTTACAAAATCTTTTAAATTTTCCTTAACATCTTGAGGATATTTCTTAAGGGCCAACATAAACAAACAACCAATCACCTTCATAGTTTCTTAAAATTCCCCCTCCCCCAGCTAGACCTAGATTCCCTTTTGACGCCCCATAAAAATTTAACTTAATAATATTTTCCACAGGCCTTATCCAACTAGAATTATTTTTGGTTTGTGTAATTCCACCGGTCCAAGGGTGAACTTATCAAGAAATTTCTGCTCTCTTTTCGAGGTAGGGTTTCTTTGCTTTTCCTTTAAAGAGTTTGATATTTTCCTTAATGACAACCAAAATTTTTCTTCTAACTTTCAAGAGAAGAGATTTCTGGTCCCTGAGAATATACAATCATTCATGGCTTTCCATAAACCCCCAAAAATGAGGGAGGGCAATATTCCAGGCCCAGACTAAGATGGGAAAATAGAAGGGACTATTCCATTGAAAAAAAAAGTCCTCAATCGTCAAGGTAAAATTCCAATGGATATTAAACAGATCTAGAATGGAAGAAAACAGCTCATGGGAAAAGGTGCAATGAAGGAGGAGATGGTTGATATGTTCCTCCTCTTTCCTACAAAGAAAACATCTATTGGGAAGCTTCATTCCCCTTTTTCCGAGATTATCCACAGTCAAATTTTTATTTTGGACAACCAACCAAGTAAAATATATTAACCTTTGTGATAAGGTCCTTCACCCAAAGCTTATCCCAATAGTCCTTTTACATATCAACATTGAAATTTAACATATAGGTAGATTTTATGGAGAAAATTCTGAATCTTCCTCTTTCCATTTAATGGAATCCTCCTTTATTTGGAACATGGGGGTGTGGAAATACCTTAATTTCTTGTTGAGAGCCTAAAAGGGTTGAATGTCTCCATAAAAATATAGAGGAGGATTAATGGTTTCCCACCGATAAAATCTTCTTGGATCTAGAAGTCACGTATCTAAAATTTTCCTTTTTCCTCATAGTATTGTGAAACCCTTCTCTAGATTTCCGGGTTAGGTAAGGGGAATCCTTGATCCAATTATCATGCCGTAGCCCGATTCTAGATCCTTTTCCTATCTCCCACATAGTACCTTTGGTTAAGATTTATTTGGAGGCCACAAAAGAGTTCCAAAAAGAAGACCCTCTAAGAAGATTGTCTTGATTAAAAAAGGATTCCGTTCTACCTATATTACACAAATATTTCATCTTTATAATTTCCACCCAAAGACCTTCCTCTCTAGAAATCCTCCACCCAACTTTGGAAATCAAGGCCTCATTCATAAGAGAAATATTTTTTAACCCCAAACCCCCAAAAAGCTTTGGTTTAGTGAATTTTTCCTAGGCCATAAGAGGGAATTTGAACTTCTCTGCAACTCCCATCTAAAGGAATATCTTTTGTATTTTCTCTAAGGATCCAATAATTTTAGTAGGGATCTTGAAAAGTGACATCACATAAATGGGAATACCTTGAAGGGAGCTTTGGAGCAATTGAATCTTACCAGCCTAAGAAAGAAAGAGACCCTTCCAAGACAAGAGTTTACTATTAACTCTTTCCAACAGAGCATTCCAAACCGAGATGTCAAGCTTCTTTTGGATCAGGGGCATACCCAAATAAGAATATGGAAAATGCTTAATCATGCACCCCAAGATGTGAGATAATTTGGCTTGAACCTGATTCTCCACATTAATGAAAAAATAGCACTTTTATGGAAATTAACCATCTATCCCAAAACCAATTCATAATCATTAAGAACCACCTTAAAATTGGAGGCTTCATGGACAAAGGCCTTCCCCATCATAAAGTTATCATCCAAAACTGATTGAGGTAGATAGAGGGAAGACCATTAGAGATTTTTATACCCTGGATACAGTTTGAAAACATAGCTTGTTGATAGATTCTACTCAAAGATTCAGCCATTATAACGTAAAGGAAAGGTGAAAGAGGATCACCTTGTCTGAACCCTCTACCTACTTGGAAAAAACCTTCCAATTTTCCATTAACCAAAACCAAGTAACTAGTAGTGGATATGCAGGTCATTATCATATTTACCAGAAAGTTATCAAAACCAAACTTTAACAAGATAGCCTAAAGGAAGTACCATGTTATCCTATCAAATTCTTTATGCATATCTAACTTAAGAAACATTTTTGATCTTCTAGAAATTTTAATGGAATGTATGGCTTCTTGAATCACAATAATGTTATCTGTAATTTTCCTTCCCGAACAAAATCCCCTTGATTTCCAGGAATGAAGTTTGGAAGAACCATTCTAATCATCCTAGTTATGATTTTAGTCAATAACTTATAACTGGTGTTTCATAGGCTTATAGGTCTAAAATCCTTAGGTTCCTTGGCTCTAGCAAATTTTGGTACTAGGAATAGGAAAGTGTTATTCATTTACCTTAAAAGATGACCATTGTTGAAAAAATCTTGGACCATTTCAATGACCTCATGCTTTATCACCTCCCAATTTTTTTGAAATAAAAAGGCAGGGGAAAAATCGGGCTTGAAGATTTATCCGGTTCTATATCAAAGAATGTAAAATGAATTTCCTCCTCCAGGGGCTCCTTAAGATATCTCTATTTTTAAGAGGGGTGATAACATTTTGGAAAAGATCTAGGAATTTATTCTGAACTAGTTCCTCCATCCTCTGCCCCTGCTTAAAAATCTCCTTGAAGTAATTTATTATGGAAACATTAATATCCTTAATTTTGTGTATATCTCACCATTATCACTTCTTATCTCATTAATATTTAGGATATTAGCTCTGGAAGTGGCAGAGAAATGGAAGAATTTAGTATTCCTATCACCCTCCTTAAGCCATTTTACCCTAGATTTTTGTCTCCAATAAACCTCTTCTTTAGCTAGGATCTCATGGTACTCAGACATGAGTTTTTGTTCTTGATCCTTGAGAATTGTATTAAGACCATCGTTCTCCATAAGTTCCTCAATATTTCTTAAATCCTCAGCAATTTTTATTTTTCCTAGAAAATATTTCCAAGTCTCCTTATTCCATCTTTTAAGGTTACTTTTAATATGATTCAACTTAAAACACAATCTGAAACTAACAACCCCACGAACTTGAATATCCCACCATTCTTGAATTCTATTGAAAATATCAGGGTGATCTAACCACATCTTTTCAAATATGAAAGGTCTAGCTTTTTTCAATTGATTCATCCCCAAATCAAGAAGAATGGGGTTATGATCCAATTCGATTATGGGGATAGTTTTTAGAGAATATAGTTGATTGATCATACAAAGATGACTCACCACAAATATGTCCAATCTGATCTGAATGAGGTCGGTTCCCATCCTCTTGTTTTCCCAAGTACACTTGGAGCCTTCCAATTCTAAATCAAAAAAACCATTACTAGCCAAGAAATTAGGTAAATCCTCCATACTTTTAGAATAAGAGATTGAGCCCCTTTCTTTTCACTAGGGAAATGAGGGTAGAGAAATCACCTCCAATAATCAAATATTTATCTTTGAACAGGTTGTCTAAAACTTGATAGATCCTTCCGTAAGTTCCGTCTTTCACTAAGTTTATTGGGAACATAAATATTAGAAACATACCAAGATTTTTACAGATATTTTCCATGAAACTCATAACCACATGACTTGGGGAAGAAATGATCAGAACACCTTGCACAATTCTAGGATCCCACAAAGTGACAACACCTCCCGAAGCTCCCAAGGAGCTACACCCCTCCCAGTGAATTTATTTCTAAATAAGCCTAACCACCTCCTTAAATCTATCCATATTCATTTTGGTCTCTTGAATCATAAAATATCCGGTTTGTTTTTAACTCTAAGATCCTTAGAAATTCTGTGTTTCTTGGGATTATTCAATCCGCTAATGTTCCAATAGAGGAGGATCATTTAATATTTCTTATTTCAAGGAAACAACTTCCCAAAGTACTATGAATACCAACATCTACTTCCCTCCTAGAGTTAGTACATTTCATACTATTATATGTTACACATTACTTACCATGTTACTTTGATTCATAATATGTTCTACCCATTTTCCATATACACATGCACATTTACATGGTACTCTTGAATTAAATATACTTATAGGTTATCACATGATGTATGATGCTTGGAAATGTTCTCTACCAGACCTAATGAGGCTTCGAGGGCATATACTATTCCTATTTCTATATTCAAGTTTTTTCATTGTGATATTTAATGCTTTCATTCCTATTTTCCAGCTATGTACATTGTGACATACTATCAATTTTTCTAACATGCTAATGGGTGCTTCATATGTAGCATTTATCTTGTAGGCTTACTTCTAACCATGGTTATATGATTTTCTTGTATCTTGTACATGTTTGTGTCTTGATTTGTTGGATATGCCCTATGATTGATTGCATGTTTTGATTTTATAGACTTTAAGGCTCCGAGAGTCTTATGACATCTTGAGTGGTGTCCCATATATTCAACCAACTACTCATTGTGTCTTTTTCCATGTTACTACAGTGTGTTTTGACTAGTTTATATTACATCATGCCATGCTTGTTGTGACTAACACTTTTTACTAACATTTCCCATTGTTTTGCACATTCCATGGTAGTTACCATGTGCATTCCCTTATAGGAGTTCTATTTTAGATGTATTTTAGATGTGCACATCAGTTCAACTTTCCTCATTTGGGTCGCACTCACCTTGGTTCATGTCACACACCTTAAACAAGTGGGGGTAATCATCAAGTGATTATTTTACCCTCTTAGTAATCTAGAGACCAGGACATAGATTGGTATAAAGAAAAATTAGAATAAATAAGAGCTAATAATAGGTTTATAATAAAAATTGGGGCAAAATCATAGTAGGGATATAAGCACCCAATCTGAGAAGAGAACAGTGGGTTCTAGTGTCCCACCTAGGAAATTTGATCTTAGGGAAACACATATGTACAATATAGGATCAAAAAGTTTCCAATGACAAGTTTCTCCAAAATCGAGCAATATATACTACTCGCACATATTGTTACTAGTGTACAATAGGAATAAAATCGAACAAGTTACATACTTTGATCAAGGGAACTAATTACTCCATTTTCTTGTGATCAAATAAGGAATGAAACCTAGGGCATATGCAGAGACAATGATATGCCTAGAATGATGTGTTATTGATGATGAATTTATATTGGGTTTGTGACCATTTTTAGTGGCACTTATCTCGTAGGTAAGTGTTGAAGGTTGGAGAGGTAGAATCCTATAACTCTCCCAATACTCTTCCCTTGGTGAAAAGATGCCTAAATCCTCAAGTATAACAACATGATGTTTAAATCCTCAAATTGGTGATAAGACATCTAAATCCTTAGTACTTTTCCAACAATCTCCAAGGAAATAAACACACAGAACAATTTTATCTCTTCTCTCATGACATTCATGTGTATTCTATCCTTGATTCACTTATTTTTCAATACGCATTTCTATTTTCACATTTACTAAGTTAAAGTTAAAGTTTAATTTCATTTATCATGAGCATTGATTACAATTATCTTTATTTATAGGTCTAATTGTACTTCGACAAAAGGTAATACACAAATGGAACAAGGAGTAATCTCAAACACGAGATGCTCAAGAAAAGAAAATATTCAAAGAAGAAAATACATGCATCATTTCCATTATACACATAAGGTCACCCCTAGGATCCTTATCCTCTCTTATATTCCACGATACACATTTCGCTATCTCTATTTGAAACGATATCAAGTATAATCCTCATTCAACATGCTATTAGTTACAACTCCCTTCATCTCTCCATAAGGTATACTCTTCGTATCTACTTTATGCTACTAAATATTCATTCACCGACATAAATTGGGGAAAATGTAGACATGAAATCATACAAGTACTATTTACTTCACATGTCTAAGTATGTCATTATATGCATGATTCCTAAACAAGAAAACTAGACATTAACAACATTTGTTTTGATTTTACATTGCTTTATCATTTTCATACTTTTATTATTTACTTTTATGGAATGACCAATTTACTTTTGGACATTAGAAAACATGTGACCCATCTCTATATTTTCTATTTTATCCTCCAAGCATCTTATACAATACAACCTATTAGGGATAGGAGTGCCCAAGTGCTACTCTCCCCTTTGGGTGCTTCTTTCCTTTTCCCTAATTTTCTCAAATTTGAAATTCCACATTACTTATTATCTTTTCTAAAACCTTTCTTATCAAGTATGGGTCGGTCTATTTGGTTGTTAATGATGAAATTCAATCAAGGGAATCATACACACACACACACATAAATGACTTCCTATTATTGGGGTTGGGAAATTTGGGCTATTACTTACTATCTACTACTTGGGAAAAGAATGACATTCAAGGACTACATTTGGGCTACATTATTCACTACATAGGAGGGGTTATTTATGAATTCCATATCATACATTCATCTTGAGGAAAAGTAGTTGCTTCCGTTATCTTGGTGGGATTGGCATAAAGGAAACCTAACTTCAAGGGACAAGATTTAATCACACACACACTATAACTATATAGAATCTAAAATGTAGTGCAACGATTGATGACAATAATATTAGGGTGGCCGTGGAGGTTAGTTTGACTTAAGCATATGCATTATTTATTTCATCTACTATTTGTCTGAGCCTTATGTAGGTAGCTAGGGTTTGTTTAACAGGTTTAGGTGTGAAATTGAAACCTTGTAGTGAATCCAAAAAAAAAAAAGTGAAAGGAAGAAGACATTTTCAGACCTTGAAAAGATTAGAAGCAAAAAAATTGTTAGGAAACTAGTGCCCAATTCGAACACTAGCACCGGGAGGTCCGGTCTTTTCTAGGTAGTTATGTCTAAAGGAGTCTCGGATGCCAATTTTCTAGATGAAACTTCTAAGTCTAGATCTAGCCTAAGTTACACCCAATTTCCATGAAAGAATCAACCTAGATATTCAAACACAAGCTAAGCCACTCTTATTTCACTATTGCTTATAATTTATTGTCTCTTCGTATGATAGATATTTCTTGTTGATATCATATCTATTTGATCTTAGTCCTCTAATAAGATTTAATCATGTTAAATCATGTACTTAATTACAAGTACATGATATATTTTAGGATTTTTTAATAAACATTGTAATATAATTTAATAATATAATTTCACTCCTTAAATCATTTTAGAAATAGAAAATATTGATTTTTTTTTTTTGAGGATTAAGTATAATTTAGCTCACACTTATTTTAAAAAAATAAAGTTATTGATATAAAATAATCTATAAAATGTTTACCACTAAAAAGAATTCAATGATCATATAAACTAAAGTCAAGTCTTTGGAGGGAGTGAGCGAGTGATGGAGGGACAATCTTGCTATTTGTTGTATTGGCTGCAGAATGTCTCATGCGTTCTAGGCCTATCATGGCTGTGAAAGGGATGATTTTTGACTTAAATCAGATGGTTGATAAGCCACAAGCAGAGAAAGATTTCACGCTAGGATCCACACCTTTAGCTTGGAATAAGATTCTTCAAAACCCCACCAGAAATGTGGGTCCGCAATCTCCAGAAAAGATACAGTTCACGTGGGAGAAGGAAAATGAAGGGGTTACCTATCTTAAGGTGCCAGATGGTTGCTTTCATAGGGCTTTTGACAAAGCAAATATCTCCTAGTTGGTAAGTTTCTAGGCTCCAGACCTAACATTGATGTCATTAGAAAATGGGCCTTTAGAAAGTGGAAACCAAAAGGGGATCTGAGCATTACCATTATGTCACGGGGTTTTTTTCTGGAAAAATTTAATCAATGACTGATTTGGAATCGGTGCTTCTGGGAGGACTATGGTGTCTAGGTAATATGGGCCTTTTTTTGAAAAGATGGTATCTTGGGTTTGATCCAAACATCAAGAACATAAACACCATTCTAGTCTGGTGTAGACTCCCAGGACTACCTCTGCAATTTTGGGATGATGAGATTCTATTAAATATTGCTAAATCCCTTGGTGCTCGATTGGGCTTGATGGGCCCACGAGAAACAGATCTAGACTAGCTTTTGCTAGATTTTGTATTTCTTCTGAAATGGAGCAGGAGTTACCGGAACATATTATTTTGCAATCTAAGTATGGCATTTGGCATCAAAATATTGAATATGAAACCTTTCATTTGTGATGTAATCAATGCCATCATATAGGGAATTTCACCAGAAAATGCCCTAATAAGGAGATCTCCCAAGAGGATAAAAAAGCAAGAATGAAAAACTTGAAGGAGATTCAGCTCAGGCAAGTAAGAAGCTAGGATGATAGAAACGGAACCTGATCATAGCCAGAGGGAAGAAAAATCCCTTAACCAACCTGAGTGGAACTATAAGAAGAAAGAAAAAAAGGGGTTCAGAACTCCAATCAGAAACCTCTGGTCTGTAGGAAGCTTTGGCATCCAAAAACTCCAGTGACAGTTTCACTAGGAGTACCCACAACCACCAAAGAAGATTTAGATATGCAAAATCCAGTAAAGGTGGTTTTGGAGGTTGACGAGCAAAAGGGAACAATAAAAGTAAATATTCTTTCTAAGGATCTAGCTCAGTTTGTGGAAACTCAGAATGAAACTAAGGCAGCTGAGATAGATCAACCGAATCCTTTGTTCATCATTGAGGAAATTTTGGATGAGGAAAAAGAAAACATGGAACTAGAAGAATCATTACAGAAAATTTCTCTGTGGGAAAATAGTAAAATTTCACCTAAAAGTGGGAACCCCTATCTAGCAACAAATCAAAAAATTTACAACCTGTTGACAATAAACAGGGAGAGAAAGAGGAGGGGGAAGTAACGCCACTCAGAGAAAACATTCTCTATGAGGAAGACTCAGAGCTAACTACTAGATTTACAGAGGTCATCTCTAAGAAAAAGAAGAGAATGAAAGGATTTGAAAAGATCCCAGATTCGCTCTATCATGACAAAAAAAAAGAAAATTGACAACTGGGGAACTTCAACATCTAGAACCACTAGATCGTCTACTAGAAGAATAGTAGATTTTGGAAGCAGCTCTAAAAGAGGAAGACCCTCAAAGAAGGCCCTCAGAACCAAGAGAACAGAGGAAGACATTGCAGATGGCACTCAATGACAACTGAACCATCAGGAAATCCCAACACCTATATCTTTTAAATGAAGATCATCTCATGGAACATCAGAGGGCTGAATGGAAACTCCAAACAAAGAATAATCAAGGAGTTACGGGATTCTAGTAGACCTAGCATTTTGCTTCTGTAGGAAACTAAGATGAACGCTAAGGTTCTTGAAATTAGTAAAAAGAATTTCTGGGAAAATTCTGACATGGCTATGGTGGATTCTCAGGGTGCTTCAGGAGGCCTGGCTACATTTTGGGATAAAAGGTAGTATACTGGTATGATTCTTTCTGAAACCAATAACCATCTTGCTATTAAATTTCATGCGATTGAGAATAATTGTGATTGGATCCTTTCTAATATCTATGCCCCTAATACGGTTATTGGGAGGAAGATACTGGACTGATCTTAAGACTTTTAGAAGTCAACATAATACTACCAACTGGCTTATTATGGGAGACTTCAATTCTCCTTTAAACCTGGTGAAAAACAAGGAGGAAACTCTAGTTTTTCCATAGGCATGGATGAATTTGCTGATTTTGTTGCTGACCTAAATCTCATGGATGTGGATCTTCATGGCAATCAGTTCACCTGGACTAACAGAAGGTTGGGGAAAGACTTAATTCAAGTCATACTAGATAGAGCTCTTTTCTCTGCTAGTTGGATCCTTAATCAGGATTTCCATCTTACTTCCCTACCCAGAATTGGGTCAGACCATAATCTGATTGCTTTAAAACTCTTCAATTGGACTAAGCCCACCAGGAGTTCCTTCAAATTTGAAAATATGTGGATGGAACATGATGATATCCATGACAGGATTAAGGAATGGTGGATTTGGGATGGTGAGGGCACTGCTCAGTTTAGGCTTATTCAGAAACTTAAAAATGTCAAAAAACAGGTTAAAATCTGGAACAATTTTTGGGAATGTGTTTGAAAAAAAAAAGGAATTAAAGCAAAAGCTCCAAGATTTGGAAATCAAGATGAATTCAAAGGGGAGATCTCTTGAAGATCAATCAGTGGAAAAGAATATTCTTTCAGAGCTGCATACGGTCTGTAGTAGAGAAGAATCCCTATGGAGACTCAAATCCAGGGCTATTTGGCTGAAAGAAGGAGATAGAAATATGAAATTCTTCCATATGACCACCCTGAAGCATAGAGCCTGCAATAGGATAATGGAAGTTGCTAAAGGAAATGGCACTATTATAAAAGACCCAAGGAGCATCAAAGAGGAAGCTCTCAAATTTTACGAAAAATTGCTTAATGAGAAGAATATCATTAATGATGAGGCAATCTCTTTCATGTTGGAGGCTATCCCCCAAGATAAAATTGAAGAGCAGAGATTTAAAGACATCACTAAAATTGTCACATTGGAAGAACTTCAAAAGCTACAAGTCGGCTACTCATATCCTAATACAAGCAATAGGTTAAGGGCGTAGCATGCCCTTCCCCTTCAAACCAACATTGTCCTCAACGTTGAATAATCCTGGATGTTGTTGCAGAAAACCTTCATCCTCCCAGGTGGCATCTTCTATGCTCAGATTCTTCCACTTGATCAGATATTCCTTAATGTCTCTAGTTCTCAACCTCTTAGTACATGTTTGCAGAATCTTCTCTGGCTCCAAAATGATTCTTCCTTCCTCATCAAGTTTTGGTAACTCTGTCTGGGCTTCAAATTTCTGTCCAATAACCTTCTTTAGGCATGAAACATGGAATATTGGGTGTATGTGTGAAGATGGAGGCAACTCTAGTTTATAAGTAACACTACCAATTTTTTGTAGAACTTGATAAGGGCCATAGTATTTAGGAGCAAGTTTGTTGTCCTTTTTCTGTTGCTTTAGAGACATTTTTTTGTAAGGTTGTAGACGTACAAAAACCCAATCACCAATTTCAAAATGACTTTCACTACAATGTTGATATGCTTATTGTTTCATCTTGTTTTGTGTTGATGCTAAATTCTCCTTCAAAGTAGCCAAAACTTGTTGTTGATGTTGAATGTGTTCCTCAACATCTCTAACCTTAGTTTGCACCCTCAAGGAGGAAGTGATAGAAGGTGGATGGTAACCATATAATGCTAAAAATGGGGTCATTTGAGAAGAGGTATGAAAATATGTGTTATACCACCATTCTGCAAGTGGTAGCCATTTAATCCATCTTTCTGCTTATCTAATACAAAACAACGTAGATACCCCTCTAAGCATTTGTTGACCACTTCCATTTTCCCATCAGTTTGAGGATGATAAGATGAACTGTGAGCTAGCTGAGTACCCAAACATGAAAATAATTCCGTCCAAAAATTACTTGTGAAAATAGGATCACGATCACTTACAATTATCTTTGGGGTTCCATGTAGCCTTTGAATTGTCTCCAAAAAAATAGTTGCAACTGTACTAGCTACAAATGGATGTGATAGGGCACAAAAATGGGCATATTTTGTGAGCCTATCCACAATCATGAAAATAACATTCTTACCCTCTGAACAAGGCAATCCGGTGATGAAATCCATGGAGACCTCCTCCCATCTCTGGCTAGGAATTGGTAAGGGTTGCAACAGACCTGGTGTCTTAATTGTTTCCCCTTTATTCTATTGGCACACTAAACACTCTGATACAAAATTTTGTACATCCCCCTTGATTCCTTCCCAAAATAATTCTCTTTTTATTCTATGATATGTCTTCAAAAACTCAAGTATAACCTGTCCTTGTACCATAGGGCATTACCTTTCCACTCAATTTTTTTAGATGTCATAGATCCTTGCTTGATATTATGTATCGGAGATTGTGTATCCTTAGCTTGATTCCATTCTAATCTTGCTTCATCCACCTAATCGGCCTTCAACATGGACATTCCACATAGTAAGGCATCTCGCAAATGTATCCCTTCTAGACAATGCATGCATCGCTACTACATTTTCTTTACCCTTTTGGTATATGATTTCAAAATCATAACCCAACATTTTTGTTACCCACTTTTGTTGTTCCTCAGATGATAACCTTTGCTCCAAAAAGTATTTGAGACTATCATGATCATTTTTACCTCAAGTGTCTACCCATGAGATAGGGCCTCCATTGCTTGACCGCATGAAGAATAGCCATCTTTCTTTCTCATAGACCGGTTTGAGCAGATCTTTTCCTTTAAATTGGTGACTCTCAAATATAATTGGTCTTCCTTCTTGCATTAGAACTACTCCCAATCCTGGTCCTGAAGTGTCACATTCAACAATGAAGGCTTTTGAGAAGTTGGGAGTAGCCTAAAAGCGGTCTTGCGCATAAGGCTTCCTTGGTGCTCAAAGGATTTAGTGGCTAAGTCTGTCCAATGGAAGGCATCTTTCTTTAGCAATGCAGTGAGTGGGGTTGCTATTCTACCATATCCCCACATAAATATTTTGTAGTACCTTGCTAGTCCTAGGAACCCATGAAGATTTTTGAGAGTTTTGGGCCTTGGCCATTCCACCATAGCTTTGATCTTCTGAGGATCAACTTTGACACATTCATGTGATATGATGTGACCCAAGTAATCTACCTCTTGTACACCAAAAGAACATTTAGATGGCTTTGCATAGAGATTATGTTTCTCCAAAACTTCCAACACTTTATTTACATGTTGTAAGTGTTCTTCCCATGTCTTACTGTAAATCAATATGTCATCAAAGAAAACTAATACAAATTTTCTTTAAAATGGCTTTGAAAACAGTGTTCATCAAGCTTTGAAAGGTTGAAGGTGTATTTTTAAGACCAAAAGGAATTACCAAAAACTCATAATGGCCCTCATGAGTCCTAAAATCCATTTTATGAACATCTTCCACTTTTATTCTAATTTGATGGTACCTCGAACGAAGATCTAATTTTGTGAAATAAATAGCACCATGCAATTCATTAAGTAAATCATTAATTAATGGAATAGGAAACTTATCTTTGATGGTATACTTGTTGATTTCTCAGTAATCTAGAAACATCCTCCATGTTTCATCCTTCTTACGTACCATGACCACTGGGGAAGAATAGGCACTCTAACTAGGCCTGATGATACCTGCCTTCAACATTTCCTGAATCATTTTCTCGATCTCACTTTTCTGGGAATATGGGTATCTATATGGTTTGATGTTAGGTGTTTGGCTCCCTAGAATCAATTTAATGGCATGATAATGATCCCTAATTTGTGCTAGTCCCTTTGGAATTGCATTAAAAATAAATGAGTGAGCATCAAAAATCTTCTGAAGATTGGGTGGCATTGAAGACTTTGTATTTTGTACTTCTATGGAAAATAACTTTGTTATAAATCCATCTACTCCTTTTCTAAGAACCTTCTGCATCTGATGAGAGCTAATAATCTATGGAGACTTAGCTACCATCCCATTCAATTATATTGTCCTTCCATCTGAATGAAATTGCATGAACAATTCTTGGAAATTCATCTCTATAGTACCTAAGGTTGTGAGCCATTGGACACCCAAAACAATATCTACCCCTCCCATAGAAATAGCAAACATAGGTGAGTCTAACATGTAGTATCCCATGGAAAGCTTGATACTATGGAATTTTCTGTGCACTTGACTATCCCACCATCCGTAATCATAACTTGCATTTCTGGAGCTGGGTAAATAAAACAATTGAGGTGGGCAACTAACTTACTATTTATGAAGTTATGAGTACTCCCCGAGTCAATCAACACTGTCACCTTCTATTTTTTGAGATAGCCAATAACCTTGAGTGTTTGAGGAGTACTAATACCTGACAATGCATGGCAAGAAATTGTAGGTTGGTGATCCTCTACTTCCTCTTCTACTGGTTCCTCAACCTCTCCTATAATTTCAGCATCCTCATCATCCTCATTACCTCCGTCAATATAGAACAACTTCTTCTCAAGCACATTTGTGTCCCGGTCCATATTTGCTATCATAGTTAAAGCATAATCTTTTTCTCTCTTTTCTTCCATTTGTTGAGGAGTCAGTCTAATTGGCCTAGAAAATGAAGGGGAAGAGATACTACAGGTCTTTGGTGTTAATGAAAGGTGGCCTCCTACTACAAAGAAATTTTTCCTCTGCTCGACGTGTCATGACAATAAAATCGAAAGCTTGAGTGTATTAAACATATGTACCTCATGCTCAATGTGGTCCTTAAGACCCCCAAGAAATAGGTCATTCAGATTCTCTTCTAGTATATTCTCCACCCTTAAGGATAGGTTCTGGAATTGATGCACATAATCTTTGACTAATCCTATTTGTCATAACTTTGCTAATTGACTAAATTAGTTCTCTGAAACACTGGAACTATAGTGCAATTGCAACTCCTTGGTAAAAACTATCCAAGTGACACCGAGACCATTCTTCTACCTCTGAGCACATAACCATCGATACCAAACAAATTTGTCTAGTTTAAGATACAGGGATGCCAAAGTCACCTTTTGTCCTGATGGTGTTTTATGTAGCTCAGAGAAGTTCTCCATTTGATTTATCCAATTCAGGGGATCTTTACCATCGAATTTGTGCATATCCACTTTTGGCATCATGTTATGTGGTTGTGAATAAGTTGGATTCTGATTGGGCTAGAAAAGTGATCCAACATGATTATTTTTTCCATGATTTTGAACTGAAGATCCTCCTTGGTTGATATGGGATGGATTTGGGCCATATTATTTACCCTTTACATGTTGCATGATATCATCCAACCGATGATTGATTTGGGCTATGTCTCCTTTAGAGGCCATCTCATATTGTACATTTTACAGCTCATACTCAAGTTGGCTCACCTTATGATCAACTAAAGTAAACCCTAGTGCTGAGGAATCTATATTTACCCCTTCTAAATCCATCTCTTTAATCACTATCTCATCTTTATCTGGAGTTTTACCCAGAGTAACCGGATTATTTTTGCTCTTGTGGAAGGCCCCGCCATGATATCGAGACTTGAAATGTTTCGCAACTCTGGTAAAAATATCTCCTGCCAATTTGCTCTAGTTCAAAATATATTGTAGAAACAAAAAATTAGGGTTTTTGCCCTAATTTTGGCCCAGATCGCAGCTCTGATACCACTTGTAATGAAATTACTAGTATAATTCAGATTATGAGCAGCAATATAACACCAAATAACACAATATTTTAGAATAATGATCTCAATATGCAATTGTAATAGCTTTGCCACTTCAAGGGGGCAACCTCCAAACCATATAATAAGACTTAAATGCTCAAGTGATCATGAACTACTACCTACAATCCTCTATATATACTATTCATATGTTATGGCCATCACCTGTGCCAACCTATTAAGCATGAGAAAGTATAAATGATATAATAAAATGATATGGTAAGCCACAATTCGGCTACTCATATCCTAATACAAGCAATAGGTTAAGGGTATAGCAAATTTTATGGTTGACTTCATCCTTTATGGGCTCTGCTTGCTTTCATCCTTTTCCTACACAAGTGTTTGTTTTCCTTTAATCCTCCTCCTCCTCTTAAGGCTTCTTTGTTGATATTTTTACTTTATAAGTCTACACTCACTTCCAACTCTTTTTGTGCAACTCCATTCTGGCCTTTATCCATCCACCTCCACCTAAAGCATTCAAGTATTTTTTTATTTCTCGCTCACTTCATCTATGGGCTTCCCCCTTTACATGATCCTTCTACGTGTACTTATTTTCTTATATTCTCCCCTTTTCCTCATGTTCTTGTGTCATTTTCTCACCGTGACTTCTCCTCTGCACTCATTTGCTTTATACATTGCTTCTTCTCTAAACTCTTTCCCTTTACGCCCTTTCTTCTTTTCGGGGCTCTGTTGTGCACTTTCTCTCCTTTCTTCCTTTTTTCACCTCTATGTCGTGACCCTTTCTTTCTAAGTGCTCTTCCCTTACGCACTTCCTTTTTTGTTATATTTTACACTACCTCCTATCACGCACATGCGATTTTTTTTTCTTGGCATTTCACCTCTCCTTGATTTGTTCTCTAGTACTACCTACTCTTTCTCTCTTCTCCTTGTTGAGTTTATCCTCCTACACACTTATGATTTTGGACCCATTACAAACCTTCGATAGCTTGGTCTTATTCTCCACCTTTTCCCTTTTCTACATGAGGCTTCTCTTGATTACGCATCCCCTTCCTTGCGCATTCTACCTTGCACAATTTCTCTATGTAGTACTCTTCTCTTTGCCTAGGTATCCTCGTAGGCTTCTCTTCTCCTTCTCCTCTTGACCTATGTTAGACTACACTTTAAGCGCCGGTGACACTTCTACTTCTGCACCGCTCTACCCACTTTGGTGGTTCAGTAAGCCACATCTCCTCTCCTCTTCCTAGGAAACTTTTTCCAATGGTTATCCTTCTCCTTTTCTTCTTCTCTTACGCCTTATTCATTACACAAAACTTCTTGAACCTCTTCATAATGTTCCTCTCTTTCCCTTCTTGCCAACATGGAAACTTCCTCATTCTCTCACAATGTCTTTACGGTGTTGTTATGCCTTTCCTTATCCACGTGTTATTTCTCTTGTGTTCCCCTTGCACTATGCACTCTTGGTGTTTCCTATTATGACTGCTCCTTCGAATTACCTTTGGTGTAATTTCTACTTCTTCACATAATTCTCCATCACACTCTTCTTCTCTTACATGGCTCTTTATATGCTCCTTCTCGAGATCTCTATTGATCTCCATTTTCCCCAGTGTGCTCTTTTTCAAGCACACACTAGCAACCTCTTATATCGGATGTCATACCTTGGTTTCCTTTGGAGTAACCACGTTCCTCTCCTTTTCCTCCTTCACAATGGTGCTCCCATTGTTAAGTGTGTCTTTGAATTCAAACTCCTAAACTCCTCTTATTGGATATTCTTCATCCATGCAATCCCCTATGCTTTGTTACCTTTCCATCGAGGTCCCTCTCTATGCACCCCATTTGTCATTCCTCTCAAAACCTTCTTCCACTTGTCCTTCTTTTCTCATCTATACATCATCCCCTTACACATCGTATGTGTATTATGTGTGCGTATCTTCTTTTTGTGCAATCTCTGCGTTCCACTCTTCCCTTTTCTCCACCACCTCATCTCATGGTTTTGTGCAATCCTAGTTGAAGCGTTGATATTATGATGGAAGAATAATAAATGGTGCCTCATAGAATCTTGTGAAAAGATGTGAAGATAGTGTACTACAAGGTATAGAGGTAAGATCACAAGGTCTATGTCTAAGTTCTTGAATCCCTTGGTTATGATAATATTATGAAAAGGTCATGTTTTCGCCCCAAGAAACTCGATTCAAATATGTAACTAAGCAAGGCTTATCTCTCTTCAAGGTGATCTAGTGGTCTATAAGATGGAAATGACAAAGTATAATGGTTATTTAAGGTTTGTATGGTTGACTTCTTGCATTTAGATTGATTATTGCCCCATATTAGAGCTATTCGAGTTTTTGTGTGCTTCAAAAGTGAGCTACAGTTATGTAGAAGGTCGTTAAGACAGGGGTTGGTGTTTTTTTCCTCCGCCTGCAGGCTCTAGGCATTAAGAAGGCTAATATAGGTTGTATTGCTTTGATAATTTGTCAGTAAAAATCAAAGGTAAGCAAGCTTATGGGCCAATCAAATATAATATCATGTAAAAGGAGTGAAGAACACTAATGGAATGCTTCGGTGGTAGTAGTGAAATGACCGAGTCATCTTTAGGGCTTAAATGTAAGGAATGAACTCGAGTATTGTGTGTTTCAGCTAGATATGGATAGTATAAGTCAAAGGGGAGAATTTTGAGGTTGTCTTGTATGCTTAGGTTGATTTTATCTCTTTGAGAAGTTGGTTAAGGAGGGCATGAAGAATTAATTCAAGGACAAGTAGTCCTAAAGGATGTCATGATTGAATTTGGAGGCAAATTGTGCTTTTGAACTTGAACAAGACCTAGTAAGAGATGTATTACATGAATGAAGACAAAAATTGAGGTGTATCGGTTCAAAGGGATCCTTGTGGATGATAATTACATGTCCATGAATCTTCATTTTCTATTGTTGGAGTCAAAAAGAGAGGTTTGATCCTAGTGGAGCTTTCTAAATCAAGTAAGTTGTTTTGAGCATTGTTGACATTGTGTGTTATCATTTTCCATGTTGTATTGTCATAGTAGCCTTTTTCATAGATGTAGAAGGGGGAGAGAAACATCATAAACATGGAAATGAGGTCATGTAGGTGTTGGTCTCATTATTTTTCATCAATGTTTTTTAAGGTGGTTGTCATCAATGACAAAAGGGGAGATTGTTGACCATTGTGTGTTTGTGTTGTCATTGATGTCAATTCCATTGATGGAAAAAGGTGTCATAGTGTTGTATGAATCTCCATGTGGTGTTTGTAAATGGTCAAACATTAAGTTTTATTGGAAGTGACAGGATTTGGTGAGTTCTACGAGGTCCTAGAGCTTGGTTTGCTAGGGGGAGTCATGGTTTGAGTCCTCCCAAGTTGGTAAAAGGTTGGTATGAGGTCACACATGGTCATAGAGTTGTGTTATAGGTGAAAATGAGTCTATAATAGGTCAGCATGGTCAGGTCATGAGGTTTCATGGTTGATTCAGGTCATTCTAGGCATATTCTTGACATTGGAGCATGCAGAATGAGATAGAGGTATGAGTTTTGGAGTTGATAAGTATTTTATAATGATGTAAGTAGCATGGTCATAGTGTACTTAAAGTGTATGGTGAGTTTCATGTCATTTTGCAGAGATTTGATAGTGTTTCGGTGTCCTTGGGAAGCAAACAGGTGAGAACAGACAATTTAGAACATGTAAGTCTTAATGACTAAAGAGTTTGAGAGATATTTGGGCTAAATGGTGAATATGGAAAGTTATAGGATTTTTTTGTGATGCTTCATGACAATTTTTAGGTTATTTTGCAAAAGGATTTGTAAGATAAGTCATTTTTTGGTGAAATTGGGTTCTCTACGGTGAATATTTAAAGCAAAAGTGGACCTTCTGATGCTCATTGTGAGTTGTGTGCTTTTCATGGAAACCTGAGATATTTTACATAGCTTCTTATGTCAGTTATGAAGGTTTTATAAAAATAATGAGAAGATTTTATTGTCATCTTTTTATGAAGGATTGTTAAGAAGATAAGTTGTTTTGAAACCCTAGCTAAACCTTAACTCAAAGCGACTTGGAGGAAAAGAGGTATGTTGAGTTTGTATTGAAGTATTTTTCCAAATTGATGATTGGATGTTGTAGAGGACTATTCTAGATTTCCAGAAAGGTATATTAGAGCATGTAATAAAGATTTCTTGGGCCCCACGTAGGAAAATACTTATTTCGAAGAAGTTCAATTTGTGGAAAAGTTATTTAAAGAAGGTAAAGAATAAATTGAAATTGTTTTTAGCCCATGATTTGTTTTATATGTCTAGGATGATTTCAAATCATGATGGTGATTCTAAATGGAAAAGTGTACCCTAATTATGAAGACCTGGTTTTTAGGCGGTTTGGGGCGATCTACACTAAAAGTGGAATTATAGGAGCTACGGCAAGAGTTAAGACTCCATTAAATTTGTGTTGTAATATTGGTTCAGAGATATTTCCAATGGTATATAAAAATTTGTTTTTATAAGGAATGAAGAAGTTATGACCTTTTCTTTGAGGGTCAAATCTAGAATATGTTTGATCTTACAGAGTGTTAAATGGCTTCAAGAGTTAAAGTGGTGATTTTGTGTTGTTCATGATTTGTGAAGGTTTCTTAGTGCTTATCAAACATGTATAAGTGTGTTCCATTATTTTTTCAAATGTGGAAGTGATTTTTAGGTGATGGAGTAAGTTGAGCTCAAAGTTGGTTTTTGAGTCCGATAAGGCTTAAGAAGCATTTTACATATATTGGATTGGTTGTATGCCTTCCACTTGGAGTTGGAAGGAGTTATAATATTTTATGGAAAGAGGATTTAGAGGGGTTTATATTTGTATATTTATTATGTCTTGGTTAGGTTATTTGATGTGTTTTTCATGTTAGTTTATGAAGAAGAAGGTATGTTGATTTTCGGGACAGAATTGGTCAAGCTGAAAGATTAAGTTGGTTAAGGAATGAAATGGATTAGTTGATGTTGTATATCAATTGGAGAGTGAATAGGGATAAATTGTGTTCCTAATGAAGGAATTTTTAGGTCTTGAATGTAGAGAAAGGGTGCAAACTAGTTGAGTTTGCAAAATTGGTTTATGGGCAACTTGATTTGGGGAAGTGGAAAGTAGGTGGTTTACACATATGGATGTGTCATGATCTATAACATGAATTTATATTACATACAGGTCTTTATGATTCTATAGAGTGGCTACATGCCATAGTTGAGTTGTTCTTGAGTGCTCTTGATGCCCAAAGGTGAAGATAGGGTACCAGAAACAACTGTTTTGAGAAGGATGTGAGCCTTTTGAGTTGTGTTATGATTCATTTGATTGGTAAAAGTTAATTAACTAAGTTAATTAATAATCATGGTTTTAGTTTTAGTGGATTTTACTCATCATAGTGATGGGGTTTTTAGCATGTTTTGTGTAAAATGAGTAGTTTTGGGCATGGCCGACCTATATGGGTCATATGTGAATGTTTAAATGAATGTATTGGGATGTTATTAAGTTTTTTTGGTCGAAATTATGATTAAGAACTGACATATCTTGTGTTTAAAGGAAGATAAGCCTATAAAGTAAGTGTTTTGAGTTCATTTTTGAACTAGTGCTCTTGGAGGGAAAAGTGTGACCCATGTGGAAGTGTGTAACAGGTATGGTGGGATGATTTGAGAGCTGAAAAAGTGTGTTATAGGTTGAATAATTATTTAGAACATATGAGAAAGGGTTTGGAGCCAAGACAAGTTGAGAAAGAATAAGAAAGAGTTAGCTAGAGGGATGAGGGTTTGATAGTGTGTGCATGAGCTGAAATTGTGATCTCCATCAGTTATGGTAGAAACAAAATTTATAGATCATCATATTTAGGTTTCGAGTTAGTGCTTAGTCATCTTAGGGGTTTTATCCTCCTTGTGGAGTGGGTGCTTCACTAAATTAGGGATTGGTGCTCCTTGTAGGGTTGGTGCCTCACTAAATTTGAAACGTGACAATATAATATTTTTGTTTCAATGCTTTTTCTTCCCCTTGAGGGTTTCCCACTTATATTTGGTGTTCATGTGTACTATATAGCTCCTGCTCTTGTGTATGGTTGTTTCTATACTTAAGTAAACACATATATGGTTCATGGTTGATTGAATGGTTGTATAAATGATAATGAATGATAAATGGTAAATGGTAAATGGAATGAATTTTTTTAGGATTGATTCACCCCCATATATTACAATCACCTAAGGTAGCATGCAAAGGCATTTCAAGAGCATTAAATCATTCATCTATCATCTATTCCAGGATAAGGACTGCATTCTTCAATGTACACTTAATAGGAGGGGAAGTTCATTTTTCCATGCACAAATCTATTTACATCTTCTACATCTAGTTGTTTCTCGTTATTCAAGTGCATATTGCACAAGATCCATCTAGAACTACATGGAGTTTGAAATGTAGTGCAGCTCCCGGCTCGTAAGTTCACCCAATCAGGTGATTGTCGGGGGTCGATCTGACTCCCCATTTGCATCTTTTTCTTTTTAGGATTTGATGTGTTTTGGGGTTTTGCAGGTGCTCTTTCTCCTAGCAGGTTTTAGGAGAATTCCATGGGCATAGTATGAAACACGAGAAGAATAACGGTGACATCTTATGAAATTGTAAAATATAGATTCGGCATTTTTTGCAATCACAGGCACCTAGGAGTAGTCTCTAACACCTAAGTGCCCCTTATCAAGTCTATGTGCCCAGTCTAGGTAGATCGGCTATCATATAATTTTGTGGGTATGTTTTCAACATTATCCTTCTCGTTTTTATCAGTTCTTCATCTCAACATAGTCTAGGATGAATTGTGAGATCAACTAAGTACTTTACCCCTTTTCTTGCACTTAGCGTTTCTTCAAGTTTAACTATTTATTTCTTAGGTCAAATTGGTACTTCATTGCTTTATTATTTAATTGTGAATATGCAATTAGAATTTAACATATATTTCAATATTTCTAAAATCATTTGGTGAACTCATCTCATTCGAAGCAGTCTTAGGGTACTCATATTTTCATTGCTCTCCATTTACTAGGATCTTCTCAACATGGATATATCTATTCATGATTTATTACTAGCCAATACTAATTATCGAGCTAAAATTATTACTCTCTTGGATAATACTCACATCCTTTCTACTCTTGAAATGGACATAGTTTATAAGACATTTGTGGATGCTTTCTCTCAGCAGCTTACTTTTCCATCTCTTATAACTGACAATCTATCTATTTCGATAATTATCCTCTTTATATATGAGTATGAATTCATAAATGGGGTGTTAAGTGAAATTTAGTGGATAATGGATCTAAAATTAATCTTTTTCCTTTGTCATTCATTTATAATATAGGCCTTTCCATAGCTAATATTAACCTAACATCTATTTCTCTTTGGGCACATGATTCTACTAAACGTATGTGTCTCGAAACTATGTTTTACCTCTAACAATTGGGCCTAAAACAGTTCTTACCGTGTTCTTTGTCATTGATTTCCCCATTTCATATAATTGCTTACTTGACATTCCATGACTTCATAGAATGCAAGAAGTACCTTCTACCCATCATCAAGGCGTCAAATTCTTAAATGAGGGAATTGAATATTCAATTCCTGCTGATAGTACCCCATTCCAATATTGCAACCTAGACCCAACCACTACATTACCTATTCCAACTTATACTATTGTACATCCTATTGCTAATCCATGACCCACGGACTATCCAGACAACTTTCCTCCACTCGAAGGAACCATTTGTGCACTAGACATTGTTCCATCTACATCAGTATCACTCCCTCCTACTAATGCAATGGTTCTCTATCACAGATCATGACCATACATCGGATGCCATACCACCTTCATTGTCTTCTCATGATAAATTTACATCTGCACCTCCTCCATTTACATGTGCTCTCTTCATGAATAATGCTTATTGGGCGCACATTCCATTCAATCCTACTTGTTCTTACACTATTTACACACATGATGGTTTGGCTCAGCTAGGATTCATGTTGGATGATCTCATCCCTCCATCGCATGCTCCTCATTTATATCAAGGATTCATTTACATGACTATTGATTATGGCCTCCAAGTATTTCATCTATGGCCTCCATGGATACCTTTCTTCACTTACTCTTGGACAATATTTGTTTGATTATATTGGCGGTACTTTAGATCCTGACCATATCAACATTTCATTCCATATACCCTTTGGCCTTGTTTTTATTTGTAATGATTCATTCCTTGATTATTCACAAAATCTTACTCATTGGTATGCACATGGTTGTCCATTACCACCTTTTACTGACAAAGAATATGCAATGGGCATGTACAATTTGCATCGTAATGGATCTTTACATTATCAACCTCATACTATTGCTTATCAGGTCTCAGATGCATCTCCATTCGGTTTTGACCATGAAAATGATGATCTCTTAGATGATATTACTTGACACTCCTACACATCATACACTTGGGGGCATCATGCTTATTCTTCCCCCTTCTAGCATTTCCAGGTGTCTCGCACTTCTACCATTTCACTTCTTGCTTCGCATCTAGTCTATCACACACATTTTTCACATCTTTATACATTTGTATCATCATTACCCGATGAGGCACTCTTGTTCTATTGTTCACACTCAACTATTAAGGGCATACTACATACATGAACCTCACACCATACACAAACACATTTCACACTCGAAACTTTCACGACACATCTTTCTAAAGCATCACACCCTCGTAAATCACACTTCCTTATGATGCACTCTAGTTTCACGGTAAATACTTGATTGTTAGGGGTTTAAATCTGAAATGAATCTCACCACACTCACTCACTCTCTATGCTCTATGCTTTATCGATCATATCTTTCTAGTGCACAATTCAAACCATTTCCCGATGACACACTCTTATTCTATGGTTCATGCTTGATTTGTTGAGGGGTCTTTCATCAATGAACCTCGTCTCATGCATACTCATTCACATTCTCTCGAGGGGCACATTGCTCCTATCACACACACATGGAATTTCATTCCATTCACACTCACAACATATTACATATCTTGGTTACACATTGTTCTTTCTTACTTATATTCCCATGTTACACTTTGCTTATTATGTTATACATATACTTTGTATGTCATTATCTTTACTATATACATGTGTGTGTTCACTTTCCTTCTAGTTGTGAATGTAGGCTTTACAGATCTATTACACACAACACAAATTCTTGACATTGTACCTCTTACTGCACTCCACACCTGCTCCCGGGCATCTACTTTGTACACACTACATGTGTTATTGTTTCATTATATGTTACTTCTTATTATTACTATCACACTACTTTAAATCAGATCATACACGTTTTGACATACTTTCTATCTATAACATGTTAATGGGTGCTTCATGTGCAACATTTGTTTTACAGAACTATTTACTACCATGGTTATGTCTGTTACACTTTGTTTTCTCTTGTGTTCCATCGTATGCCATTATTTGTGGACTTTTCCCTTTGTCTTGTGTGCACATTGTATGTTTTTGGCCACTTCAGCCCCGATTATTTTACAACATTGTGAGTGATGTCCTATGTTCGCAACCCACTTTTTCTAGTCTATATTCTCTTCTTGCTTGCTAGATTACACTTTGTCTTCTACATGCGTACGTGTCTTGTTTTTGCTAACACATGTTTTCTAGCCACTTTGTTTACATATGCCTTGGTTTTTACCAAACACATTCCCTCTCTCCCCTTGTAGGTCTTTAGTTTTAGATGTATATTGAGTCCTCTTTTGGGCTACATTCTCCTAAGTAACGTTGTATGCACCCCAAATAAGCGGGGGCATACATCGAGTGAATCATTCACCCCATACACACCAGTTCATTATTAGAGTACAACACAATTTTATACAAAATCAATACATTCTATAGTCATAGATAGGGCTCAAAATCTGACTTGGGTCCTTAACACAACACAAACACCAATGCCCAACCCGGCACATGAGCACCGGGTGTTCCTAACCATTCCTGGGTGCCTATGACTAGGGCAATTACATAGTTCTTTTTAGATCAGCACTCCATGTTTTTCTTGTCTCTTTGACACACTTTCACCATCAATCTACATGGTTATCAGGTACACATTTCTTATCTACTTTATGTTATCGAGCATACTCTCAACAACATATAGTGGGGAAATGTAGACACTAAATCATGCACTTTGGGGACATTTCTAGGTCATAATTGCACACTTGCATTCATATAATTCCTAAGCAATAAAATTACTAATTAACCACTATCTTTGGACTCTTTGCTTTGCTTTCTAGTTTTAATATTGGTCTTGTACACCCCACTTCCCGCCTCGACTTTTGATACTTCAACATTTCTAAGAAAGACACAATGCCCACCAGACGCCAATGCCCATGCACCCCCATTCCCTATGGGTGCCCCCGACCTCTTTCTATCTTGATCACATCTTTTGGGTCCTTTCTAACCACCTGGGTATATTGTTTTCTCATGGTTTAGCCTTTTAGTGGTTAATTATGAAATTTAAAACAAGAGAATCATATAAATACAAAGCTATGTAGCCATAATAAAGGATTGAGCTCTAAGCATTTATTACTATCACCTAAGGTTGCATCCAAAGGCATTTCAAGAGCATCAAAGCATACATCTAACATTCATTCAAGTGATAAGGGACTGCATTCTTTTGCATACACTTCATCAAAGGGGAAGTTCATTTTTTCATGCACATATCTATTTATATCTTCTACATCTAGTTATTTCTCGTAATTCAAGTGCATCTTGCACAAGAGCCACCTAGGGCATGATTTTACACATATACACGCAGAATTACATGGAGTCTAAAATCTAGTTCGGTGCCTTCACTCGGTTGGGTGAATGTCGTGGTCAATCTAACTCCCCATTTACATCTTTTTCTTTTAAGGATTTGATGTGTTTTGGGGTTTTACAAGTTCTCTTTCTCCTCGCAAGTTTCAAGCAAATTATGTGGGCATAGTGTAACACGCAGCGACTAACAACAAAATCTTGCGACACTGTAAAATCCATATTCTCGGCAATTTTTATATTCATTGGTGCCCATGAGAAGTATATGGCACCTAGGCACCCCTAACCCAATCCAAGCAAATCCAGATAGTGTCCTCCTCGTGTTTATTAGTTCTTTAGCTCGACATGGTCCATGATTAATTACAAGATCATATAAGTAATTTATCCCTTTTATTACACTTAGGGTTTCAATTTTAATTGCTTATTGCTAAGGTAATATATATACTTCATTACCTTATTATTTCATTGTGACTCTCAAATTAGAATTTAACATATATTTAAATATTTGTCAAATCAGTTTTTAAACCTTGTGAGAAGAATGTTAAATCAGGTGAACTCAAACTTTCCAAGAAGATTAAATATTTTGATGGTTTGAAGGAAAAATAATCGGTGATATCTAAGGGAGAATCAAGTTCCTTCATGTTACCAAAAGATGTTGACATGATCAAGAAGGAAACAATCAAGTTTTCCAAGCTTAGTTCAATTCAAGGAGGTCTATTAGCCATGGTTGAGAAAGAGAAATTGATTTTCAATCATAATATAAAGGATTTATAGATGAAATTACTATTCCAAGAGGATCCTCCAAGATCTCAAAGTAAGAAAGGGAGAAGATGGAATCCTTGAGGCCATCTGAGGCCTATATATTGTTATAGTGTCCTAATGAGTTTTGAGTGTCTTCTCTAGGCTTCTAGGAGACATTATTCACTGAAGGAAGCATGAGTATGTCTTGAAAATGCATCACCACTTCATTGTTATTGTTCTCAATCCTAATAAGGTATTTCTTTTCATGAAAGGTGTTTTAGGTTGTGTTAAAGTGTGAAAAGGGTTTTGAAGTCTCTTGGTTATGTCTTAGTTGGGATGTTAACTCATCAAGAAGTATGTTATGCTATGATGTGATCTTTGTGCCTTGGGTTTTGTCATGTCTTGGATTTCTATTCTTAGTCAAAATAATGTCAAAACATTGTCAAGTATTGAAGGTCTTGTCATAAGTGAGCTTGTGTGTGTGTGTGTTATTGGTCATAAGTGCCCTAAGTTATTGAGTTTGTATAAGTCCAAATGATCATGAAATGTCAAAAGTAGTGTTCTAAGAGTATAAGTCAATTAGTGATGATTTGAGTCTGAATATGGAGTATTAATAGTCATTCATCCTTTGATCTCAAATGAAGAAAATGCTAATTCTTATTAGGTTTGAGATGGATTTTCAAGTCTTTCATACAAAGTCAATGGTATGTATGTAAGTGTATGTGGTGTTCTTGACAAGGTGTGTTGGTTCTAATGCATCAAGAAGTATGCATTGTTGGATAGAGTGGTTGGTATCATGATTATTTATGTATGAAGGTTTGTGTTAGTCTAATCTATAAGCAAGGAAAATTAGTTTCTTGGCAGAGTTTCCAGTGTGCATAAGTGATCTCGGGGATCTCTAAATGACAAAGGTATATACGGGGTTACAAAATTGTGGTAAGGTACTTATGCCTTGCAAATAGAGTTCTAATGTAGAGTATGTTGCTCATAGATGACTCAAAGTTTTTGAAGGTTCATAAAAGGGGTTATCTTTCAGGGATCAAGATTGATAAGAGGTAAAAGTGTGTACACTCAGTTATCAAGCCTTATCATGAAGTGTCTAATTAAGTGTGTGTGCTCTAAAGTTTTTGAAATCTATTGGGTTAATGAGAATGCATAATATGTTGAAGGATGAAGCATTAGTTTTGGAATTCATGACTATGGAATAGTGCTATGATTTAATAATAAACAAAATCATACACACAAGATCTAAACAATCCCCCAAAATCTACAAAGCAATGGAAGTATAAACTATAATAATCTAAATTAAAAAAATTACACACACATAACACAGCATGTACCATGGTTCACCCAATGTGGGCTACATCCACCAAAGATAGAGATCTCATATATATAATACAACAAGAGTACAAACCAACTCTTCAATACAAGAGTACAATGTATCTCTCCAAGAGTATCTCCTCTCCTCCAAATCTCTAAATGGATCTCCATGAGTGCACTACAACTATGCCTCCAAACACCACTAGAAGATCTCACATAACCCAGAACTATTTCATCTTTGAATTGCTACCAAGTTCTCTGTAGATCTACGATAAGACCTCTTGCATGGGTCTATCAATGTGCAACCATGACTATGCACCAAGAAGTAAGTTTGTCTCTCCATCACTGCATGCATAACATGTGCAAACATGAAGACAACCTCCTCTACAATATCTAGATCTACATGGATCAACAATACAATATGATCTCATGGATCTACAATACAATACTAGATCTACATGGATCTATAATACAAGATCTCACCAACATGTGGATCTACAAGAAGAAACTCTATGTGCTTTGCATACTATGCAAGCCATTACAATGAGACAATAACTATATAAAGGAAATATAGTAGAAGATGTTACCCTCTTCTCACCATTCAGATGTACATGTTATTTCCTTCTGTCTAGCTCCTTTCCATGGAGACTCTATCTTCATGTAACCTGTTCTTTCTTTCTCTTCTTCTTCTTCATCCTCTCAATCTAGGAGAATCAAGGATCTAATTCAATCCTTCTCTTAATTCTACTTCTAAACCCTATCTTTCATGCTTATATAGGCATATACAAACTTAGGGCACAATAGCCATGCATTTACAATCAATAGATCTACTTTAATGCTAAAAATAGATCTAATTCCCGAGAGTTAATTAAAACACTCCCAATGCAGATAACCATGACAGATTATCCCGACCGATGGTGGTTCATCTCGCGACCAATGGCGATTCTTATGTTGACCAATGACGGTTAATATGTTGACCGATGGTGGTTAATATGTTGACCGACTCGATTACTTGTGTAAACCAATAAGGTGTAAAATAGGCTATTTGTGAAGTAATTCAACTCCACAATCCTAACAATCTGCCACTTGGAGATAAATTGTTGAGCTTGTACCTGTACCTATACATCACCTTCCTCTACATACCGTGAAGACCATCTATTCTTTCCTTCAACAATTATCTCAAAAATAAAACCAGGAAGATCAAACCATCTTCTCAAACCAAGAAGATAAAAACATGACTTACTATAGACCTACACAAAGCTACTATTGATCCGTGATAACCGAATTATCCATACATCAAGCTCCCACTTAATCATAACATCAAGCCCTCTCATGCAACCAAGCCATCATGACTAACACACTGTAAGATCTCCCACTCAAACTAAATTACCGAGCTTCAATGCAACCATAGCCATACCCGGTAAAATCAACCATGTTCTCTATCCATCTATCCATGTCTCCATGAAACCACCAATGCAATCTGTCTAAAGACAAGTCAAAATGGAATATGTGAAATCAAAACAAGATCCCGGGTAAAAACATCCCCGAATGAGTTCTACATGTAACAAATGAGTGATCAATCCACAAATACCGCATAACTCAAAGAAATCCAAACACGTAATAATGCAAATCCAACCCTACATAAAAAGCTAGCATGTCCAAGACATTCATCTCGTAGATAACATACCTATCAAGGAGAAACATAGTAATAAGAGGAAATACAAACATCCCCTACTCATGCTCAAGGCATCTAAACCATGCTCATAGGCATCCATGTGCAAATCAAACATTTGCATCATCATATACTCACAAAACTGAATCTATCCACATGTATAAACTCACCTATATGTCCATCCATAGCATCGACTCTCCAAAAGCACCAAGTCTCTCATTGACTAAATCCAAAGCCATTTATGAATCTTATGCTCATCAATGTCAATAACAAATAACCATGCTAAACCATGTTACTAATAAATAGTGCAAATACTAGCAAACATTTCATCAACATACTGTACACAATCAACCAAGATGAAAGCAAAATAAGGGCACCATCTAAAAATGGTAAATAAACACTCTTTGTCAAACTTGTGACCAAACCGAACATGATTTCCTAACCGACCACAGTCACTTGGTCGACCGACCACCATGGTTACCAAATGACGGACCACGGTTAATCCTAACTGACACCAATCTCTCAATTCAATGTATGATTTTCTTTTTTAACCCTTAAAACTCTAAAAAAATTCTCTATCATCTTCACCTAGCTGAATCTAACCATCAACTTTTAATCCCATAGGGATATCCAGGCACCACAAAATAAAACAAGAAGTGACATCACCATGCGATAAACTCAAAATACCTACAAGCCTGTGAATGTCCTCCAAAACAACTTATGCCTCATGTCACTCTGAATAGTAACACCCTCCTCTCACTCTGCACGTGCATCATGTATCCAATCCTGTAATGCCAACAACCATGGCTTGCTCCCACTAAACATGAAATTCCCTACATTGCCTCTAACACCAAGCTCAAAAGCTAATATGTTAGTGAGAAATAAAACCAGATGAAAGAAAATATAAAATGATTCCATTCTTATCAAAGAATACTTCTACATCACAAAAGTTTGGACTTCTTGTGAAGTAGGTGAATCAAATTATTTTCATCATGTGTACTCAACATCTTTCATTACCTGCAACTATGTCTAACCATGACTTTTCATTGAGGATTGCATCCTTAGACTAGATATCCTTATCCTCAAGATTCCACACAACCAGGAAATAAAAGTCAAACAACACCAAAAATATGGTGTAAATTTTTGCACACTATCCAAACATAATATCAGTTGTTCCAAATGAAAGAAATAAAACATGAACCATATAGAGATACCTGACCCAAAGTCTCAATGGACTAGCTGAGCCAACTCCATCCCTTTTTTATCCAAACATTGAATTGATCTATATTGTTTCTACATGTATGCACTGTGCAAGAAACTTGATCCTCCAAAATAGGACATTGAACCATCCATGCCCTCTTCTACTGTAAGAAACCATGTGCAAACATGTTATCATAGAGACCGACCATGATTTGTTGACCGGTACAGGTTACCCTCTCTGACGTGCCTCGACCGATGTCGGTCTGCTTTAGAACTAACACAATGCCACAAATTGGCATAGGTCACCAAACCAAGTGCCTACTCCGACCAAATCTAATAGTTTTGTTGAGCCATTCATTTCAAGAAGCACCCAAATCTTGCACAAAAACTTAACAACAATAATACATGCAATAAAACTACATCAAGATGAAACACATCACCTTACCAGCACCAAGATACTCAACGCATCTTCAACTGAAGAACATGTTTCTCTGATGGAAACCTCATCTTCATTTTGTGCTAATGTATTCAGCTTCTCTAATGAATCCCATGCATCTAACTACACCAAAGGATGCATAACTACTCCTTTTCTCTCATTCTCAAATCTAGATCTGCAATCCCAAACATGCATGTGTAACCAAAATAATATAAGCACTGCAATACCAAGATAAAACCATACCTCAAAAATGGATCTGAAATCTGACCAACATGCTTATGCCTCCAAAAACCAGGGACACCTCAATAACCAAAATACATTCCATGCATCTTCTTAATTCTTTAGATCTGTGATTTTTGTTTAAAACTAGGCTACCCAAGAATCGCCATAGTCACCTGTAAAAAACCATGGTTACCTCAGAATCGACCATGGTCACCCTACCAATATTGATTGCCACTTAACCGACGTCGGTCACCGTAATCTCAAAGCAACCTTACTCTTGTAACTTTCACTTGAGATTGAATCTCTTCCTATGATCTTCACATCAAGCAAAACAAACCCTGCTCTCATACACCTATCAGTAAACCACTAACAATATACTAAAGCAAAACCTTGCTCTGAAATAACCAAGCTCTGATACCAGTTGTTGGGAATTTGGGACTACATAATAGTGTTATGATTTAATAACAAACAAAATCATGCACACATGATCTAAACAATTCCCAAAATCTACAAAGCAGTGGAAGTATAAACTAGAATAATTCAAATCAAAACAAATTACACACACATAACACAACATGTACCATGGTTCACCCAATGTGGGATACATCCACCAAAGATAGAGATCTCATATATATATATATATATATATACATACAACAAGAGTACAAACCAACTCTTCAATACAAGAGTACAATGCATCTCTCCAAGAGTATCTCCTCTCCTCCAAGAGTATCTCCTCTCCTCCATATCTCTAAACGGATCTCCATGAGTGCACTACAATTATGCCTCCAAACACCACCAACAGATCTCACATAACCCGAAACTACTGCATCTCTAAACTACTACCAAGTTCTCTATGGATCTGTGACAAGACCTCTTACATGGGTCTACCAATGTGTAACCATGACTATGCACCAAGAAGTAAGTTTTCTCTCCATCACTACATGCATAACTTGTGCAAACATGAAGACAACCTCCTCTACAATATCTAGATCTACATGGATCAACAATACAATATGATCTCATGGATCTACAATACAAGACTAGATCTACATGGATCTATAATACAAGATCTCACCAACATGTGGATCTACAAGAAGAAACTCTATGTGCTTTGCATACTATGCAAGCCATTACAATGAGACAATAACTATATAAAGAAAATATAGTAGAAGATGTTACCCTCTTCTCACCATTTAGATGTACTTGTTATTTCCTTCTGTTCAGCTCCTTTCCATGGAGACTTTGTCTTCATGTAACCTGTTCTTTCTTTCTCTTCTTCTTCTTCATCCTCTCAATCTAGGAGAATCAAGGATCTAATTCAATCCTTCTCTTAATTCTACTTCTAAACCCTAGATTTCATGCTTATATAGGTATATACAAACTTAGGGCACAATAGCCATGCATTTACAATTAATAGATATGCTTTAATGCTAA
Organism: Taxus wallichiana var. yunnanensis; assembly: GCA_018340775.1. NCBI lineage: Eukaryota > Viridiplantae > Streptophyta > Pinopsida > Cupressales > Taxaceae > Taxus > Taxus wallichiana. Next base: position 111,068,070 of record CM031239.1, read on the forward strand.
AAATAGATCTAATTCCCAAGAGTTAATTAAAACACTCCCGCACATGTAACCGGTGACGGTTACCCTGACCAATGGCAGTTCATTTGCTGACCGATGGTGGTTCTTATGCTGACCGATGGTGGTTAATATGCTGACCGACGTCGATTACTGTGTAAACTAGCAAGGTGTAAAATAATCTATTTGTGAAGCAATTCAACTCCACAATCCTAACACTTAGACGTGTCAAGGTATGTTTATAATAACTACAAAGTTGTTAAATCCATAGAGAAAGAGAAGCTTTCATGTCTTGAGCTGATAAAGGAATTGTCCAAATTGATAAGGATTTGTGCTAATGTATTGAGAAAGATTATGAAGTTCTTAATCTTCCATCAAAGAGTCTCAAGTGGATATTGTGAATGCATAGTGCATATTAGAGGTATGTCCAACCATTCTTAATAAGGTGAAAAGCTAAGTTTGGTAAGAGGTATACAAAAGTCATATTAAGTCTATGCAATAAATATTGAAGGCAACATTGTTGTCTCAAGCACATGTAGACACAAAATCACGCACTTTGAGTCATTAACTAGTCTCGATCATATACTACTATTTACATGACTCCTAAGTAATAAAAGTACTAATTAACCCATGTCTTTTTCCATCTTTTGTTACATTTTGTAATTATTTTTAGTCTTGCACCTTTATTGGCCTATCAACGTCAGGTGCCCTCATCCCCTTTGGGTGCCCCTATCCTCTTTACACTTTACTCTCACTTTTTGGGTCTTTTTATCCATTTGAGCATCTTATATTTTTGGTAGTTGTCCTTTTCAGGGTTAGTTATGAAATTCAAGCAAGGGAATCATATAAATATAAAGTCATGTGATCATAATAAGGGACCCAAAGCTAAGCATCTACTATCTCTACCTAAGGTTGTATCCATCAAAGACATCTATAGATCCATTTTCATCCATCTAGCTCTATCACATGGGACACAAGGTTGTTTCATCTACATCACACTTCATAGGAGGGGAGCCTATTTTTTCCATGCACACATTATTTACATTCTACATCTAGTTACTTACTCGCTACTCACAAAGTGTGACTGACACAAGAGCAACCTAGGGAACAATTACACACACACACACACACACACCTAGAACTACATTGGGTCTAAGATGTAGTGCAAGACTCAGTGATAAGTCCATCAATTTGGAAGTTGAGGATAGTTTGACCCTTCATATGTATCTTTCTTTTTTAGAGTTTTTATGCTTTTTTGGGGTTTTGCATGTGATTCTTTCATTCCAGATTTATAGCGACGTTCGAGAAAAGTTCAGTGATATACACACAATAATAAGTGAATAAGTGTGAAGCTCTAGTGACCCTGTCAAAACCGGGTTCTATCCATTTCCACATAACATGGCACCCAGATTCTATACCAGGGTGCCCTAGGTGCCTCGATCCCATTTTTCAGGTGCCCCAATCCATCTAAATCACTCAGATCTGCATTTTCTTAGGCTCATGTGCGACAGTTTCCCATTCTTGTTCAGTTGGTCTCCACTGTGACAAAGTCTTTCGACCTCTACAAATCAGCTAAGGCTCTTCTAACCCTCTTTGCACATTAGGGTTTTTACATTTCATTGCTTAGTTTGCTTGGGTTATTTATTTTATTTATTTATTCGTTATTTACTACAAACTTGCATTAGATTAGGCTAATAATATTTACATTTTAGCATAATCATTTTAGTGAACCCCGACATGAAAGTGGATTAATCTTGGTGATGATGTATATCACACAGTTCCTCCTCCTGCATCAAGGGATCTTGACTTTCTAGTTGCACATACTGACACTTCCCCACTGATCATTTTTTTCTTTGATCATGATTATCATGTGACTTTCACTTCTAACCACTTACATATTATTACATCTATCGATTTGTCTCTATTAATAATATAGCAAGGTTGACTCATATTGGCCCATCAACGCATGTTCTATTCCACTTCTCATCACTATTGGCTATCCACTATCACAAATTTCATATCCGATGAAAAATTCATATGGTGTTTTCAAACTTCATGTTATGGTATACCCTCTCACTATGCTTATACCCTTCCTTTTCGGACAAACAATCAATGGGTGCGACATGCTTTTAGGCCTCAATTGGATTTGTAGGTCTAAGTCTATCATCTCCATGAATCATTTGCATTTAAAATTCATTCATAATAATCAATTCATTTCTATCGATGGTGTGTCACCTTTTAATCCATGGTCACACCCTCCTCTCACATTGGCTAATGCATCGCAAATGCAAGTACGCCACGACCCATAAAACTCAAAGCACAATCTACTCCTATCTCACCTACTCATGCATGTTTTACACATTCTCATTACTCGTTAGTCCAATATACCGGTATAGGCCCATTCCTAGGATAGTTAATACATCTCAATGTAAATCACCACCTCATTTTATTCCATGGAGGTGTCCATCACCGACGCTTTTTGCTTCATATAGATCTCCATCACCTACACATTTTGTTACATCGAGGTACCCATCATATACTCATCCATCGCATGCACATAGAATTCACTCACTTGTGTAACGTCTATCTACTATTCCACCACTCTTAGAACATGATCACATGCTTTCATCACCACAATCATCAAGTAGAGGACCTCTATCCTTTACTTTTATCGGATACTTCACTCACCATTATACCCTTGGGGGCATTACACTTGTGCACTACCAAAAATCTTGCAAAGCTAAATATCTAGACTAACACCACATAATATGTTAACAAAGCTAAGAATTAACAATAGTACAACATCAATATCTTAGCTTATTGGAATGCTTAAGAAAACTAACATGATATCAATCAATCTAAGTTAAATCATGCCTACTTAGTGTGAATTGCTAATTAAAATGGACCTATGAAGACCACTAGCAAATCAAATTGGGTTGTTTCTACTTCACAATGGTGAAAGGATCTCTCTAAAAATGGCTACAAGGCCATATTATATATTCCTCTACTAACCAAGCATGAAGATTGGATGCAAAGATTGAGCAAGCTAATCCATCAATGGAAGTAAGGATCTTGATCATATGTCTTATATGATTAATACTATTCAAAGTATGGTGTAAAGTATGAAGGTAGGTTCTTAGTCCTTTTTACAGTTTTCTATTTAGGAAAACTTGCATCTTGGTGCATGTGGGACTAAAAAGGATAAATTAGATTAAGGATTGTTTATCATGATTAGTGAAATTAACAAGTGGTTGATATGGAAAGTGTCTTAATTAACCACTTAGGGTCAATTAAGAAGTTAGGATAAGATTTTGAAGCCTTTTGAGATGTCTTGGAGGGAAAAGGGGTGATTTTGAATGGTTGGAATAGGGGTATTTGTAACACCTTTGTCATCCTTTCATCTATACTTGCTCATTGTGAAATGGATTGCAACGTTGACATGTGATTTTTCTTGAGTTGTTGCTCTATAAAACAGATTAAATCATGTTGCTAGATTAATGTTTATCTCAGTTGGGATTTGTGTGATTAATAATCCATTTATTTCCATGTACTCTTGAATTGTGATGTTTACTTAATTGGTTCAGTAAAATTAACTGGATGTCTTCTTGTGGAAAGTTGAATCTCATCTTGGAACTATTTGGTAAGCTGGTAAAATTGGAAAATTATCCTAAGTCAATAATAATTGATTATTATTATTGAGAATCGATTAAGAAAATACCTTGGATCAGTTTCATTGATCCAAGGCATTCCCTTAATTCGATCTATAATTTTGATTAATGCAAGAGATTGCAATTGTTCATTTGTTTGTGGATTATCAATTCATACTAATTGATCTTGGTGACTTGTTCCAGTTTTCCTATGATTCAGTCCTATATTGAGGGTTGGAAGGTGTTGAGAGCTAGCTCGAGCTAGCACTACTTTGTTTGAAAAACATATCCCAACTGGTAAGGTTCGGTTATGGCATTTATTAAAGCCTAGGCTATGACTAATGTTTTGATAACACTTGAATTCCTAATGGTCTAACCTAGACCTAAGGCATATGAATTAAGTTGATTTCCTAATAACCTAACCTAAATGATCTATGCCTAATTGTAATGTTGCTAAGTTTAATCTAAACCCTAACCTATGATGGAAAGGGACTCGGATCCTAGCTTGATGTTGACCCTGGTTGGCATTGGGAAGGGGGATACATGGTCAAATGGAAAGTTGGTGGTTGCCGCCACCCTTGCATGTATTGGAGCTTTGATTTAATTTGCATTAATGGTGGACACCACCACTCCTTAGCGGTAAGCCAAATTTGAATTTGGTAGGTTGCTAAAAATGACTCTAACAAGGTTGTTTGGTTAGCTAAATAGTTAGAAGCTAACCTAGAGGAAGTTGGAGGAAGTTAGTGGGTTAGCGGGATGAACAGACCATCCTGGCAAGCATTGATGATTTGGAAAATCATTCCAAACTGCCTAGGGAAAACATGTTGGATTCGGTGAAGGCAATATTGTTTTTGGATTTCCATTTGGTCATTTTGTCTCTCCTTCTCACTCTACAAATGGAGGTTTTGGGTGTTTGAACTGGTTTTCGATTTTGGTTTGAATCTTTGCTTCTTTGTTTCATGGAGAGACTATTTGGGAAGATTCCAATGGAAAGGTGGAGAAATTTTTAAGAAGATTTTCGCTCGACTATAGAAGCTATCATGAAGTTAGAAGAAGGGTCTTGGGAGTTGGAAGAAGACTTTGGGAAGCTCTACCAGGCATGATAGGCTCTAATCTTGTGCAAAACTTGCTTTATCTAATTAGTTTGTAAAAAGAACTCTGCTTATTATAGAAAGCATTTTGGGGTTCTAGGTTTTTATTATTGCTCAATAAAATGAAATTTTTTGTTTGGTAAGTAGTTGTTTGAACTAGTTTTTGATCTTGCAATTGTATACTTGTTTTATCATGGTTGAAATGTCAATTTTCTTCACATGATTGGTTTGGATGTTTTGAAATGAACTCGCCATGACTGTAATGGAAATAATAAGTGTATTTTCAAGTTGCATTTGCATATATTTTACAAATGGGTTTTGCAGTGTTGTTATCGATCTTTGTGTTGTTAGTTTTGATGGTTATGGAACTGCCTATGCTTATCTTTTAAATAAAATAATGACCCTATGTTGTGGGTTGAATGGGAACTCGAGCACTCAATCGAGTTAGACTGGTATTGTTTAAGGATATTACTATCTATCTTAGGTCTGTTTTTTAATCTTGTTTTGAATACTCAAACTCATGATCAATGTAACTGTGAGTTCATGGGGATTTTTCTTCTTGATCACCCTCATGTGGGTGAGTTATTTCTCAACCCAGTTGGGTATGATCTCGGTTGTATTATTTTGTGATCGATTTGAAAAAAATTGAGTTTTCGATAACTTGAGTTGGGTTAGATCTTAACTGAAGCTTCTAGGTACTGTTCATACCCATTGTGATTAATTGCATTCTCTATTATGTGTAAGTAGGTCACTAGACTATTCTTTGATTTAGCCATTCGGATTTACTTTTTTAATCGTGGAGGTATCTATTTCCCAGGTCGTATGAACTTTGGGTCCTTCTATTTCATCATGGTGACTATTATATTTTCTTCTATATTGTCAGGGTAGACGGTTTGGTGTAGTATTGGATAGGACAATGCAAACGGTCTTGTGGTAAGATGGACCTATAACAATGATTGTTTTGAACCAAGGAAGTTTAAATGTCTACCTGGGAGTTATTGTGAATCGTCATGTGAACTGCATTCAACTCTTTAGGTCCTATGAATTGTTCAGCTCTTTAGGTAGACTTCCATGTTGTGCAACAGATCTTGAACTATTATATCTTTTGGTATGTCCAAGTTTTGATCATTGTTTTTAATGATCTTAAATGGTTAGGTTGTATGGTTGGAACCTTAACCTAGACCAGTTAGATGGTTTTATAAACTTGCTTGAGTTTTGATCAATCTAAATTCTTATCGATCCTTGATCATACGAAGATGATCAAGGATATCGTTAGTCATTTTGAAAGGTTATTTGATTATGAGCTTTCTCTGCCTTGGTTGAATCATTTCATTGCTCAGTCTAAATGATGTATTCGATTAGGTATGATTATTTACCAGTCATGTATGGGATACTTGTATTGACTTAATACTATCTCCTTGATGATTATATGTATTGTGTATTCCAAATACTTGCATGCACTCTAAATTAGTTGAAGTCAAGTTGTTTTTATATAGATGGCTTGTCTGATAAGTTAAGATTGATTTGGGCCTTGAGAGCTTGTTGTTGTTACCCTTATGCTCAGCTATATAAACCTTTAAAACCTTTATATTGTTAGATTGTTGGAATGGAATTAATTTTTAATATAATTGATTGGATTCGAGTAAAATGTTTTAACCATGTAGTATGGGTTGCACGATTAAGGAATTTCTACTCTTTCTTGCCCATTTGTTATTATGTATACTTGGCTTTGCTTTATTGGTGTGATATTGCTTAAGTGAGAATGTATACTTGTATATTTTGAGGTTACCTATTTGGTTAGATAATGGATGAATGTTAAATTTGTTTGTTGATAGTCTTCTAGTTGATAGAAATCAGACTCGTTTGGATGTTAGATGCTAACATTGCAGGGTTTTGTGATACACTTGAGTATGGTACTTCTGAAGTGTTCAAATAGGAAAAGATATTTCTAAACCCTTGACTGATTTCTATTAATAAGTAGTGTTCCTTTTCAAAGTTGTTAGTTAGAACATATGGTTCCAAGGATTTAGCTCCTATCATGCTCAATTCAAATGAATAGCAGATGTTAACGCTCTTGCAGATAAATTTCATGAAAAAGGAAAAGAGGAAGACTTATGGAAAGCTACATTTATTCTATTGATTGAAGAAATGTAGTTTGATGAAAAGATTATGTTTCATTTACTAAATTATTCTTATGAATAAGTGTTTAAGGCCTAAGGCCAGTTATGTAAATTGTTGAAAGAATTTGAATTATTATTGTCTACTTGAATTGACATCTTAAATTGGAAGTGATTGAAGTGGTTGCTTGAATCATTCTCTCTTGACTGGATTAGTTGTGTGTGAATGATGTTTTCAATTTAAAGAGTTCTTTCACTTGGAAAGTAAGCTTGTAGGGAATCAGATGATATGCATTGCTCTACTTCTTGACATTGATTAATAATCTTGGGAAGTTATATGAAATGTTACCAACTTTATATTGTTATTATAAAGCAAGGAATATTATTGTTGATATTTGAATATGAGGAAAAAGGGAATAGATAGGAATCATTTCCTTTTAAATGATTTATATGAAAGGTATAAATATAATGTCTTATCTATGAAATAGTTATTGGTTGTTATAACTTTTAATTACTAAAATCATTTGGTTAAGACAATAACGAATAAGTTATATTTAAACAAGTTATATGTTGTGGAATTTAAGTTATGAATGACTATGCTTAATTACACCATTACGAACAATACTTGTATGATTGTTTTATGAGGAACGATATAAAACAAAAAGGGTTGCATGACTAATAGTAAAGGGATTCAGACCTTAGGGATAATCACAAAGAGTACTTAATCTTATTAAGTACATATAAGAACCTATCTTGTAAAAAGGGATCTAAGTGATTATACTATAATGCAATCTATCTATCCTAATAGACGAATAAGTACAATAATGAAAAGGAATTGTACTTAAGAAGGATAGGAATGATAACATGGGGTTAGATGTATAACTTGAACTAACCTTTAAGGCATTAAGAACAAAGTTCTTCTTGCTGCAATAATGAAGTCATAAATATGATACATATTTGACTTACATGCATAATGTAATTATGTTATGAAGCCTTGATAAAGGGGGTTGTCCACTATTTGGAATAGAATGAACCCTCCGAATAGGTTATGAGGTGGATGTGGAATATCCTTCCATCCTAGATGAGTTATACTTAGGGGATAGTGTTTAACTAAGTTATAACCATTTGAATAGTTGAATGACTTATAGGAAAGTGAATGTAAGTCAAGAAGAGCTATTGCGGGTTGAAAGCATAGAACCCATTGGAGTAAAGGAAATGAACTTAAAATGCTCCTAAGTATGTTTGGATGTATGTGGTTGCTTCCCTACAATATACTTAATATGTTTCTAAGATTCTTAGTCAACTAAAGGAGATTTCATACTCAAAGGAGATTAAGTAATGAGCAGAAATAAATCTGCAGATCCTTCTTATTGATTTAAGTAGAAACATAATGTTCCTTATTGGAATGTTGATAGAACCTAAGTTAGTCCTTAGGAATGACACCTAAAGGCTGAAATTAACTAGGGTGGGATTAACAAGCTGCAAATTAAAGGGATTAATGAACTTGTTAAGAAGGGAGGTTTAGATTTCTGGGACTTAACAGTTGTTGCGAAAGATAACAACTTCTCGCACAATACCCATATATTGAAAAGGTTCATTAGGTGGTTACTGTGGAGCAATCGTTATGATGCAATAATCCATTTAGCTCCTCTAATCAAGGCCATATCGGAATGGGATCTCAATTTATTATTATACACTAGGCAGTGATGAGCCATGGTGCTGTGGCCAATGTCAACTTGCATTGACTACGAGTGAGGGAGTGGATTTGAAATGATGGGGTTGATTCGAACATACTTGGTTACTTTTAATCACCGCATGTGCATACTATCTACACTAGCCCATGGGTTCTATCTCTTCTTAGTGTCTAATAAGGAAATGGGAAGGATTGACATAGGTCAAGAAAGTCTAATCAAGATAACAATTTCAAGTGTGGTGAAAGACATATTCCTTCATGGAGTATGTCGTCTTGGAATATAGGCATGGAAAACATGTCTAAAAAAAGGCCAAAGTATCGTGAAGTTGCTGGTTACGTTGTCTTAAATTCACCAGACTAAGGTGTGGGATATAGGATGGGTACTTGTAACAAGTACCTAGATAAGCCCTTGGTCAATTGCACTTGATGAGCCCTTAAATGAAAAAGGAACCACAAGTATATTGAGTATACAATGAAATGAAATATGAGAGATGGTTTTATACCGAGTCATCATTGAAATGAAATATGAGAGATCGGTTTTACGCCGAGTCATAACAACTGCATATGGTTATTGTTGTAGGATTGATTAGCATATTTAATGTGGTTCTAAATGTTGAATTTAGAACAGAGAACATTGATATAAAAATAAAATAAAAAAATCCCTTGCTTTTGTAATCATGAAATAGGGATGTTACAATACTATCCAATAAGAAGGTTTATTGACCAAATACAAGGGTAAATAGGCTTAATTAGCTAATAATCGCTAATTGTTTGCTCGAAAGAGGATAATAACTAACGATGTGTCGTCAATTGGCATCCGGAATGTGATAGAGGTTAGTTAATCAACAAAGTGTTGTTAATTAACCAAAATAGAGGGAAACGTTAGTTAATTAGCAAAAATCACTAATTATAACGGAAATGGTAAGAATGAGGGTAATTAGTGTACTTTTAGCAATAAAATTGCATAAGTGGAATTTAGGTGTCTACATGTTTGAGGTGAAGTAAGTGACATCACTTCAAACATAGTAGACAAGCATAAACAAGTAAATTTTGAAGAATGAAGGATGCCCCCTCAAGTGTCGATGGGGTGATAAAAGAAGTCAATCGACGATCAAAAATTTGATGGAAACGGATAGAAGAAATAGGGTAGGGATAAAAATGATTTTAATTGCCTAGGTGTTTTGGAAGAAAAATGAATAGTGATAAGACATGATAGTGAAGAATATAGGAATAGATTTTACATCCAATCGTTCAATAAACAACTATGTTTCATCATGTTTCTCGTGATCTACATCATCGGCCCTTATTAAAATAAATGCATACAACAAAAGTGTAAGATAACATGAAAAGCTATATTACTAACATTTGTTCATTGCTAAAAATGTGTAACTCCATGCAACATACATAATGCAATGCAATATGAGAAATTAAACCAACTAACCTAATAGAGAAATAAGTACAATCACACATACTCAAATAAATAATGTTTAAGACAGTTGCACCAATGTTTTTGTTATCAAGCTTCAGTTCTTGAATGTTTGTGTTTTAACGACAAGGGTTAAAAATGGTGCCCCAAGAAAGGATACATGCGAGGGGAATAACGGAGGACACAAGTAGTCCCATGAAAAATCATTTTGTGCTATGAAACAGTCTCTAACAACTCATTGTTGCACGGGAGTACCAACATAGTAAGCAAACTAGCTTTGTTAATGGAGGTAGATCAAAATGATCCATGAGTCATTTGAGACAAGAACAAACAAGAACTTAAGAAAGATGTTTTGTAGGACAAATTTTGATGTTCAAGGACAATGCATTTGATACATGCTTCAGCTATGTGCATGTTGTTTACCAATTTTTGAAAAAAATTGAATTTTACAATTTTTGGATTTTTAATTATTTTACTAAAAAGTTTGAAAATGTTTTAAATTTTACAAAAAAGCTGGATTTTTGATGATTTTACCTATGTTTTGGATTTTTGAAAGTTTCTACCAATATTTTGGATTTTCAAAAATTCCAAAGCTATGTATTGAGGAGTAACTAAGAAGCGTGGATGCCCTCGGCGTTAGATGGGACATACTGAGGGCGCAAGAATGTCATGTGTATGTGCAAGAAGGTGAAGATAAAAAGTTGCCCCTAGTGTTGGATGGGACATACAAGGGCATAATGCTATGCACATGTGCAAGAAGGTGAAGATGAAAAGTTTCCAAAGGCATAAATTAGATGGGAATGTACAAAAGCAAACTCTTCATGCACGAAAGTCGGATCAAGGCCAATATGGATAGGTCCAATGTGTGGGAATGATTTATTTTCAAAGTTGATTTGTGAATGGATGGTGGAAGGATAGTTGTACATTTCTCCACTACCAGCCATAGCCCCGACGGAGATGTATTTGATTCTAGTCACAACATTGCTCTACTATCATCCAGGCATCCATAGCCTCGATAGAGATTATTGGAAATACCCCAAGAGAGAGTTATATATCAATTTTTTTCTTTTGATTTTTGATTGTTTTTTTGCTTTTTAAAAATTTATTTCAGCTCTCTTGATTGTTTTAACAAGGGGTTAAGAATCACTTATGGCTTGATGGAAGGATGTGGAAGTGATTATGGTGACGACATTGGTCAAGTGTCAAAAAGACATCCAAAAATTCTTCAAGACGAGTTTATTAGATGTTAATTGTAATAAGATCTCTATGAGGTCAGTCGTTCTTTAATTTAGCAAGGTGATGAAAGACCAAGGTCAAACGGATACCAAAGAGATAAATGTCGCAAAATGCGTGCGAATAGACTAACCAAAATATCATCAAAGGGATGAAAATGGTGGATGACATGCAGAGGGATGGAAAGAAAGGGAAGAAAGAACATCCATGTGTATACAATACCGATTGCAATGTTTGATCTTTGTACCTTTTTTTTTTGTATTGTTTTAATGTTTTCTCATTTTTTGTATTTTTGAATTTTTTTGATTTTTTAGATTTTGGGAAATTGGGACCAATCAATGTCAATCTATGTGATAAGATCCAACAAAAATGTTCACGATTTCCTTGATAAGGGATATTAAGCATGTTTTCTTATCAAGAGTCATATTATCTCCGATCTCAATGATCATGGTGAGCTCATACTCAACAAATGACTGTAATTTATCTTGAAACATGGATTTCGTATGTGGGAGCTTGAGTTCCCTATCAGAGGTTTATGCACTTTGCGCCATACTTGATGGTTATGTTGGTGTGCATTCTTGAATTGTGCTTGATTCTAAACTTTATGATTGTTTAAATTGTTGGGAGCTTTAGAGCTCTTGGAATTTTTGATCTTAGCTTGATAAAGAAACTGTTTGGGTTTCTATAAGCTAATATGTGACTTGTCTGATCCCGATAAGTGGGAGAATAAAGTGGATGTTTAGAATTGATGTGAGAAATGATGGTGGGCTTGCCACAATCATTGATAAAAGGAGGATAATGTGATGGAAAAAAAGGATATGGTCCAAGAATTAAAGAGGATGGGCTACCAGGAGGTGTCTCATAGACTAAAGATGAAGGGACTACTAGGATATGGCCCAAGTATAAGAGGATGGGCTACCAAGAGGTGTCCCATAGACTAAAGATGAAGGGCTACTAGGATGTGGCCCAAGTATAGAAGAGGATGGGATACCCAAAGGTGATCCATAAATAGAAGATAAAGGGATACTAGGATGTGGCCCACATATACAAGAAGATGATGGGCTACTGTGGTGACGTGATCAAGGTGAGATTTTGATTGAGGAACCATGATAGATAAAGAATGATTGGGTAATGAGAAGATCGATCATGGATCAATGCCAGACCCAGGCATTTCATCATGTAATGAAGAATGTGAATATGAAATAATAAGAGGAGGTTCAAGTGTGATGATCTTGGGTCTTCCTCTGTTTCATGATAAAAGGAATCAACCTCTTCCCCACAATACGTGAATGTATTGAGGTCTAAAGAGAATTATTTCTCACAACCTTCTAGAGGAATATCTTCATGTACCCCTATAAATTCTCCAATCACTTCTTCATTCTGAAATGAATCGATCGGTATGTTGTTATTGGTCGACCATAAGAGGTTGATTGGAAGAAATAGGTCCAACAAGTGTGGAAGATTTAGAAGATGTTTGATGAGGGGAAGGTTTGACCTTATTATGTCCACAAAGGAATTGGATAGTGTGTCAAAAATATATCTTAGCACATCATTTCTTATGAATTATTTTTCGTGGATGCAAACATCGATCTTTAGAAGATGGATGAGGATATAGTATGATATTGTTGAAATAGCTCAAGGGCCAAAGAGGGATTGAGATTCTGATTCATAGAATAATATGACTCAAGAGATAAAGTAGACTTAGATTTGGATGTCTTGTAGCGTGGAAGAAGATGACATGGGTTCCCCCATAAGATGACGTAGTGCCGGTAAACACATAGGATTGTTCAAAAATTCCTTAAAGTGTATATAAGTTGACTTGAATAATGATTAGAAGAGGACTTTGAGCCACAAAAATATTCAATGGAGGAAGACGTCGTTGAGGTGATTGATGAAGGAGGTCCTATGGAGAAAGGAAGGACCGCGACTCAAGATTTGAACTAAAGGAATAGTTTACATTAGAATCTTCAGAAGACCGAGGGGAATCAAAAGAATAGTTAAGATTGGAATCTTCAGAAGACTGAGAGGAATTAGAAGAATCATAATCATACCACCGACTATGAGAAGAAGAAGGGAAAAGAGGTGGATCGAACGGGTTCTCTAGCACAAAGAACCAACCAAGGTTTAGTCATGATGGGCATCTTTTGATGGGAATGCGAGAAACCTAGGTTCCCTATTGTCATAAGTATGAGGAACCATGTGATAATCAGTCATGGTTGGCATTATTGAGTACAAATTCCTAGACCTATATGGTGATTGAACTCCTTCACGGTGAAGAAATTTCTACGTCAATTTGAGCAAAACATAACATGAAACCAACTAGACATTTTACAAATTTATACCCTAGAATAAACCAAGCAACGTAATGACATCAAATCATCACAAAGAATGTCAAATAAAGAATGGTAACAAATCCAAAGGCAATATGAACCAAGGATACCATAGAATAATGAATGACACACTAATCACAATATTATATAACAAGAATTATCTAGGACAAAACAATTAAGTACAAGACTATAATCCAATCACAAAAATAGTTTACTCCCTATGTTTTCCAAGATAGGTTTAGTGCAAATAGTGACAACACAATATCACCACTTAGGTCAAGTTTAAAATAAACAAGACCTAAATACTAAGAAAGTGTTGACGTGATCTCCCAACAAGGTATACTAAAACTAGTTTTTTTAGATATAAACAAAGTCCAAGTATTTGAAAATGGAAGTTACAAATGCGAGTAACGTAACAACACTATTTGGACACGTAATCAAGCTTTGTAAGAAAAGTAAGTTTTTAGTATCAAAATGATGTTATCACGATGCGAACAATGTAACGTCAACACTCTAAAAAACTTAAGGAAATTTTAGGATAAAAACTAAGCCTAAGTATATCAAGAAGTTGTTATGTGTGTGAGCAACATAACAATACAATTTAGAGACTTAGACAAAGTTTCACAATGGAAACAAGACGTAAGTATCACAATTTTATGGCTATAATGTGGGCAGTGTAATAACTCAAATGAATTCAATGATGAGACAACCTAACTATAATATGAAATCTTGATTATGGGTATCGAGACAATGGCTACCAAGATATAAAGACATACCAACACACTTTCAATGTTTACCATCCAGTCTCAAGCAAGGATGAATGTAAACGGGTGTAAAAGTGGTGGACATAATCAATCAATAGCACTACGTATGTATGTTTTATTTTGTCCCAAATGGGCAACAAGAAAACAAAGGAGTAGACCAAGTGGTGATGAAAAGTACTTGGTGTAACTTTGGGAGTTTTGCCTTGTCTTAGGACAAGTGAAAAACTAGGACAAAGTAACACTTCGTAAATTTCGTGATGAAAAATAACACATGGTTTCAACTTTAATGGACTCTCCCCTTATTTGAATAACAAGGTTTTGACTCCAACAAATTTTCACGTTGTGAAATCTCTTTGAAACACAATGTCTAAAGTCAAATTGGCTCCAAGCCACAAGCTTCCTATTGGTTCACTCTCTAGGTGTCACAAACTATCTCTGTGAGCATGGTTTGCCAAGAAATTCACACTAACTAAATCTTGGAGTATCTCGGATTTACTTTACCCCCTTCAATACAATGAGAAATAAATTACATTCAATTGTATCTCACTAGGGTCGTGTGAAGATAATTTTGATGCTAATCTCTCCAAGGCGTACTAATCAATTGGGTAGTGGAGCACTTTCCCATTTTATCCACAAGGTTCCCTCTTGCGTGGACTACTTTGGGGTTCCTGGGAGAATCCTCGGGTATTATGGCTTATGCCAAGGTACTTCTCCGAGTTTAAAGTGGATGAGTTGTAGCTCTTAACCGAAACTTGCAAGTACAGTGTGTTGAATGATGTGGTGTATTTTTTTATCTTTTGGATTAAGAAATTTGGTTTAGACCACCATTGGCAACCTGCAACACACATGTAGTTAGAGTTTTGTTTAGATTCTCCTTTCTTTGGAAATTGTTAGGTCCTACACACAAATAGTTAGTAGTTATCCAAAAATATCTACAATATCATAAAAAGAGGATTAAATGTTGTTTTTGATTCTCAAGATATTTCCAAGGATGCAAGAGAAGAGCATACACAACAAGCAACCCAACTAGATAACAATGAAAAACTTGTAAATCAAATAACCACCATAATGCTTTGTAAATCAAGGTTCATTCCCAATTAATCCAAGTGCTTTTTAGTGAAAAACTAAAGTTGTTTTTGATTCTCAAGATCACACAATGGTGCAAGAGAAGAGCATACACAAGCTTTAGCTTTAATTATTTATCAATGAAAAAAAAATTAAATCAAAGGATCATACAAATGCCTTATAAAAATTTCATTCTTGATGTAGCCTAGAATATACCCACAAAATCCCGAGGCGCACTGACACATCACTCAACCTAAACTGAGTGCTCACCCAAAGTGTGCAAGGGTACTGCTTGCCCCTCTTTAAAGCATCTTGTCCATGATGTTAACATGAATGAATGTATATTTCAAATCCATAAAAAATAATTAATTAAACCATAGTGCATAAACTAGATCTAGATCTAAACCATATGAAGGAATAACTAAACAATTACTATAATCAGATTTACCATGCAAGATCCATGTTCAGTTACATCCAACACCAATATCCAGCCAATAAGATCCATTATATTAATATTGTAAAACTCAGAAGCTTCTTACATACATCATAAAGTCACCATAGTCATGTGTTAACAATCTTGCAAAGATAACACTCAATAAGGAATCGTCTAAACCGTGCAAATCAATACATATTTATAGGGGTACACACAAATAGTTGACATTCCTTCATCGCCCATGCACCTTCAAAATAGGCTATATGGTAATAATAGCCATGTGCCCTATACATGAGAATATAAAGCATGCAAGCTTGCTAATAATAGATTATTTAATAATACAATTGTAGTATAATCCTTATTATTATCTCCAAAACTAGATAACACTCGAAAACTGCTAGTTCAAAATAGCCATAATGCGTGGTCTACAAGTTTTATGTAAAATGTGCTCCACACTCTATGTCTAAAATAGTCCAAATTTGTAAATGGATAATTCTTGATTCAACATCTGCTGGTTCAAGAGAAGAGCATACACTATTATACTTTCACGCGATAATGCGCCCTATTTCAAATGTGCCTAAAAGCCGTGCTTTAATACTTAAGTTGTATTTTATCAGCTCAACAATTCCCTTAAGCATAAAAATGAATAAAGAAATTTCCCACTTACTCTAATGTTATAAAAATAAGGTTTAAATTTGCTTTTGATTCTCAAGATCACACAATGGTGCAAGAGAAGAGCATACACAAGATTTATCCCAAACTCATACAAAGCATGGAAATAAAAGAATTCATCAAAACTTAAGAAAATGTTAAAAATATAGAGATAAAAGTTGTTTTTTATTCTCAAGATCACCAAAAGGTGCAAGAGAAGAGCATACACAAGCTTTGGTCTACATCAAGTAAAGCATGGAAAAACAACATTCATCAAAGCATTAGACATGTTAGAAAATGACTAGTTTTCTAAAAAATGAAAACCCTAAATTTTGGTAACTATAAACCCCAAATTTATGTTTCCATTACGTATTTTTATTCAATACCTTTCCAACGCTAAAAAATGGAGTCTTTTCGAGTTCAGGAGCAAAATTTATGGCCTCTGGAAAATCCTTGTGTATCAACAATGTTGTGCATGTTCACCAATAGCATATGAACATGACTCTATTTAACAAAAAATAGTAAGTGTTGCACTTGCACACCCAAAATAGCATATGCGCACTGCAATAGGATATGTGTGACTCTATGTAACAAACACAAAAAATCAGACAATTTAAGTGTTGCGCTTGTGCAAGAATAACATATGTGCATGGTATTATGTAGATCATCAAATCACGGGATTTTTGACAAAATTCTCAAAAAGATCCAAAATTTATCAACTTGAATCAAATTTGACAACACCTTACCTCATTTGATCCTACAAAGAACATAAAAATAAAGCAATTACAACTAATCTAGCTAAGAAACCTCATATTTATCAAAAATAAAGCAAGAGAGGGTAAACCAAAGACTTTAAATCAAAACTTTGAAACTAATCTAAAAGCTTGAAAATGAATGCAACATGGACAAGGAGTGATGTCTCACCAGCATGCCAAATGTGCACTACCAAAACTCTTGCAAAGCTAAATAACTAGACTAACACCACATAGTCTATTAGCAAAGCTAGGAATTAACAATAGTAACATCAAGATCTTAGCTTATTGGAATGCTTAAGAAAACTAACATGATATCAATCAATCTAAGTTAAAGCATGCCTACTTAGTGTGAATTTCTAATTAAAATGGACCTATGAAGACCACTAGAAAATCAAATTGGGTTGTTGCTACTTCAAATGGTGAAAGGATCTCTCTAACAATGGCTATAAGGCCATATTAGATATTCCTCTACTAACCAAGCATGAAGATTGGATGCAAAGATTGAGCAAGTTAATCCCATCAATGGAAGTAAGGCTCTTGATCATATGTCTTATATGATTAATACTATTCAAAGTATGGTGTAAAGTATGAAGGTAGGTGCTTAGTCCTTTTTATAGTTTTCTATTTGGGGAAAACTTGCATCTTGGTGCATGTGGGACTAAAAAGGATAAAGTAGATTAAGGATTGTTAATCATGATTAGTGAAATTAACAAGTGATTAGCATGTGAGGTGCCTTAATTAACCACTTAGGGTCAATTAAGAGGCTAGGATAAGCTTTGAAGACTTTTGAGATGTCTTGGAGGGAAAAGGGGTGATTTTGAATGGTTGGAAGAGGGGTATTAGCCAATAAGAAGGTTTATTGATCAAATACAAGGGTAAATAGGCTTAATTAGCTAATAATCACTAATTGCTTGCTCATAAGAGGATAATAACTAACGATGTGTCATCAATTGGCATCTAAAATGTGATAGAGGTTAGTTAATCAACAAATCATTGTTAATTAACCAAAATAAAGGGAAACATTAGTCAATTAGTGGAAATCACTAACAATGAGGGAAATGGTAAGAATGAGGGCAATTAGTGCACTTTTAGCAATAAAATTTTGTAAAGGTAATTCGTGTGTCTATAATTTTTATCTCAGCCCCATTGATGACACACATCTTCTACTACACACATATTAGCATCAACCATTTCCCGATGACACACTCTTGTGCTTCGATTCACACTAGACTCTTGAGGGTATTCTATACACATGAACCTTACACACTTTGCATGGTAGACACTACACACTACCCATCCTCATACATCCTACATCTTTGTTTAAACATCATCTTACATTTTACATCCTACATCTATTATGTGTCATTCACACTTTGTGTTTCATACACCTATATCATCTCCACATCTTATGCATCTTACACATCTACTTTTACATGCTGCACTCACCAACCGATGATGCACCCTTGTGCTTCGGTTCACACTCGATTATTGAGGGCATCCTATACACATGAACCTCACCCATTGCACAATATATACTACACATCACGCATCTTCCACATCCTACATCTTTGTATATACACATCATCTTACATCTTACAATCCTACATTTTAGATCACGTTGGCTAGATTTTTTGCATAGCTGAAAACCTAGGCAGTCATGAGATAAATCTCCCTCATTTACTAGTGAGGCTCTTGTGTAAGATTTGTCAATTAAATATGCTAGTATCTATTTGTGGGTATTACTTTTACTATGCAGCTCATGAACCATAGTTGTATAGTTTTGTAACAAGTAAGCATTTGTTAAAGAAACGAAATATCTGATGAAGAAGGAAATAATAAAACATAGGAAAGAAAGAGGGAAGATGTGCAACCCAATCAATAGATTACAGAGTTGATTATATGCACATAGACATAACTAATAGATATTAACACAGAGAATTATAAGCAAAGGTAACTTTCAGATCTAGATCTAGAATAACACAAATTTTATAAGTAGATCTAAGACAAAAAGTTAGAAACATAATGCACCGTGACACAAAGTTCTCTGGAAATATACTCCTTTCTATTCCTTTGCTTCAAATAACTATCAGGGGTTTCAGCACAAAGTCTGGAACACAAGAATGCTACTTACAAATTCTGATCCTTTAACCCATAGGTTCTTCCTCTACTTATAGCATGTAGAGGGGAAATTACAAATAGGAAGCCTTTAGTGAATTGGCACATGTGGAAGTCGGAAAGGAAACAACTAGCAATCTCCCTCCTCTAATTCCTCTTTGCATGGCATGCATGATTTAATTTAGAACCTTCTATTTTACATGTATGCCACCTATTTCCAAGTAATTGACTTTTTCAAGAAATGGATTTTAAATTGATCACTTAAGTTTTATAATTTAATTGATCACTCAATTACTTTGTTCGGAGGAAATAAGAGAAAGAACAAGAAAGAGGAAAGTTGCAGTCTTGTTATTTTTTCATATTTGCATGCATGCATTGATTCTTTTGCCTTTAATTCTCACCAAACTGGATCTGGAAGTGGCTGACTATGATTTTTCTTATGAGTGTTGCCTTTGACTTGTCTTCCCTCTTATCCTTGAAGCTTTGTAGTTATTCTCCAGTACATGCATCAGTGCAATGCTTGTCATAAATAATTCAGGAAAAACTCATCACCTTTTATTTTTGTAATTGTATATGAGCAATTAAAAATTCTGGAAAGCACTCTAGGTGAAGGAAAGTACAAGTAAATTCAATGGAGGCTTCAACTAGAAGATTGGGAGCACATGCACAAGATCCTGGAAGGAATTCTCCATGCACTGACTTCTACACGGGCTACGTCAGAAACAAGAGGATGAATTTTTGTCGGAAGCCTTTGCAATTGGATCGATTTGTGCAGATCTACCAATTAAATTGGTGATAGGTGCATGGCATGTGTCTGTATCATTGACTTCAGCAAATCTGGAAGCTATGCATGATTCCATATATCCTATCCTTTCATCCCGCTTTGCCATGGCTGGAGCAATCTTTGTCTGAACAACTCTTTTTCTTTTTATTCGCCATAATTCTTTACAATTGGTGCAGATCTGGGGATTTCTTCATATTCGAAAGATATATTCAATGTATCTGACATTGATTTAAGCTCCCTTTCTCTTATATGAGCACCTGTAATGAATACCTGCAATTAATTCAAACAAAGATGGATTACAAAGTATGAACACTGGATTTTTATCACAAAAATCTGCACATTAAGCCCGCTGCCCTAAAATTTGAGGCTTTGCTTGCATGCAAAGCAAGCATAAATATTTTTAACTTCACCTAGGCACCTGTACCAATATGCAGATAATTACACAGGCATAAAACAAGCTCCTCCAATCCTAGGCGCCAAACTTTGAAGCTTTCTGGCAATGAAAAACACTTCTTTATGCAAAAATCCTCCTCCTTTGGGCACCAAAACTATCTAGGTTGCACTCCTTTGCTAAAAGAATTAATTACATCTTCATTATGGCAGCCCATGCTTATATAACTCTCAACATTCTATTTTTAATAATTGCCCCTCCTATTCTTGGCAATTAATTAATAAACAATGATGTTTATTCACCCAAATTGGGCACCTATTTTTGCATGTTGTTGGCTGTCATTAAATAAATTTTATTTATTTATTTTTAACATGTTACCTTCAGTTCACTTTGGCTTGTCTTCATGCATTGACTTTCCTTCTATTTATGGTGCCAAAATTGGGTGAATAAACATTAATAAATATTATTAAATGTATTGTTATTCACCCAAGGTGGGTCGCACTTTTTGGCAAGGGTAAATTCTAAAAATAAGAAGTCAACTTCTTATGGGAATTTTCACCCTTCACTGCAGCTCTAAAAATCCCTTCTTCCACTTAAGTGATTTGACTTTCATAATGGGAATTTTTACCCTGCCAAGCAGGTAGGAAATTCTCGTCGGTGCTTTAAGTGATTTTTCTTTTATAATGGGAATTTTTACCCTGCAAGGTAGGTAAGAAATCCTCGCTGCATGCCACCTCTAAAATTCCTATCATTAGCCTTAAGTGACTTTGACTTCATGGGAAAAATTACCTGCTAGCAGTAACAAATTCCGCTTGCCGCCACAACCAAAATTCCCACTGGTAGCTTAAAGTCTTCCTTCAAAAAATGCAACTTGCATGAAAGATAGCTCTTTTCCAAAAGTGTGACTTGCATTGTGACTTTTGCCTTTAAAATTGCATGAGAATTCGTCACTTAGGGCAGCGTGGAAACTAGATGTGGAAGGCAGCCTTGAAAATTGCGACTGGCATAAAAACAACATTTCTTTCCTTTTTTGGATTTTTGGTGAAGAAAACACAAGAACGGAATAAAATTTGCCATTTTTGGAAAGGGTCTGAGAAGATGTAGCAGCAAAAACTTGCATGTGTCGTAACTTTCATTTCGTGGCTCCGTTTTAGGTGTCGTTTTCTCTAAAAGTGCATATCTTCTCGAGCTCTATGCATTGATGGCAATATTTTTCTTATTTTCATAAAATCCATTTATTCCAAAAAATGTGACTTGCCTAGGAGAGGCTTTTTGTGCATGACTTCATCTTTTTTTACCAGAAGCTTGCTTTCTGAGGTTGATTCCTTCTAGCATGGTGGTCGTAGATGATCTCCAGATACTGCAGCAAGAAAACAGTTGTATTAGCGAAGGAATTGACCTAGGGAATTTCACAGAGAAACATACGAGAAAATTTTTAAAAATGAAAACGTTGCCGAAGTCACAGATAAATCCGGGATTCATTCTGGTGAAAACCCGCTGATATATGTGAATACTGGCATGCAAAACTTCAGCAGGGTTCAACCGGAGCACAATTTACTTCAAATGGGGCATTATTTATTTAATAAATAATTAAATAAAAATTTCTCATCAAACAAAACTTGGCAGAGTGATAAAATGAGTTTTGGCATCTGGGTATTTGTCAAAATTGGCTCATATGATTCACTGGGAATATCTTAACGCAATACATGCATCTTCTGGCAATAAAAACACAAAAAGACCCGTTATTTTAAAAGAACAAAAAAATTAAACATGGGGTAGTCTCAGATTTCATGGTAAAATCTTGAGACACTAAGATCGTACATCCTACATCTATTATGCGTCATTCACACTTTGTGTTTCATACGTCATGCATCTTCTACACCTATATCATCTACACATCTTGCATTACATCCTATACATCACATATTACACTACACCTACTACACATCTTACACATTTTACACATCTACTTTTACGCGCTACACTCATTACCTGATGACACACTCTAGTCTCATGGTCCATATTGGATTGTTGAGGGTATACATCACAAATGGACCACATCACACTCACACACTCAACCATTCAATTATTTTCTCATGCGACATTCCTAGATTAGTGATATACGCCATAGGCTACATCATCACTTCCACTTGCATCATTTAGTGGTATACACTTTAGGCTAAATCACCACTCCTTCTACTCATCTTTTAGTGATATATGTCATAGGCTACACCATCACTTCTGTTAACATCACTTAGTGATATACGCTTTAGGATAACTCATTACACATTCTCACAAGTTATATCTATGTCGCATATCATCACTACACATCCATCACATCACGCTACACACAACACATAGTTCGACCATTTCCTGATGATGCACTCTTGTTTACGATTCATTTTTTTACTACCGAGGGGCATTAAAAATGAACCTCATGCAGTGCATATAGTTTCATTCACTCGGGGAACACGTGGCTCTTATCATTCACTTTGTAATCCATTCCATCCATCCACAACATACTGCATATCTTGGTTGTTTTTGCTTGTTTGCATTTACTTGTACATGTTCACTTTATTACACATTATCTTGTATGTCATTATCTTTATCATACACACATGCATGTCCATTTTTTTTAGTTGTGGTCGTAGAATATATAGATCCATTACACACATGCATGAATGCTTGACATAGATTACCTAGTACCGGTCCCATCGGCTCCTAGGGGCATCAACTTTTATACACTACATGTGTTATTGTTTCATTTTTGTTTCATAGCACACTACTTTACCGATTATACACACTTTTGACATACTTGTTATCTTTCTAACATGCTAACAGGTGCTTCATGTGCAACATTTGTTTTGCAGGATTATTTTCCACCATGGTTGTTTGTTACATTGTTTGCTCTTTCTTGTCATTATATGCCTTTGTTTATGGGATTTTCCCTTTATCTTGTGTGCACACTTGTTTGTTTAGCCACTATGGCCTTGATTGTCTTATGACATTGTGAGTGGTGTCCCATGTTTGCAACCTTCTTTTCACGGTCTACATTGTCTTCTTGTGTGTTCTAGCTTACACATTGTTTGTTTAGCTTACACTTCATCTTATACATGCATGTTTGTATTTTCTTGTACTAAGACTTGTCTCCGCCACGTGTTTGTGTGTGCCTTAGTTTTTACCAAGCACATTCCCTTCCCCCGTAGGCACGGCCAATGGTTGGTCCTCTTTTGGGCCGCATCCTCCTACATCGATGTCACATGTGCCCTCAAAGAGGGGGGCATCATTTGGCTGAATCAATCACCCCATACAGAGTATACATAGCACATAGCATCAGTGATAATATAACACATTTCAAGGCTCATAATCATACTTGGGTCCTTAGTATAGTGTTGTCTTTCCTGGAGTGCCTATAACCAGGTGATAGTTACAAAACGAGTGGGTTCAACATAGTCTACAAAACTCTATACACAATGGATTTTATAGGGAACATTGTCCTTATAATTTTGGGAGGAGTTAAATGCTAGATGATAACACTGAGACCTTCCTCTTTACACTACTTTGGTTGTGGTGTCAAATCGGTGAAAAAACTAGATAGTACAGAGATCTCTTTAATTTTGAGAAGCGGTTATAGGTTGGAGGATAAATCAGACTTTCCTCCCTACACTTCTTTGGCTAGTGGCATGAGATCACCCAAAAACTCGCACTTCATCGACATGATCCTTTCTACACTCTTTTCCTCATCATGAATTAGGTGCACATTTTCCTTTTTCACATTTTCAGCATTTTCTTTTACATACTTCCTTACATGATTTTTATACATATACATGCATATTTAACTACTTGATCATCTTCTCTTTTACAAGTTCATCCATATGGGAAGAAATCAGTCAACATCAACATCACACACATCATTACTAACAAAAATACATCACACTCATTGGCATTCTAAGACACGCTTTCTCCCTAGGTTCACTCTCATCACCTTTTTACACTTTTGCATCTTTAGTCTCCACACTCCATATTTTTATCACTCCACACTTTGTCTAGTCCCTTGACACACTTTTTACATCAATCTACATGGATATCAGGTATGCATCTCTATCTACTTTATGTTACCGATCATTCCGCTCACCAACATAAAGTGGGGGCAAATGTAGACACAAAATCATGTACTTTGAGTCATTATCTAGTCTTGATCACATACTACTATTTGTGTCATTCCTAAGTAAGAAAAGTACTTTGAGTCATTATATTTCGTTGTTTTTTTGTTATTTTTGGTCTTGCAACTTTATTGTCCCAGTTTGTCTTTTCATACTTCATTTTTACCTTTTTTGGA
Source organism: Taxus wallichiana var. yunnanensis (assembly GCA_018340775.1). Taxonomy (NCBI): domain Eukaryota; kingdom Viridiplantae; phylum Streptophyta; class Pinopsida; order Cupressales; family Taxaceae; genus Taxus; species Taxus wallichiana. The sequence continues at coordinate 111,092,898 of CM031239.1, forward strand.
CAAGAGTGCCCAAAGAGGACACCAATGCCAAGAGCCCTCATCCCCTCTAGGTGCCCCTGTCCTCTTTACACTTTAATCTCACTTTTTGGGTCCTTTCTAGCCATTTGAGCATCTTATATTTTTTTAGTCAGCCTTTTTGGGGTTAATTACAAAATTCAAGCAAGGGAATCATATAAATATAAAGTTATGTGATCATAATAAGGGACCAAACACTAAGCATCTACTATCTCCACCTAAGGTTGCATCCATCAAAGGCATCTATAGCTCCATTTGCATCCATCTAGCTCCATCACAAGGGACACAAGGCCAGTTCATCTGCATCACACTTCATAAGAGGGGAGTCTATTGTTTCCATGCACACATTATTTACATTCTACATCTAGTTACTTTCTCGCTACTCACAAAGTGTGACTGGAACAAGAGCAACCTAGGGCACAATTCCACACACACCTAGAACTACATTGGGTCTGAGATGTAGTGCAATGCTCAAATGATAAGTCCATCAATTTGGTAGCGAGACAGTATGTCTCCTTCATATACATCTTTTTTTAGAGTTTTGACGCTTTTTTGGGTTTTGCGGGTGATTCTTTCATTCCATATTTATAGTGACATCCTGGAGAAGTTCAACAACATACACGCAACAAGAAGCGGACAAGTGTGAAGCTCTATCAACCTGTTAGAACCAGGTTCCGACCATTTCTCAGAGACCAGGCGCCCTAGGCACCCCGATCCCCTTTTCAAGTGCCCACCCAGCCAAATCACTTAGATCTACATTTTCTCAAGCTCCTGTGCGATGGTCTCCTATTCTTGTTCGGCCGATCTCCTTTGCGACACAATCCTACGACCTTATGAATTAGCTAAGGCTCTTTTAACCCTCTTTTCACATTAGGTTTTCTACATTTCATTACTTAGTTTTCTTGGGTTATTTCCTTTATTTATTTATTCGTTATTTACTCGCAAACTTGCATTAGATTAGGCTAATAATATTTACATTTTAGTATAATCAGCATGAGGTTCAAAAGAGTTTGTTGATAGGTTTGCATCATGAAATATACCTCAAACATGTTAAGGACTAATAACATAAAAAAATGAGCTTTATTGACCAAGAAGCGTGATTATCAAAGTTTGAGATCAAGGATGTAGAGTACAATTAAAGTTTTGTAAGGTACAAGGTCAAGACCATGCTATAGTGATTTCTCAGTCAAAATGATGGTTTGAACCTAGAGAAACACCTTAGTCAAGAAAATGATTTATGATCACTCCTAGGGGTTAAGTGATTTTTAAGAAAGCTATGTAAAATCTTTGTGTACTTCATTGTTCAAAGTCAAGAATCTTTGTTACAAAACAAGTATGACTCTAGTGTAGCTAAGGAGGTTTGTTATATTTATGAGTTGGTGGTTTCTAAGCTATGAAGCTGTGAATAGGTCAAGATATGTAGATTGTTCTTAAGAAGATAAGTCTAAAGAGCTCTCGAGTTAATATGGTTTGTTCTCAATATGAAGAGTTGAAACCTAAGTCTAAAATATGAGTTTGTATGGCATGTGCAATAAAAAAATGTGCATCAAGGGTATGTATGGTCTCGAGAAGTGTCTCATAGGAAGTGGCAACAATTAAGCATATGTCTTATAAATATATTGTTTATCCCAAGAAATAGTTAACAATGTGAGAGTTTATTACTAACATTCAAGCTATATCAAAATTCTAAGAAAATGTATGCTACATGTGACTAAATTAGATGTCTACTGGTATGCAGGTGATATGCCTACTTCTATAGTTATCAAGACTTAAAAAGGAGAATAAAATCTTGTTTTTGGGTCATAAACATTGATTAATCTATGCAAATTTGAGGAACTAGAAGATGTAAGAAGGTGATGAACTAAAATGTGGATATTCTAATTTAATCTAATATTAAGAACAACAATAGATAAAAGTTAAGTAAATAAAGAAAGTAACCCAAGCCACTAAGCAAGTAGAAATGTGAAACCCTAATGATTAAAGAGGGTTAGGAAGAGCTTAGTTGATTCACATATATGTTGGGACTGTGTTGTAGAGAAGAACAAATAAAGCAGTAACGTGGGAACGATCAATAAGAAGCTCCAGAACAATCGGTTGGTGGGGTGTAGACACACGAATTTGGTTGCATTCCCTTGGCCCCTAATCGGATACCAAACTTAAACATGGGCACCTAACCATGGGCCCCTTTTACGCCACATTAATAATTATTTTAATTAGATTAAATACCCATCCTCACAATATCCATTATTTTATTACCTTAATTGACCTAATTTCCACCTCACCTAAACACCTCATCCAGCCACCTCACCCTAGACCTATTCTTTACATGTTTCCATAACTAACAATAACTAAGTCTTACTTGCTTTAATGAGCTAAGATTTGGTCTAACCCTAAAATCAATGCCTAAGATTTCTCTAACCACATTCCCACTCATTAGAAGGGAATCTTTCATTCTCATCCATGCGGGAACAAACCAACATGACCTAAGAAATTAGAAAGATCTTCCCATTTTAGTAAACCTAGGGAATCCCACCTTAACCGACGTTGGTCAAACCTAAACCGATGCCGGTCAAGACAGAACCATCGTGTTACCATTTATTCACCTTAGTAACCTTGTTGTTGAGGTTGGCACATTCTCGGACCAAAGGATGAGATCAAAGTGCATGTAAGCAAAACTAGTATCTTTTCACACATCCAAACATTCACAACTAGCACCAGGACAAATCCAGAAGCATTGCACTCATGGAAGCACTCGGGATTCACTGCTATGGTACCAAATACCATCCTTCTGATCAACTACCATTACCATTCAGCCATCCAGTCTACATCACAGTAAGTGTATCCCTAACCAACATTGTTATTTCAGTTAGTAGATTTTGTTACTCTTGTTATTAATCTACACTTTGCATGCTCATTCTTCTATCCCTTACCAACCTATAACCCAACCATTTCCTTACCCACACCACCAAATCACCCATCCTCGCTTGTTGTTCATCCCGAATACACCTAAGACTTCTATAAACCTCCTTATCCACCCTACCATCTCTATCAAATCCCATATCAAACCTTGCAATCATATCTCTTTGAGTTTCATACACCCCGACCTTACCGACGCTAGTTACCCATAACCGTCGTCGGTTCTACATAAACTATCCTTTGGTCATACTAGATCGCGTCGGTCTCTATGTTTCATACCCTGCCCAAGAATAGAGCCAAACAACCTCCTACCAATTGACCTAAAACAACCCTAGAATCTGACCCTAACTAGTCCTAGTACCTTGATAGTCACTTCATCCTTTAGATCCAACTATAGCCTAGCCTGTTGTGATTGGATTTTCTTATTGTACTTGAATGAGATACCTAAATCATATCAACTACAGTAGGACTTTACTTATTTCTCACATTAATTTGTTTTAAATAGTGGATTGATAGCCATCTAGGAAGTATCACACTTCCCAGAACTAGCATACACTAGGTAGTCCACTGTCATATATCATTTAACTTCTCTTTTGTGGTCTTGTTTTCTATTACAGGTAGTTCCTCCTAGCCAAAAGGAAGCTCTCACAATTGGCATTGGGTTAAGAAGTCAAAACGTGTGCATCAACCTCCAACCAACCCATTTAACAGGTATTCCTCCTAGCCCATAACCCTATCTGTTTCATCATTCAAAAATGTAAAGAAAATAGTGAAACATTTTGGCACACCCAGTGGGACCCATCAGGGGTTCTATTGCATTTTCTTCATTTCTAGGAAAAAGTTGTGTGTTTGTTTCCCTTTAAAAGGCTTACACAGTAATTTTCTTCCCTAGTAATTCTCTCTTCTTTCAAATTTCTCTAAAAGAAACATTTCTCTTGGTGCATTTAAAAGGAATCATTCTTCTTTCTTGCTTTCTACATTTAGTGAAAGAGCATACCCTCTCCTATTCATCATTTTCTTCATCGAACGTAATCTTTTCTATTTGGGCTTAAAATTGGTTGCATTACATTTTGTTTTACTTCATTTAACTCACATTAAAATGAGGACAAGTTATATGTTGGAAGTCATGCCCACTAATGGTTGACACAAAGAATTGTAGAAAGAACATTCTCTCTCTGTGTGTGTCTTACCAAACTACACAAAATTGAAATATACACATCTTTCTTAAACAACATCTTACCTAGGAACACCTGTCCATGATCACATGATCAGATTGGTAGGTACTCCCCATCTCGTTACCTCTATCAAGTCATTATCTCAGAGGACGGACTGCCCCGCCATAACATACATGAAACCTCTCCTTTTAGATATCCTTCTTTGTAGGAAGCCTTCCTCACCAAAAACTCTATTCTAAAATTCATGAGTCAGTCTTCTAAATAGCATAAGCTCAACACATTAAAAATCACTTGTTAGGTACATGTTTTTAGTGTTTGATTGACGTGCATTTTGAGGTGTGAGGATACACTTCTCCATTTTTCCATCCTATTGCCTTACACACTCCACAATCATAGTTGGAGTATTCGACTTCTTTTGAGTGTGTCAAGACTTCATTGCATCATCTCCAGACTTCTAGGTTGATTATTTATCTCACTAAAATTCACAACAATCCATTTTCTACATCTTTCCAATTTTCACAGTAACCGACATCGGTTACCCCTAACCAAAGATCAATTTTTCTTGACCGGCATCGGTTTTATGTTCTTTGGGTTAAATTACCTAAAGAACCCTTATTTCATTTTCTTTGCTATCAGAGTTCCTGTGAGTCTCTATACTCTCTCTACTTTGATAAACAAAGTCATCGAGACAACTTTTTCATCGACTGTCGCCGCCAATCTTTTCCTCATTTGATAAAATTGTTCTTGTCTCACAGTAACCAACCTCGGTTACCCCTGAACCGACATCAGTCATCCTTAACCGGTGTCGTTACCCTGTATTGAACATCAATTGATATATTACCCAAATCTACCTATAGACACATGTTTTCTTCATTCTCACTGCTCCTTGTGTCATCTGTAGGATACAACATCACCTAATATACAGTCATTCACATGGTGTTGACTCACAATCAAGCTAACGCTCTTACATTTCACGTAAGTCATCAACCACTCTTGCCTAGCCCTTCACCACCCTCTGTCCTATCACCCATGGATCTAACCCTACCTACCACCATTGCCATAGGCGATTGAAGAATTTTCATGATTCCTTGATCGAGAATCTGTAGCCTTATAGTTCCACCTTTCCCACTCTTCCACTTGGGACTCCTTAGGTCGGTTAATATACAACATGCCCGTATCCATCTCTCCCGCCCTCATTCCCGCTTCTCGCATTAGCCCCTAATAATGTGGCATTACCTTCACCTACTTCACCCTCGGTGGTTTCATAGTTAGAACCCATACCCGCCATGATCATTGTGTCTCGTAGTATCGCCGCACCTATAGTATCTATTGTCCCCTCATCAACCACCCAAACCATAACCTCATCCACGCCCATTGTCTGACAGATACCGATTGCAACACAACCACTCGTGGTGTCGGTGACCCCTACTCCATTCTAGAATCTCATCCTCTCCATCCCAAAAAAACTACCCCAATTTCTACTAGCGTCACTACGACCGTCCCACCTACATACACATTTTATCAACAACCCCATCTCTCATCTATCACCCATTCTGGATATATGCCCTCTATGTCGGTCCCCTATTCTCAACCTCCCTATTTAGCATCACCATACACTACAATGTCACCCACATCATAGGAGGAGCCCTTTCACCACAACCTACCAATGACCTCATCAAATTAATGATGGAAAGGATGCAGACACTAGAAGCATCCGTTTATGGCTCGCGCAATTCTCTCACCTACGATGAAATCTGTAATGAGCCCATTCATCCATCCATCCCAATTTTCCCATACCCCATGTATTCGGAAATGCTAAAATTCAACTATTTCAATAGTAAAGAAGAACCGCAGGAGCATTTGCAGTCTTTTAAACATGGGTGTTACTTGATCGCCCATGATGACGCTTTACTCCTACGGACCTTCCCGATGTCCCTGACAGGACCTACATTGGACTGGTACAGTGGGCTACCAAGAAACTCCATCTACTCATTTAATCAAGTAACCCAAGCCTTCTTAGATCACTTCTCCATTAACATTGTTAAGAAGGTTACCATGACTTATCTTTATTCCACACGACAGTACGACGATGAGTCTATCACTAACTTTGTTACTTGCTGGCATAGCCTAATTAACCAACTCACATTTCAATTACCTCAAATTGAACTCATAGAGTTGTTTACTCGGTCTTGTGCATGACACATCTCGCCAACCTATGCAGTGCAGAGACCTTTCACACTTTTGATAAGGCATTCACCATGGCATGGAAATTGGAAATTCGTGTTATCGAAGAGAAGAAAATTCAACTTTGTAAGAAGAACATCATGTTTAAATCAAATGATGCTTATTCATCTTCAAAACCCCGAACAACTATTCAAAACCCAAAGGATCCGCCAATGCCATAGTTCTCAAAGCTAGCCCCCATCAATCAAACCTAGCCAAATCTCCTTCTAATCTCTCTCTCGTCTAAGCTTTCGGTTCGGATGAGAACAACGAAAGAACACTTCCATAGGAGAATCTTATTCTTCTTTTTGGAAAAGCTTGTTAAGGCTAGTTCCATCACCCTTCCACCTATAAAACACTGTTGACGATGAATCGCAGCACCCACTGGAATGTCTCGCAACACGATGGGTTGAGACTCTCGGTGTGATTACATAACATGGAGCTTTTCCCAAGTGTGGGACATGCAAAACGGAAAAGCTCTCCGGATGAAGGCCGGTTCCTATTCCTCTCTGTTTAGATGCACAAGTAGAAAATGCAGAGGGTTTACTAAAAACCTAATATAACTTACTAAGGAGACAGGGGTAAGAAAATGCATAAAAATAAAACCTAAACTACAAAGGTGATGCACCGAGGAATGAAGAACACCTGTCTTGCCAATAAACACAGACCATTAAAATGCAATGCAAGATCATGCACAGATAGCCAGATTCACAGTGAAAGATCAAGGGGATGTAAATGAATACAGAGAGGGTTGAGAATCATCCACAGACATGCATTATTTTGCTCCAAAGATTGATACAACACACTGCAAAATGCCAAGAGGCAAGGTTGCATTAACAGTTTCAAATAGAAGGTTTTAAATCCACAAGTTCACCTGCCAAAGAGAAGAAGGGAGGGGCAAAACAGAAATGTCCAACCTTTAGAAAGAAGCCCCTCCTTACAATTTATAGGAAGAATGAGAGAGAAAAGAGAGAGGAATTCGAAATCTGCCCAAACCACCTCCAGAATGCACTTAACTCATCTCATTATGGTGGTAGGTGAGAACCCCAGCGAACCCAAAAAGTGGCAAACTATATTTTGCATTTTTAAGAATTTTTCTCACCCAATTAAATATATCCAGTTGTAGTTGGACAGAGGACCTCATAAGCTTTCCAAAAAGTCCAACCTTGCATGAATCTGAGCTCCCAATCGAAAGTTATGGCCGTCAATACTGCACTGTGGGCTCGCTTCTGTCATCGCTCAAATTGTTGTGCCTCCGAAGGTGCGCCAAGGGCACATTCATGTGTGTGTCATCATCCTCTTCCATGCACCAAGGGTGCACCATTTCCTCTGTCGACACTCTCGTGTCGTGTACCCATTCTGTGCACCTTGGGCGCACCATTTCCTCTGTCGACACTCCGTGTCGTGCGCCCATTCTGTGTGCCTTGGGCGCACCATTTCCTCTGTCAACACTCCGTGTCGTGCACCCATTCTGTGCACCTTGGGCACACCATTTCCTCTGTTGACACTCCGTGTCATGTGCCCATTCTGTGTGCCTTGGGCGCACCATTTCCTCTGTCGACACTCTGTGTCGTGCGCCCATTCTCGTGCGCATTGGGGCGCACTCCATTTCCTCTCGTCGACACTCCGTGTCGTGCACCCATTCTATGCGCCTTGGGCGCACCATTTCCTTTGTCAACACTCCGTGTCATGCGCCCATTCTGTGCACCTTGGGCACACCATTTCCTCTGTCGACACTCTGTGTCGTGTGCCCATTCTGTGCGCCTTGGGCGCACCATTTCCTCTGTCAACACTCTATGTCGTGCGCCCATTCTATGCGCCAAGGGCACACCATTTCCTCTATCGACACTCTGTGTCGTGCGCCCATTCTGTGCACCTTGGGCACACCATTTCCTCTGTCGACACTCCGTGTCGTGCACCCATTCTGTGCACCTTGGGATGTGAGCTTCTTTGATTTCTCCATTCTCCTGCTTGTCTATATCTACCGGGGGAAAAGATATATACAACAATTTGGCGACTCAATGGGATCACCTGCCTGCTAGGTAGAAGATCGGTGGCCTTTTAGCAATCCATTGGGCATGGAGTCATAAGCAATAACTTGAAACCAACCTGATATCTGATCCCGAGCCTGATACCGTAACTTCTTCTTGAGAGCACGCTGAACTATAGAAAACCAACCTAGGAGCAACAAAACCTGCGCCGGAGCACTTAGGGAAACAGAAACCTAACTACAACAAGACAATGTGCATACGCACTTAGAGGAATTAAAATCTAGGCTAATATTTACAAGTGTAAACCCTTTTCCTTTTAGTAGCAATGTTTAAGATGGATTCCGTTAACCGGAATCGGGAGTTCTTCTCCATCCAATGTAGACAATTGGAAGGCGTTACTACTTTTACATCCCGTGACCATGTAGGGGCCACTCCAAATGGCATCAAACTTGGAATGCCTTCCTGGTTTCCCGATCTGCATCCCACTTTAGAACTAGGTCCCCTTCTGGAAGGTCCTTGCTCTTGCTTTCTTATCAAACCATCTTTTTACTAAGGCCTGATCTTTCTCTATTGTTTGAACTGCATGTTCTCTAATTTCTTCCAATTCCATCAACTCTGCATACCTGGCCTCCATTGGTTCAAACTCAGCCAACTCCAACTGCTTCATGAACTCTAATGCAGGCAGTTCTAATGATATAGGCAATACTGCCTCTTTTCCATAGACCAACTTGTAAGGGGAATTACCTGTAGACCTTTTTGGTGTTATTATGTCAACCCATAATGCTGATTTTAGCTTGGTATGCCATGTTCTTTGGTTTTCATCCAGAGTCCTCTTGATGATTCTTAGCAAATTTTTGTTCGTGGACTCTGCCTGTCCATTACCCTGCGGGTAATAATTTGAAGAGGTGCTCAAATAGATTCCATTCTTGACAGCCCATTCTGTAATCTTGGAACCTATAAATGCCAATGCATTTTCTGATATGATAGTGGCCGGCACACCAAACCTGGTCACTATTCCTTCATAAAAGTCTAGTATGTTAGACTCATTTGCTTCTTTGAGCACTATTGCTTTGGTCCACTTGGTGAAATAGTCCGTTGCCGTGAGAATCCACTTGTGGCCTTGGCTTGAGTTTGGATTGATGACCCCGATGAAATCCAATCCCCATTGTGTAAATGGTTGGTCAACCAAGATTGGGTGCAATGGAAGCGCTGCTAGTCTTTCTTTACCTGTGAAGAGTGCACATTTCTTGCACTTTCTTATCCATGTATAGCAGTCACTGAAGACTGTCGGCCAATAATACCCTGCCTTCATTATCTTGAGAGCTGTTACTCGTGGGGTGAAATGTCCTCCAGAATCTCCATCGTGAAAATATCGTAACACCCTCTCAATTTGATTTGTCCCAGTGCACCTCAATAGAACTCCATTGATGTCTTTCTTAAACAAAACACCATCAACAAGCACATATGGAATGGCTTGTAATCTGAAGTATCTCCTCTTTGCTTTGCTCATTTCTGGGGGGCATAGGCCTATCTGTAGGAAGTGTATCATATTCTGAGTCCAACAAGGAGTAGGCACATCATCATTTTCTTGTTCTTGACCATCCTGTAATACCAAGACAACCTCTTTTTCATTACCTGCTTCAACTTGTTGACTCAAGGCTAGCTGCTCACATAGTCCCTTCCCACGTACTAGTTTGGTGACCTTGATCTCAATGTCATATTCCATGACATGAGTTATCCATCCTACATGTTTCTCATTTAGATCCTTGTTTAGAAGGAAGTCCCTGACTCCCGCATGAGAGACCAATAATTGGATCTTGTTGTTTGAGACTAGGTGCTTGAATTTCTTTAAGCTCCTGATTACTGCAAGGACATGCTTTTCAATGAAAGAGTACCTAGTTTCGTATTCCTCCAAGCCTTGACTAAAGAAAGCAACTGGTTGTTCTAATCCTCCTTTGTTTTGTTGTACCAGGATTGCAGAAATCGTGTCCCCACCACCAAAGGCATATAGCACGAAGTCCTTGGAGAAGTCTGGATTGACGAGAGTCGGAGCTTGAGATATAGCCTCTTTTATTGCCTCAAAACCTGCCTTGCCTTCAGATGTCCACTTAAATGCCATACCCTTCTTTAACATCAGCGTTATTGGCTTCACAAGAGCAGCAAAATTTGGAACAAATCTGCAGACAAAATTGATCCTTCCCAAGAAGCTTTGAAGAGCCTTCTTGTGACTTGGCAAAGGCAATGCTCGAATTGCTTCAACTCTTTCTGGGTCAATCGTCAACCCCTCCTTTGAAACAATATGGCCTAGAAGTTTTCCCTTGTGAGCCAAAAATATGCATTTTTTGGGATTCAATGATACCCCAAATCTTCTACACCTCAAAAATACTTGCCTCAAATGATAGAGGTGATCCGCTGCATTTTTTGAGAATACAGTGATGTCATCAAGATATATTAGAACTATTTTATTGATCAACCCCTTGAATGCCATATCCATTGCCCTTTGGAAGGTGGCTCCAACATTTGATAGCCCAAATGGCATTTTCTTGTAGGCATAAGTCCCCCATTTGGTGGTGAAAGCCGTCTTGAATTGGTCATCTTCTTTCACCATTACCTGATTGTACCATGAGTAGCCATCTAGGAGAGAGAATCTCTCTGAACCGGATACTACTTGCAATATTTGTTCCATTGAAGGAAGTGGGTAATGGTCTTTGAGAGATGCCCTGTTTAGGTCTCGAAATCCACACACAACCTGATTTCTCCACTCTTCTTCCTGACCGGAACCAAGTTTGCAACCCAGCTTGAGTGCTTGATCGGGAATATAATGCTTGCCTCTATTAGCTTATTTAGCTCTTTCTTCATTAGAGGTTCAATGTGAGGGTTGACTAGTCTCTGCTTCTGCCTGATGGGCTTAGCATCTGGATCCAATTCTATGGTATGTTGTGCCAAATTTGGATCGAATCCTCTTAAGTCTTCATAGCTCCAAGCGAAGATATCTGGATATTCTTGGCAAAGCTGTATGAAATCTGATTTCTCCTGCTCAGTGGCCACTTTACCAATTTGAAGAGTTTTGCCTTCCCCAACCGGAACTGGCCCTGAATCTTCTCTCTTGACCTGTATGTTTGCCTTTTCCTTACAAAACTGGTCGTTAGGGTTGAAGATAGACTCCAATGTTACTAAACCCTTAGGAAGCTTGTTTTTCCGAATTTGAACTACTTGATCTCCATCTTTGCTTTGCTCTAATCATCCGATTCCTAGCCGAGAATTCAGCCTCTTCAGTAAGAAATTGACGATCGTTGATCGTTCTCAAACACTTGCCGACTTGTGTTATTATCTGGGCTGGCTTTGGCCTCACAATCACATGGATATGTGGCTGTGTTTTTTCCTTTTGATGTTGTCAATCACATCAAACGTTGCTCCAATGCTTGCTGCGAGCCTATCCGCGGCATCATTTTTCTTCCTGGGTATGGACACAATGTTGAAAGCTTTGAAATCCTCAATGAGGTCCCATACCCTATTCTTGTAGTTCCTCAGCAAGTCATTCTTTGTAGCATGTTGTCCCCTAACTTGGTTGACGATTAGCTCGCTATCTCCAAACACCTGCAAGTTCTTTATGCCCCTTTTCTGGTCCAATGAATTCCATGAATCAATGCTTTGTATTCACCGTGTTGTTTGAAGCAGAAAATCGGAAACGAAAAGCTGAAAAATATTTGATGTCTTGTGGTGAAATCAACATTGCACCACCTCCAAAGACGTGTCACGCTTCTCGAACCATCAAAAATAATTTCCAAACTTTGTTTTCATCCTTTTGTTCATTTGAATGATGTCGGGAATGGGTGGATTTTCTTCGTGTATACAATACACGCCCAATTCAGATTCTTCAATTTCCTTGTATGGATCAAATTCATGATTCTTGTTTGCCCATTCATCCAAGGTTAAATCAGGAATTCCCTCAACCTTAGTACCTGTTTCTGGATCATTTGAACACTCCTCCTGATCAAAAGCCGAGCAATTTGCATTGATAGGACTTGGTACATGAGGCTCAATATGGAAATTGGCAATTGGTTCTGGACTGATTGTTGCTTTGGCTCCATACCTTGTCCTAAAAATCATGTGTGACCAATCTGCAGATAAATATCCACCTATTTTTGCAGTGAAGTCTCTTGATAGACACAACGCAAAGAGTGGCGGAAGGTCAATCACGAGACACATCTTGTAAGCGTAACATTAGGACAGGAATGTAGTGTTAGGCTTAACCCCTTGATGACTCCAATAGTTCCTACTACCGTTCCATCTAACTGTACTACTCCTCTCAGTGCTGGCTCATATTTCAAACCCAGTTGATCCGCTATTTGCTTTGGCATTACTGAACTACTTGCCCCAGAATCAATCATGCAATTGTGTACTAATTTATCCCCGATGATTAATGAAACATAGAATGGAGGGGGTTTCAAAACTTTACCTTGTTGTCCTCCATGATTCCCTTTAGGCTGAGCAGCATTCGTGAGGACCTTCTCTTGCATATGGGCCTGCTGGTTCGAAGTTGACCAATTCTTCATGGCAGCTTGTAGAAGATCTCTTTGTCCTGGGATGGATAAAGATTCCCACATTGATATATTCACATTCGTCTTCTTCATTTGATCAATGATGCTGAAAGGGGATGAATTGTCCTTTTGTTGTCCCTTACTTGGTGTAAACTTTTCTGGAGCTTGAGCATGTGCGTGTGTTGCTACAACAGGTACCTTGGGTTGATTTTGCACATTTGGAGCTGTGTTTGGTCTACTGACCCCTTGTTGTGTAAGAGTGGGTTGAGAAACAACTGGATTACACGGTTGTCCCTCTCCTATATTTCTCTTCTTTGACCGTGTGTTGGCAGCCACACCTTGAAAAGGTTGTTGGTTAACTCCACAGAAGTCTTCCATTTGCCAATTTGCCAATGTGGTTTCTGTTGGAGGTCCTTCTTGTTGCATTGCGTTTGTTGCTATTGATTCTCCTCCTGGCTTGGTTCTTGAGCAACACCAATGGTTTGCACCATCAAGGCCTGATTTAGTGCACCATTGAAACATGCTGACTGATTGTGAGGTAGATTGCAAGGGTAACACCAGTCGTACTCCTGTGCCATGTTATTTTGTGTCGGGACCAAAGCTCTTGAGGACGTCGTTGCATTTGGATCATACGGTCGAAACGGCCTGGCAGCTTGAGGTTGTCCTTGGTTTTGGTTTTGATTTGCAGCCTGAGGTGGTGGTCTATTTTGTTGGTATGGGGGCCTAGCTTGGTACTGTGCTTGAGGCTGATACGGTCTAGCACTTTGAGCTTGTTGTCTTTTGATAGTCACAAGCTCATTTCCAAGGTTCTGCAATTGTTTCATGACCTCCTGCAATTCCTTTGAAGTATTTGAAGAAGTCAACGCCTCATTATTGCTTTGATTTCTAGGAGTTGGAATGGGATTCAACTCTGGTGCTTGGCTGGTTGTAGGATTTCCCATATCTAGATAGAGAGGCATTGGTGGCCTTGGTGCAAGCTTGCCAGCTTGGATCAAACAATTCTCTGCTCTAATAGCTGTGTCGTAGGCCCCTGGCAGCGTTGTTCCTCCCATTGATTGGATCATCATGGCTATGTCTGAATTTATAGCCTTTAAGAAATAAAGGAATGCTCCTTCGGTGGTTGGTCTAACGGCTATTGGAATCCTGTCCCATGTCCATTGGAATCTAAAGTTGAAATATGTCATTTGTTCGTTAGGAGCCCTTTTGATTGTTGTCAGTTGTTCCAATAAAGACAAATTGTCCGCCCTCTCCCCGAATTGGTTGCAAAGAGCTGAACAAAGTTGGTCCCAATTCATAATAGACCCTGCTACTAGGCTCCTAAACCATTGTAAGGCCTTACCTTTGAAAGATGAAGCCAACAACTTGACCGCAACATCCATTTCATTTATTTCGTGAATTACACATGCATTAGCAATATCCTGGATGTGATCAATAGGAGTAGTATGATTTTCTCCTGTGAAATAGGGTATGTTCTTTAGTGCTGCAACTGGAATTTGATTCTGAGCATTTAGGGCAAGTGGACTACTACCCGTGAAATTGACAAAGGGATTCGATGGTAGATGTGCCATTATGATTGGCCTAAGAACCCTGGTCGATGCGAGAAAAGGCCTACCGGGTGTAGGTGTAGACAAAGTCCTGTTAGGTGGAGATGGTGATCTTTGTGGTCTTCTTCCTCTCCTTCCTCTGCTTGGTGAAAGTTGCAAGTGGAAAAATAGCCCCTCTTCTCAAGTATTGGACCTGGTTTGAATTCTTCTCATGCTGCAGGTAACTTTTTTTTGCTACACCGCTGAATTCTATCCCCTTCGGAGTCACCAGATGTGTTAGAAAGTGAGCCTCAAAAGGCTAGATCCTGCCAAGTTACACACCAAACCTGACAATATTTAAAAATAGAATTTTGAAAGACCTGTATTTTTGATATTTTAGAGTTTGGAACTTGATTTGGAATGACAGTCCCGAAAACCCAAAAATGCCAGACTTCCGAAAACCTAAAATCTGAAAATCAAAAAACCATGAAATTTTGAAAGTCAAAATCTCAAAAATCTAAGAATACCCTTTTGAAGATTATCCCCCGATCTATCAACTGGTGAAATTTTGACTTGTTTTGAGCAAGTTAAGCCCTTGAAAATTGATTTCAAAGTTCAGCCTGGAAGGTGAAAAAACTGAAACTGTAAAACCTGCAATTTTTAAGTCTGAATTTCTTGAAAGTTCCTTCAAATCTTGTAGAATGACCTCTTGGTCCCACCGGGCATGCCAAAACTGTTGATGACGAATCGCAGCACCCCTGAATGTCTGCAACACGATGGGTTGAGACTCTCAGTGCGATTGCATAACATGGAGCTTTTCCCAAGTGTGGGACATTGCGAAAATGGAAAAGCTCTCCGGATGAAGGCCGGTTCCTATTCCTCTGTTCAGATGCACACGTAGAAAATGCAGAGGGTTTACTAAAAACCTAATCTAACTTGCCAAGGAGACAGGGTAAGAAAATGCATAAAATAAAACCTAAACTACAAAGGTGATGCACCGAGGAATGAAGAACACCTGTCTTGCCAATAAACACAGACCATTAAAATGCAATGCAAGATCATGCACAGATAGCCAGATTCACAGTGAAAGATCAAGGGGATGCAAATGAATACAGAGAGGGTTGAGAATCATCCACAGACATGCATTAATTTGCTCCAAAGATTGATACAACACACTGCAAAATGCCAAGAGGCAAGGTTGCATTAACAGTTTCAAATAGAAGGTTTTAAATCCACAAGTTCACCTGCCAAAGAGAAGAAGGGAGGGGCAAAACAGAAATGTCCAACCTTTAGAAAGAATCCCCTCCTTACAATTTATAGGAAGAATGAGAGAGAAAAGAGAGAGGAATTCGAAATCTGCCCCAACCACCTCCAGAATGCACTTAACTCATCTCATTATGGTGGTAGGTGAGAACCCCAGTGAACCCAAAAGTGGCGAACTATATTTTGCATTTTTAAGAATTTTTTCTCACCCAATTAAAGATATCTAGTCATAGTTGGATAGAGGACCTCATAAGCTTTCCAAAAAGTCCAACCTTGCATGAATCTCGAGCTCCCAATCGAAAGTTATGGCCGTCTGAATACCTGCGCCAGGGCCTGCTTCCTGTCAGCGCTCAAATTGTTGCGCCTCCTGAAGGTGCGCCAAGGGCGCATTCATGTGTGTGTCGTCATCCTCTTCCATGCGCCAAGGGCACACCATTTCCTCTATCAACACTCGTGTCGTGTGCCCATTCTGTGTGCCTTGGGCGCACCATTTCCTCTGTCGACACTCCGTGTCGTGCGCCCATTCTATGCGCCTTGGGTGCACCATTTCCTCTGTCGACACTCCGTGTCGTGTGCCCATTCTATGTGCCTTGGGCACACCATTTCCTCTATCGACACTCCGTGTCATGTGCCCATTCTATGTGCCTTGGGCACACCATTTCCTCTGTCGACACTCCGTGTCGTGCGCCCATTCTCATGCGCCTTGGGTCACCATTTCTCTCGTCGACACTCCGTGTCATCGCCCATTCTGTGCACCTTGGGTGCACCATTTCCTCTGTTGACACTCGTGTCATGTGCCCATTCTCAGTGCACCTTGGGCGCACCATTTCCTCTGTTGACACTCTGTATCATGTGCCCATTCTCGTGTGCAAGGGCACACCATTTTTCGTCGACACTCCGTGTCGTGCGCCATCTCTGTGCGCTTGGGCGCACCATTTCCTCTGTCGACACTCGTGTCGTGTGCCCATTCTGTGTGCCTTGGGATGTGAGCTTCTTTGATTTCTCCATTCTCCTGCTTGTCTATATCTACCCGGGGGGGAAAAGATATATACAATAAAACCACATATTGGTTTCGACCCCGAGTGCCCCATGCCTGCGTGGTATAAGGAACATGGCTTTTATAACTATCATCGTGTCAAAGGTCATAGCAACAATAACTCGCATCACCTTTAAGAATATCATCTAAGAAATGTTAGACAATGGAGATATAGTCTTGGATAGCCCAAATGCACCCGCTAACCAAAACCTACATATCTTCAAGAAGTCATTCCCTAATCATGCCCCATCTTCCAACAAAGTTGGTGACACCTCAAACAATGATAGCAATGTCCGTGAGGTCCACGTTATTTTCGATGACATACCAGTTGCTTCCCAAGTACCTCATGTTCCTTCCATGGATGAAATCTTAGCACGAGCTCCCTACCTACACCGGAACCTATTTCATGTACTCCTCCACCCATAGAGGAACCCCCTTCATTTTCTCCTTCACCCGTGGAAGAGCCTATAATTAGCACGCCGCCTTTGACCCCTCAAATTTCTGAGCAGTTGTTAGTGGTACCTCTCCTACTCATAGGAGATACATGTCCATCGTCTACACCATCACAAGGATATTCCACCTCATCTGGCTCATCCTCTCCTCTAGCCATGGAGGATCTATAGAAGTACCGGTGTCTTTTGATGACCATTCACCATTGTACCTTCAACATCATGTTGATATTCTTTCGGCTCTCTTACCCACAGAGTCCAAGGCTAGCCATTTCCCTGTATCTCAAACACATTTTACGGGGATTTCCACTCGATCCACATTGGCCCTACTTATGAAAGTACCATTTTCACACTTGGTTGATTGATTCAGACTACATTGATAGAGTCTTACTTTAGGGACACCTTTTACTTCAGTTTCCACCCAAATGTAATTGTCACTCACCGACACCTCCACTATCTATCCAAAAGTGTTTCAAGCAACCAAACCAAACACAACCATGACTATTGCAACACCCTCCATATCACCACCCATGGCCTAACTCACACCTCTTCCCATAACCCAACATACATCTACACCTAAACACCTACCCACGCCTATATCATCTCCCTTACCTAAACCTATCACTACCTTAGGGTCATACCGACAGCTAGCCTTACTCACCCACCCATCAAATTAGATTTATCCACATCTTCCAAAACTAACACTAAACTTACCCTAGCCCCTAAAAAGAAGACCCAACCTCCTAGGCCTCACACACCAACCTCACCTACCATGCCATTATCACCTTCACCCCTTCCATTCACCTTCACCCTTCCATCCATCCTAGGACCTCACCCCTCGACCACGGCCAAGTAATCCCCGTCCACCGTAAACCAAGGACATAAGCAACCCATTTCCTCATTACGGATGTCTAATATACCAAGCAACCCACATAACTTTCGCCCTCACCTATAACCTTCTTACCACCCATACCTCCACTATCATCCATAACTTCTTTGCTACCCATGACACTTACTTCTTTTTCACTCACACCATCCACCCAACCTCTACCAACCACCTCTCGCATCATCTCGGTTACCCCGTGGGTCATCATCGTCCTCTTCCACCATTTGCTTTTCCTTCCACATCTTGTACACTTGTGTCATCGTTGCCCAAAAAGGTGTAACCAAAATTTAAAAATCCGTTACCCTCCAATAAGGTAGTTAAACCAACCAAACCTTCCGCCACTAGCTCTTCTACCATGCCCGTACCCAAGTAGATGCAACCAAGACCTAAGACCACTCCACACACCAAACTAGTAAACCAAACCATTCCCCCTCCTGTAAAGCCTCTTCCTCCACAATCAGCCACACCTGTACCCAAACCCACATTCACCTCCCATTGTGATCCACTAGCAGGGTCCTACGCCAAAATCTTAACCAATCTCCTCAAAAATTTTGTCATCACATTACCACCTCTTAGACCTTATGACCCACTCAAACCCAAACCAAAAGGGTTTGATGAAACCAAAATTTACACCTACCATCATGTGTCAGGACATGATGTAGAGAACTATAAGGATTTGAAAACTACCCTTGTCCAATTATGTCCTCCTCGAAGAAAATTTTGATGATGATGATCTTCTTGATGAGGACCCCATTTCACCTTCACCAATTTCCATAGATCTTCTCTCATTACCTACTTAATGACCAAAATCTCCACCCCCACAACTCTTTGATCCACCCCCAAGATTCGAGATTAACATGGTCTCGTATAAGAGATTTGGCAAAACACCACCCAAATGCCAATGCGCCCTACTCATTTCACAAGGATCGTATCCCCACTAGGGTTTTGTCCCTCCTACCGCTATACCTTCCATGAGACACCCTCTTTATCCACCTCCCCTCATATTAACATGATCAACATTGTTACCCATGCTCAGAAAGACAAGGGCAAGGAAAAAGCAACTAGCCCATCAACCAACCCTGTACCCAACATACCATCTCGCACCCATACCCAAAGTCACCATTCGAGGTCTTACATATCCTATTTCCAATGGGGTCACACATTACACAATGCTAAAACAACTACACCAATCCCCCTCAAAATGTCTTTATATGACCTCGTCCAAACCTCAGAGTCACATCATCAAGCCCTCATGGAGGTCCTTCAATCTATTGAAGTCTTACCAAATGACCCCACACCCGTAGCCTCCATCATTACCCCTCACCACGTAGCCTCTCTCACTAGGTCAACACCTTCCTCTACACCACCTACTCGCCAAGTGGCTACCCTCAGCTTTTCAAATGAAGAGATCACTCCCTTCCACTCCGATGACCTTGACCCTCTCTTTTCATCTCCATCTTATCAATAATATATGCATACGACGTGTTATGATCGATGGTGGTGCTAGCATTAACATCATCTCCTCCCATGCATATGACCAAATGTGAATACCTGTCAATTGCATGCATGGTAACCCTGTTATGTTGCACTCCTTCAATGATGCCATGACCTCTACCCTATGCACCATCATTCTCCATGTCCACGTAGGTCCCCGCACTATCCCGGAATTTTTCTATGTCCTAGAGGGGGAGTTCCTGTATAACTTGTTGCTCGGCTGACCCTGGATCTATGTCATGGGTTGCGTCCCTTTGAATTTACACCGCTGCCTCAAATTTGAAGACAAGGGACATAATTACACCATCCCTGCCGACCCATCACCTTTCAAGACTTATAACATGCTATATGGCCCAATGATGTGCTTGTACCAATCAAGGCATCTACCACTATCACTACTTCACCTTCACCTACAAGCCCATTCACCAAAAGTGCCACTACCTCCTCGTATCTAACCTCGCTACCCCCCACCGCAATTGTAGCCTCTACCTCTGACGCATTTGTTTCCCCATCATCTAGCGAGCCATCTATCCTCGCTACCCATATACCAACTACTAATCCCTTAGAAGTTGTTTTTCAATGCCTCACTCTGGGGGAATACCACATATACAATATCAACACCTTCCTCACCCCACAAGAGTATGGGAATCTGTGTCAACACCCCAATTATGACATCCGCATTGGTGATGTTTTTCCTTATGGCCCTCCCCACCTTCACACTAATCTAACATATGGGGGACTTGATATTACCACCTATAAACCTAAACCTCCATCCCAAGCCCAACCATTTTCATCTGACCTACACTCCCTCACTAACCGTCACTTTGCTCACACTTTCCTCCACCGGTGTGCATGGAAAGGATTTGGCTTCAGACTTTTATGAACAGGGCCACCATACTGTCATTTCTTGTACCTCTCATAAACACAATGTCATAGGTTCATGTCGACCTCATTCAAGATGAGAAATCTTCCCCATTTCATTCACCCACATTGCCATCTTCACCCACTGAGTCCATAGATCCGAAACTATTCCTCTAAACTTTTTTTTCATAAACACCATTTCCTGGGACCGTTGACCTATCAACACGATGGAAAAGCTCCCTCTTATCTCTCATTCCCGTATCCGACATGATTGATGACGATACACCTTCTATTAACGTCGTTCAATGTCAAGACAATGAATCCATCCTCACTTACCTTGGTGCGGAAGATTCTTATATTCATCGTGGCCATTACCTTCCAAGATACAAACCATGTTGAATGAATTAACCATCAAAATCAACATTAACACTTAAGATGACCCGCACACTCTAAGATCGGCCAATCCTTAGATGTTACTGAACAAGAAGCCTTCACCTCTTTCCTTCAAGACCATAGCAACGTGTTTGCTTGGTCCTATGCCAATATGCCCAGTATTGACCCAAAAATTGTGGTCCACAATATCGTAACCATTCCTGATGCCAAACCCATTAAACAAAAGTTACGGAAAATGCATCCTCACATTGCTCTTCTGGTCAAATAAGAGCTTCAGCGCCTTCTCTCAGTTTCCTTCATTCTACCCATTGACTATCCCCAATGGATTTCTAACATCATTCATGTCACAAAGGCAACAGGGGACTCCACATTTGCATGGACTTCCGTGACCTCAACCTCGCTTGTCCCAAAGATGATTTCCCCTACCCGGCATCAACCAACTGGTTGATCTCACCATTGGCCATGAAATGCTATCACTCATGGATAGTTTCTCGAGCTACAATCAAATATTACTAGCTCCAGAAGATCAACACAAGACTGCTTTCATCACCCCTTGGGGACTTTTGCTATCGAGTCATGCCTTTTGGCCTCAAAATGTTGGTGCTACATATCAATGAGCCATGACTTACATCTTCCATGACATCATGCATCACATACTAGAAGATTACGTAGATGATCTTCTAGCTAAATCTAAACATCAAACCAAACACCTGTTGATCCTTAAAATCATCTTTGACCGTCTCATCAAGTATTGTGTGTGTCTTCAACCAAAGAAGTGCATCTTTGCGGTGCTTTCTAGAAAACTCCTAGGTTTCATCGTTTCTTTGCGTGGCATAGAAGTCGATCCTACTAAAGTCAAGGCCATTCTGGAAATGCCTCCACCCACTAATATCTATCAACTTCAAAGCCTACAAGGAAAGTTACAATCTATTCGTCATTTTATCTCACAGCTTTCCGACCATTATCAACCATTTCATCATCTTCTCAAGAAAGATGTTTCATTCAAATGGGATGATGAATGCCATAAATCCTTTGAGGCATTAAAACAATACCTCCTCCTTCAACCACCAGTGCTCATTTCTTCTAAGGATGAACATCCCTTTTACCAATATATTTTCACCACTGACCATTCTTTAGGTGTCATGCTTGCTCATCGCGACAAGCAACACAGAGAGCAAGCGGTTTATTACATAAGTCGCACCCTTCTTGACTACAAAACTAGATATACCCAAGCCAAAAAACTCTGCTTAGCCTTAGTTTTTGTCACCACCAAACTTTGTCATTACCTACTCAATCGCAAAACCTTCGTCATTAATAATACTTACCCATTACACTATATGTATGCCAAACCCTATCGATATCAACATGTCGCACATTGGCTCATGCTTCTCGCCACCCTTAACCTCAAATTCATTCATCAAAATTCCATTAAGGGTCGGATATCTCCAACTAACTAGCCGACACACCTATTTCTGGGGATCAACCATCTAACTTCAACTTCCCAGACAAGTCTATAGCTACCCTTTCCCTAGATGAACCCACTTACCAAATGACACTCTTCTTCGATGGCTCTAAGTGTTAGCGTGGGGGTGGGGCTAGTGTTATCCTCATTCCTCTTGAGGGTGAACCTATGCCTTTGTCTTTCAAACTTGATTTTGATTGTACAAACAATATTGTGGAATACGAAGCACTCATATTGGGTCTCCAGGATGCATATGCCTTAGATGTTAAGACAATCAATATCTTTGGTGATTCTCAGTTGGTCATAAACCAAGTCAATGGTATATACCAAGTGTCGTAATGAGATCCTTCAAAAGTATAAGCAGCATGTAGACATACTTTTGACCACCTTTGACCATTATACACTTCAAACCACCCCACATTCTACCAATAAATTTATGGATACCATGGTTTGTTTGGCTTCTCAAATACATGCCTCGCCATTGAATCTAAAATATTTGTCACCATACAAAAGGCTACAATCACCCTCTTATTTACCTCATGAAGTTTACTCCGTTAGAACTATTTCCCCTGACCCACATGACCTTTGGTATAAGCAATATGTAGACTATCTTTCCCTTTCCATTTTACCCGTTGATCTCACTCGTAATGGACAACGTGCCTTTCTTAAAAGTGTCTCTCATTATGTCATCATGGGTGGTCTTCTTTACAAGTGTAGCTTTGACGGAATTCTCTTAAGATTCCTTCGAGTTCTGAAATTCCCTACACCATTAAGGAAGTCCACGATGGAGTTTATTGAGGTCACTTTAGTGGTTTAGCCATCGCAAAACACATCCTTCTTTACCTAGGCTATTATTGGCCAAACCTAAACCACAATTGTTGTTATTACGTCAAATGATGCTGAAATGCCAACAAGCATGCTAATCTCCATCACACACCTAGTCATGCCTTATGGTCACACGAGACCTTTGGCCTTTCTCTCAATGGGGTTTGGATCTTGTCGGTGAGATCAACCCCCATTCTTCACAATGCCACCAATGGATCATAACCGCTACCGAATATTACACTAAATGGGTAGAGGCCATTCCCCTCATTTCTACAAAATCGAGAAAATATGTGAATTCATCAACCATCACATCATTTGTCATTTTGGTGTTCCTCACCACCTCATCACTGATAATGGAAAACAATTCAAAAACAAAACCCTACACAAACTATGTGATGCTTTTGGCATCCAACTCAGTTTCTCATCACCTTATTACCCACAAACCAATGGTCAAGCTGAATCAACCAATAAAACCTTGAACAAAATTCTTATGAAGGTAGTCAATGATACTAGGAAAGATTGGCATACGCACATTCCTTTCACCTTGTGGGCTTATCGTACTAGTATTCGCACTTCGACTACTGCCACACCCTTTCTCTCGGTCTACGGTACCAAGGTTGTCTTACCTCTCAAAGTCTAGATTCCATCTCTTTGTATCTCACTACAAGACATGCTCAACAATGATGACTTTCACCAAGATCGTTTGGCACAACTTGAGTTATTAGATGAATGTCATCTCAATTCTCTTGACCATATCCAAATCTACCAAAAATGTATCAAACATGCCTATGACAAAACATGTCCATGAATGAAATTTTCAGGTCAGTGACCTCGTCTTGAAGGAAAATCAACATGTAACCAAAGAAGAGAAAAGTAAACGGGAAAATTTGCTCCTAATTGGCTTGGACCCTATATCGTTACTCATACCTATGGATCAGGTGCTTATCATTTGTCTTCACTCGAAGGTAAACCCGAACCTAAGCCCCTTAATGCCTTGCATCTTCGACCATTTATTGTTGATATCAAGTCCTATATCACTTTCTATCAGTTGATCACTTGTCCCTTGAGCATTGTTCACCTTCCATATTACCCATTTTTAGGATCCATGACTAAACAAGAATCATGTGATTACTCGTCACCATTTTAACCTTGTCTTCAATATGAGTACCATGGCTCTACTCATAACATGATTCTCATGGATACTTTTCATCTTCTCCTGGATGGAATCCCATGGTCATTCATCACTCAAAACCACCCCCTTTCATAATTAACTCCTGTGTACTATGGTTTTGTCATCGAACAAAAGCCTACCCTTCCTCTATAGTCTTTTCCATGACTTAAACATCCAAAAAACAAAAAGGGATACAACTCCTTGAGTCAAACTTCCAACAAAAGATGACTCCCTCAAAAGGGACATCTCTTCACTCTAATTCCACCGCTATAAATAGATTGCTCCCTTGAAGGATAGCTATATCATAGTTATTTCACAAATTCAATAAAAATATCCGAAGCTTCCCGCATCGATCAACTTCACGAAGACCTCAAGGAGATAATATACTCATCCCATATATACTTCTCGCATCAATCGGTCTATTAAAAACAAAAAATGAAGAAAAAGATGAAATTTTTGTCATGGACTTTCCTATTCTTGATCACGGGTTTCTTGTTCGAAAGACATGTTGTTGTACACTAAGTTACGTTAAACCGCCCATTCTCACCTCCTTGCCTTTTTAGCCTAATTTCCTCGTTACTCAAGGGACTTGCCACAAACACAACACTTTGTGATTATGCACCTTTCTTCACCCTTAGAATGGTTCATTATGCAACACCTTTAGAGTCTTACATTCATAAGCCCCTCTTAGGTATGGTTGACTCATTAGGGTTCTTATCAATTAAGTGGCTCTTTTACCACCTCTTACCATTTGCCTTCCTCATTACTTATTGATTATCCTATATAGGACCAGATTATCGACACTTATATTTAAAAACCACTCAACCATGCCTATGACCTAAACTCAACCATGCATGTGACCTACACTCAACCATGCCTATGACCTACATTCAACAATTCCTAACACTTACCAACCCATTCTTCTACTTCATTCTAATCTTCCCTAGCTTATGGGAGAACTACATCGGCCTGAGGTCCCTTTTCATTGGGACTATGTAGGCAGCACTTCGAGGGCATGGGGCCCTTAGAGGTTAGCTCGGCCACTCTTTACCCTAACCAATTCCCCCCTTTCCCTTTTCTATTCACATTCTACCCTAGTTAGTTTCCATTCTATATCAATAGCTGGAAATTAACCCTAATAAGCATCAACTCATACACATTTTTATTACATCATCAACTTATCCATTTATCATTTTCACATTTCCTAACTCCCTCTCCCCAACCCTCTTCCCCCTACCCTCCGACCTTTTCCCCCCCTCTTTCATTCATTTAATCAAAAATTTTAATTATTTTAACCTCCCTACATCTACCCCTCTACATTTCCTTCTTCCTATATCCAATAACAATGAAAGGATTAGATCTTACCTCGTCTCGACGTCACTTCCATGATGGCACGTCTAGCCACTATGCTGGTGGTCCACCCGAACCCTCTCCTACCTCGCCATGTCCAAATCCACCTCCAACCTCTCTACCAATCACCTCCCTCCGCCTAATCTCATGGACCCATCTACCTAGCTCTCCTCTCCAACCGGATCTCTCCACCTCATCTCAAGTACAGCCCCACGTACTTTCCTCTCGCCAAGGCACAAAAGTCTCGTGCTCTCATCATTTTCACAAAATCCAAAATGTACAAATGAATCTATATTATACAGATTTTTCCTTTTTATATACCCACATCAACTCCGACCTTAGCATCAATTATACCTAGACCGACATCGGTCCTGTGCCCTAACACACCGTGGTCGGTTGTACCTAAACCAACATCGGTCGTGTGCCCTAGAAAACCATGGTGCCGGTTTACGGACCATCACCGATTCAAGATATCAACCAATAGGCATCGGTTACCTATCATACTCCTTTTAATACCCTTTCCCCATTTCCGACTAAAATTTACCCTTCCCCGCCACCGTTTGACCTTACCCACCCTTATCACAACCTACCTCCAATCCTATATTACCTATCCCTATCCTTAATTACATTTAGGGACTTGTTATTTTACCCGTACCTCAGCCCTACCCATGCCGTGACCTAGCTACCTAGACCTAGAACATTGTTAGTGACCTATGAACTCATGTGTGCTGCTATACCTTGCGACACTATTACCCATGTTGTTTGACCTAATGACCTTACCTTGCCTATTGTTGTGTTGTTTATCTTGACCCAACCTTTGGTGTACCAGAACATACCTAAACGTTCCTACACCTGACCTACGTTGTGTTTCCACACCATATCCTATGCCTTGGATACCGGAATCACTTCAACCTTGTTTGGATAAACCTATCGACCTTGGACGATGTAGAGTTTGCAAGCTCTTCAACCTGGAGCCATGTCATAGTTTATAACATGTGTGTGTGTTTGACTACCACTACCTTTGACCCTGGCCCATTTACCTGTTTGCCTATTTTTGACCTCTACCCTTTCCCACATTCGCCCACATCTACACTCCTTTTACCTCATCCACCTTTTATCAAACCACTCACCACTTCCATCTTCCACCTCACCAGTTCCTAGTTTGAGGGGGATCACCTTCACCCACACATGGGGCACCCACTTCTTATTTTTTTCAGCATCACTTACCAATACAAGCTACGTGAAAAAAGGGGAAAATGTAGACACCTAAATTTGGTTACATTCCCTTAGCCCCTGATCGGATAACCAACTTAAACATGGGCACCTAACCATGGCCCCTTTCACCCCACATTAATAATTAATTTAATTATTTTAATTAAATTAAATACCCATCCTCACAATATCCATTATTTTATTACCTTAATTGACCTAATTTCCACCTCACCTAGACACCTCATCTAACCACCTCACCCTAGACCTATTCTTGGCATGTTTCCATAACTAACAATAACTAAGTCTTACTTGCCTTAATGAGCTAAGATTTGGTCTAACCCTAAAATCAATGCCTAAGATTTCTCTAACCACATTCCCACTCATTAGAAGGGAAGCTTCTATTTTGATTCGTGGCAACAAACTACTTGGCCCAAGAAATTAGAAAGATCTGCTCATTTTAGTAAACCTAGGGAATCTCACCTTAACCGACACCAATCAGACCTAAACCGATGTTAGTCAAGATGGAACCATCGTTGGTTACCATTTATTCACCTTAGCAACCTTGTTGTTGAGGTTGGCACATTATGGACCAAAGGACGAGATCAGAGCTGCATGCAAGTAGAACCGTATCTTTTCACGATCAGACATTCACAACCACCACCAGGATAAATCTAGAAGCATTGCACTCATGGAAGCATTCTGGGATTCACTTGCTATGGTACCAAATACCATCCTTCTAATCAACTATCATTACCATTCAGCCATCCAGTCTGCATCACAGTAAGTGTATCCCTAACCAACATTGTTATTTCAGTTAGTAGCTTTTGTTAATCATGTTATTAATCCACACTTTGCATGCTCATTTTTCTATCCCTTACCAACATGTAACCCAACCATTTCCCTACCCACACTGCCAAATCACCCATCCTCACATGTTGTGCATCCCTGAATACACCTGAGACTTATATAAACCTCCTTATCCACCTTACTATCTCTATCAAATCCCATATCAAACCTTGCAATCAGATCTCTTTGAGTTTCATACACCCGACCTTACCGATGCCGGTTACCCATAACCGTCATCGGTTCTACATAAACCATCACCGGTCATACCAGACCGATGTCGGTCTCTATGTTTTATACCTTGCCCAAGAACAAAGCCAAACAACCTCCTACTAATTGACCTAAACAACCCAGAATCAGACCCTAACTAGTCCCAGTACCTTGATAGTCACCTCATCCTTTAGATCAACTATAGCCTAGCCTGTTGTGATTGGATTTTCTTATTGTACTTGAATGAGATACCTAAATCATATCAACTACAGTAGGAATTTACTTATTTCTCACATTAATTTGTTTTAAACAGTGGATTGACAACCATCTAGGAAGTATCACACTTCCCGGAACTAGCATACGCTAGGTAGTCCACTATCATATATCATTTAACTTCTCTTTTGTGGTTTTGTTTTCTATTACAGGTAGTTCCTCCTAGCCAAAATGAAGCTCTCACAATCAGCATTGGGTCAAGAAGTCAAAACACATGCATCAACCTCCAACCAACCCATTTAACAAGTATTCCTCCTAGCCCATAACCCTATCTATTTCGTCATTCAAAAACGTAAAGAAAATGGTGAAACATGGGGAACACGGAGAAGAACTCGGGTCACCTCGGGTGCCCTGGTCTATGAAAAGCTCTGTGACCTTCCTCTCGATATTGCTAAAATATTTTCTACCTTTTCTTCCTATCTTGTTGTTGTCGTCGAACTACACTCGATGTCATTGATAATCAATGATGAAGAAAAGACTTGCAAAACCTCAAGACAAGCATCAAACCCCTAAAAAATAAAGATGCATATGAAGGGGTCAGTTTGTCATTAGTAGTTATAATGGTGGACTTATTAACAGAGTGTTGCACTACATATCAAACCCGATGTAGTTTTATATGTGTGTGTGCAATCATGCCCTAGGTTCTCTTGTGTCAGTCACACTTTGTGAAGTAGCGAGCAATAATTAGATGTAGAAACATATAAAATGGTGGATGGAATAAAATAAACTTCCCTCCTATGTAGTGTGATGCAGATGAACCAACTTTGTCCCTTGTGATGGAGCTAGATGGATGCAAATGGAGCCTTTGATGGATGTAACCTTAGGTGATGATAGTAGTGCCTAGTGTTTGGTCCCTCATTATGGTCTCATAACTTTATATTTATATGGTTCTCTTGTTCTAATTTTGTAATTAACCCCGAAAAGGATGACCACTAAAAATATAGAAAGCTCAAACGGATAAAAGTTCCCAAAAGTGGCGGGAAAGTGTAAAAGGATCAGGGCACCCCAAATGGGACCAGGTGCCTAGGGCACCCCAATCTTGGTCTGGATACCCCAATCAAAGATAAAATGATGCCAAATGGAAAAATTGATTGGGAAAGTACATGCGGGAGGTCGGAAGTGATGAAAAAAAGCAAAGTAAAATGGCCAAAGGACATGGGTTAATTAGTACTTTCTTCACTCAAAAACCATATGAATAGTAGTATGAGACCGAGACTAAATAATTCCCAAAGTGCATGATTTTGTGTCTACATTTTCCCCCACTTTATGTTGGTGAGTGAAATGCTCGGTAACATAAAGTAGATAGAGATGCGTACCTGATGTCCATGTAGAGTGATGTAGAAAGTGTGCCAAAGGACTAGACAAAGCATGGAGTGAGAAAAAAGATGGAGTGTGGAGACTAAAGATGCAAAAAGAGTAAAAAAGTGATGAGAGTGAACCTAGGGTGGAAATGCATGTGTGTAGTTGCCGATGTGTGTGATGTACTGCATGTTAGTATGAGGTGTGTGTTGACTGCATAATGTTGTTGTTGTTGCCATTATTATTGAAACCTTTATTGTTGTTTGTTTTTGACTGCTTGCTTCTCATATGGATGGACCTACAAAGGAGAAGATGATCAAGTAGTCAAATATGCATGTATATGTAAAAATCACATGTATATAGTAAAAATATTGTAAATGGAAGTATGAAAAAGTAAAAGGAACATGTGCACTGATCCATGATGAGAGAAAGGGTGTAGAAAAGGATATCCTATAACTATGAGTTTTTTGGGTGATCTCACACCATTGTGGCCGAAGAAGTGTAGGGAGAAAGTTGCATTATTCTCCAACATGTAATTGCTTCCCTAAGAATGTGTGAAGAGATCTCTGTACTACCTAGTTTTTGGGTGATCCGACACCACTGGTGAAGTAGTGTAGGGAGGAAATCCATTGTATCCTCCAACCTATAACTGCCCCAAAATGCTAAGGACAATATGTCTGTAAAATTTGTTGTGTATGGGGTTCGTAGACTGGTCTGAACCCACTCGTTGTATAACCCACAATGTCAAGGATGGAAAACTGAATTGAACTATACTGGTAGAGAGCATTGTGTAGTGTGTAAAACCCCAAATGATGCCCCCTCTCTTTGGGGGTGCATGCGATGTCATGGATAGGAGGATGCAGCCCAAAAGAGGACCGACCACATAAAATATGCCCCATAGGAAGGGAATGTTCTTGGTAGAAACCAAGGCACACACAAACAAGTGGCTAGAAACAAGTGTTAGTATGAACAAGCATGCATGTAGAGAAGACAAGTGTAAGCTACACAAACAATGTATAAGCTAGAAAGTAAGTAAACATGCAAGAAGACAATCATAGATTGCCAAAGTGGGTTAAAAACATGGGACATCACTCATGATGTTGCAAGACACTCAAGGCCATAATGGCATGCATAAAACAAACAAGTGTGCACACCAAACAAAGGGCAAGGCCCACATACAATAGTAAACAAAAAGAGACAAACAAATAAATAAAAAAATAAATAGATAGCCATGGAAGAAAATAATCCTGCAAAAAAATGTTGCACATGAAGCACCCATTAGCATGTTAGAAAGATAACCATATGTCAAAAACATGTATAAGCAAGTAATGTAAGAGTGTTAAGTAAAAATGAAACAATAACACTTGTAAGAGATGAATGTGGATGCCCCCAAAACCATTGTATATGGTAGGAGGTGAGCATCCATGTTGCATGTGTAGAGAGACTTGTATCTATGTGATCACAACTAGAAAAGGATGTGAACATGCATGTGTGTATGGTAAAGATAATGACATATAAGAGATCTAGCTAGCATGTGTAATAAAGTGAACATATACAAAAATGTAAGAAAGAGTAAAAGCAACCAAGATATGCAACATGTTGTGGATGGATGGAATGGAATGCAAGATGGATGATAGGAGCCACGTGCCCCCGAGTGAATGGAAGTATATGCAGTGAGGTTCATTTAGTATGCCCCTCTTAGTAGTCAAGAATGAACCAAAAATGAGAGTGTGTCATCGGGAAATGGTCAAAGTGTGTGTGTGTGTGTGTATGCGCATGTGATGAGTGTGTGTGATGATGTGTGTGTGTATGTGTGTTGATGATATGTGACCTAGAGATGAATGTGTGATGATGTATCCTAAAGTGTATATCACGATGAGATGAATAGAGGGAGTGGTGATGTAGCCTAAAGTGTGTACCACTACAAGATGAAGGAATAGGTGACCATTTAGCCTATAGTGTATGTCACTAACCTAGTAATGTCACATGATAGAAGGTTGAATGATGAATGTGTGTGTATGATAAGGTCCATTTGATTGGTAAACCCTCTGGTAGTCAAGTATGGACCGAGGAACTAGAGTGCATCATAGGGTAGTGAGTGCAAAGTGCGTAGAAGAATATGTAGTATGTGTGATGATAAGAGATGACCATATGATGTGTAAAATGTGTAAAATGCAATGTATAGTGTGTAATGCAAGATGTGTAGATAGACTAATAGTGTGAGATGTGTGCATGTATGTAGTATGTAGATATGTAGTATATGATGCTAGACTCATAGACAATAGGAGTGTGACACATATGTGATGAATAATGTGTATAGTATGATGTGTAGTATGTATGTATGATGTATATGTGCAAATGTGAAACACTAATGATGTAATGTAAGTTGTAGATGTAAGATGTAAAATGACATGACATATATAAGATGTGTGAAGAGACACAATGTGTAGTACCTATGTGTAGTGTGTGGGGTTCATGTGTAGTATATGCCCTCAATAGTCAAGTGTGAACCAAAGCACAAGAGTGTGTCATCGGGTAAATGATGATGATGCTAAAGGTGAGGATGATGCATATGATATGCTAGAGAGATGATGTATAATATAATAAGTAATGAGAGATGATGATATGCTAAGATAAGATGGGGGATGTGTGGATGTTATGCCCCCAAGTGTGTGTGAGTGAATGAACTATCAATGAAAGTGAAGGATGAAGGTCCTCCATCGATGCATGTGGTGATGAAAGTGTATGACCATGCTCTGCTATGGTGGTGGTATAGTAGATAAATGTTGTGTGGGTGAGTGAAGTCTATGTGCATGCATGTGATGGATGAATATATGATGAATGTCATGGTGTAAAAAAATGTGTAGGTGATGGAGATCTACGTGATGTGAATGATGGAGGTGATGGACACCCATGTGGAATGAAATGAGGTGGTGACCTATGTTGAGATGTAGTAATTATCCAAGGAATGGGCCTATACCTATGTGTAGGACTAGCGAGAGTGGTGAGGTCATGTAGATAATGTGTGAGTAGGTGAACTAGGAGTAGATTGTGCTTTTAGTAACATAGAATGTGATGTGTTAGATGATGTAGGAGATGCATGATCGATGCTCGAGAAGATGATGACCATGGAATAGATGGGGGTATACATCGATCAATAGAGATAACTTGATTGTTATGAATGAATTTAAGTGAAAATGATTCATAGAGATAATGGATTGAGACCTATGAATCCAATTGAGTCCAAGTAGCATGTCACAACCATCGATTACTTTTCCCAACAAGGAAAGGGACAAAAAAAGTGAGAGGACCAACCATAACATGTAGTTTGATGACACCATATGGTTTTTTAGAGGGTATTCAATTTGTGATAGAGGGTAACCAATGGCATGAAGAAATGGAATAGAACATGTGCTAATAGGCCAAGATGGGTCAACCTTAGTATTATTGATGGGGATCGAGCCAATAGATGCTTTGATATGTAGGTGATTAGATGTAAAAATTCACATGATAATCATGGTTAGAAAAAAGAGATGGTGGTGAAGCATCGGTATGTGCAACTAAAAAGTCAAGGGCCCCTGAAGCAGGAGGAGACATTACATGTGGTATGCATGATTAGCTAAAGATTCAACTACTTTTTTTGTCATTGTTGTTGGATTAGTTATTAAAGAGTTTGAGTTTACCCTTGTCAGTGTTAGGTGGAAGAGTCGGTAGGCTCAGAAACTCAAGCTTTTTTGTTATCAATAAGATCTTGGATGATTGTGTGGAGCTTGAAACATCGATTTGTAGAGTGTCCCACACATATGTGATAGTCACATGAAAGTTCTCATTGTAATTCCTACCTTTTGGTCATGATGGGTCTAATTTGAGTGGTGGAGGAAGCATGATAAGATTTCTCTCAAGAAGTTGTTGTAATATGAGATGTGGGGCCATAGGAAAGTTAGTAAACACACACCTAGGTGGTGGTGACTGAACCTCTTTAGGAGTAGTGATTGCATTGACAAGTAATTTTGGTGTCAGTTGGTTTAGTTGTAGATGGCTTGAATGGTGTCTTATTTGGAAAATGAGTGGAAGAGATGAGGCTTGCTCTTGATATTTAAGCTTTCCTATGGATAGAAGTTTGGTTTCATGAAGCTTAAGAGTATGAAAAATTTGGTTGAATGAAGGAGAGGTCTCAAAGAGAACACTCTCTGAAGTGGTGGTAAAAGACTTTGAATGAACAAGTCCTAAAGCTTAAGTCCGCTAGCACATTTGACATCTTAGCTAGATTATTTTTATATCTCAAAACATAATTGGCTAGGTGTTCATTAGATCCTTGTTTAAGTTGTGCTAGTTGAGCATAAGAGATCTTGGAGCCGATATTGATAGAAAAATGAGTAAGAAAAGCATCGCCCAATGCGTAAATGAAGTTACCGAATGAACAGGTAGGTCATAAAACCAACACATCACATAATCATGGAGACTGGGGAAATATTTTAGCAAAAGAATATGATCATCTGCAAAGTCAAGACAAGCTACATGGAAATGCTCTAAGATGCTCTTGTGGGTCACCATGCCCATTGAAAATGGGAAGCTTAGGGGTGAAAAAACTAGGAGGAAGTGGATAAGTGGAGATGACAGGTGTAAATGGTGTATGCAATAATAAGGTGGAATCTAAAGATGGAGATGCATGAGAAGTATCCTATTGTAAGCTGAATGAATTTGTGCTTGGAGGTCTTGATAGAGAGAGGTTAAGTCTTGAGTGCCAATGGAGGAAACTTGTCATGTATGAGAGACAAGAGGTGGTGTGAAATGATTTGTAGGAGTAGTAACATAGAAATGAGAATGGTAGAAATAGGTGGAAGAGTGGAAACAAGTGGTTGGGAAACAATGGAAGTAGAGATGGCCGCAGAAGCATTAAGTTCCACCAAATTGGTAGCTTCCTCATGAGAAACATGTAAAAGTAAGTCTAGATCTTGGGGATGCTCAATGATATGGTCATTAATGGATTTAAGATGAGCCTCAGTAAAATCATCAGAAGATTGAGCCATAGTAAAGAAAAAAAAGATCCCTAAGTGGAAGGTAGTGTCGAATGTGGGGTTCACCAAAATGATTAACTAAAATGTATATATTCTATGTTAATATAATATTAAGAACAATAAAATAAAATCTAAGTAAATAAAGAAAGTAAACCCAAGCAACTAAGAAAGTAGAAATGTGAAACCCTAATGAGAAAAGAGGGTTAGAAGAACTTAGTTGATTTGATGATATGTTGGGATGTGTTGTCAAGAGAAGAAAAGATAAACAAACACATGAATGAACAACATTAAAAGCTCAGAAAAAAATAGATCTGAGAACAATAGGTTGGACTAGGGCATCTTGAGAGAGAAGGATGGAGTGCACTGAGGGCACTCTAGTATGAGATATGGGCACCACTGGTCATGTGAAAAATCTCTACAACCCTCCTTCGAGGTGTCATTGAATGATTTCTACCTTAGCTCCTATTGTGTGTGTGTGTTGAATTTGAAATGCAATCAATATCACTAATAATCAATGATGAAGAAAAGACCTGCAAACCCCAAGACAAGCATCAAACCCTAAAAAGAAAGATGCATATGAAGGGGTGGACTATCCTCAATGGCCACAATGGTGGACTTACTAACTGAGTGTTGCACTACATCTCAGACCCTGATGTAGTTCTATGTGTGTGTGTGTGTAATCATGCCCTAGGTGCTCTTGTGTCAGTCACACTTTGTGAAAAAGTGAGCAATAACTAGATGTATAAATGTAATAAAATGGTGGATGGAATAGAATAAACTTCCCTATGCAGTGTGATGCAGATGAACCAACCTTGTCCCTTGTGATGGAGCTAGATGGATGTAAATGGATCCTTTGATGGATGTAACCTTAGGTGATGATAGTAGTGCTCTAGTGTTTGGTCCCTCATTATGGTCTCATAACTTTATATTTATATGGTTCTCTTGTTCTAATTTCGTAATTAACCCCAAAAAAGCTGACCACTAAAAAGATAGAAAGCTCAAATGGCTAGAAAGTGCCCAAAAAGTGGTGGGAAAGTGTAAAAGGATCAGGGCACCCCAAATGGGACCGAGGGGCATCTAGGGCACCCCAAGATCTTGGGATGGGGCCCCTAATCAGAGATAAAACAACACTAAATGGAAAAACTAACTAGGCGAGTACATGCGGGAGGTAAGCAATGATGATAAAAAAAAGTAAAATGGCCAAAGGACATGGGTTAATTAATACTTTCTTCACTCAAAAACCATATGAATAGTAGTATGAGACCATGACTAAATAATGCCCGAGTAGTAAATGGTGCCTCATAGAATCTTATGAAAAGATGTGAAGATAGTGTACTAAAAGGTATGGAGGTAAGATCACAAGGTATATTTTTGAGTTCTTAGATCCCTTGGTTATGATAATATTATGAAAAGGTCATGTTTCTTTCCCCAAAAACTAATTCAAATATGTAATTGAGCAAGGGTTATCTCTCTTCAAGGTGATCTAGTGATCTATAAAATTGGAAATGACAAAGTATAATGGTTATTTAAGTTACGCATGGTATACTTCTTGCATTTAGAGTTATTATTGCACCATATCAGAGCTATTCGATTATTATTATGCTTCAACAATGAGCTATAGGCTGTGTAGAAGGTCATTAAGGTAGGGGGAGTTGGTGTTTGTCCTCCACTAGAGGCTCTAGGCATTAAGAAGGCTAATCTAGGTTGTATTGTTGATCATTTGCTAGTAAACATAAAAGGTAAGCAAGCTTATGGGCCAATCAAGTATAATATCATACAAAAGGAGTGAAGAACACTAATGGAATGCTTCGGGAAGTAGTGAAATGGCGAGTCATCTTGAGGCTTAAATGCAAGGTATGAACTCGATTTTTGTGTATTTCAGCTAGATATGGATAATATAAGTCTAGGGGGAACATTTGGAGGTTTCTTTGTATGCTTAGGTTGATTTAATCTCTTTAATAAGTTGGTCAAGGAGGCATGAAGAAGTAATTTAGGGCCAAGTGGTCCTAAAGGATGTCATGATTGAATTTGGAGGTAAATTGTGTTTTTGAGATTGAACAAAACCTAATAAGAGATGTATCTCATGAATGAAGACCAAAATCGAGGTGTATATTTTTAGGGGAGCCTTGTGGATGATCATTACAGGTCCATGAATCTTCATTTGTTGTTGTTGGATTCAAAAAGAGAGGTTTCGATCCAGGGAGATTTCTAAATCAAGTAAGTTGTTTTGAGCATTGTTGTCATTGTGTGTTATCATTTTCCATGTAGTATTTTCATTGTAGCCTTTGTCATAGATGTCAAAGGGGAGAGAAACATTAGAAACATGGAAATGAGGTCATGTAGGTGTTGGTCTTGTTGGTTTCCATCAATGTTTTTAAAGGTGGTTGTCATCAATGACAAAGGGGGAGATTATTGGCCATTGTGTGTTTGTGTTATCATTGATTTCAATTCCATTGATGGAAAAGGGTGTCATGGTGTTATATGAGTCTCCATGTGGTGTTAGTCAATGGTCAAACATGAAGGTTGATTGGTAGTGACAAGATTTGGTGAGTTCTAGGAGGTCCTAGAGCTTGGTTTCTAAGCGATTCATGGTTTGAGTCCTCCCAAGTTGGTTAAAGGTTGGTATAAGGTCACACATGGTCATAGAGGTGTGTTACATGTGTTAATGAGTTTGTAAGAGGTCAACATGGTCAGGTCATGAGGTTTCATGGTTGAGTCAGGTCATTTTAGGCCTATTCCTAGCCATGGAGCATGTAGAATGAGATGGAGGTATGAGTTTTGGAGCTGATTAGTCTTTTCCAATCATGGTAGTGACATGGTGACAAAGTGTACCTAAAGTCTATGGTGATTTTCATGTTGTTTTGCATAGGTTTGATAGTGTTTAAGGGTCCTTAGGAAACAAATAGGTGAGAACATGCAATTTAACACAAATCTTAATGGATGGAGAGTTTGAGAGTTATTTGGGAAAAATGGTGAGTATGAGCAGTTAGAGGATGTTGTTATGAGGCTTCGTGACATGTTTCAAGTCATTCTAAAGAAGGATTTGCACGATAACTCATTTTTGGTGAAATCGGTTTTTTTAGATTGAAGATTTGAAGCAAAAGTGGACCTTCTAATGCTGTGTGAGAGCTATGTGATTTATATGGGTACCTTATCTCTTTCGCATAACTTCTTAGGTTAGTTGTGAAGGTTTCACAAAAGGAATGAGGTGCTTTAATCGTCACATTTTTACTAATGATCATTAAGAAGATAAGTTGCTTTGAAACCCTAATTAAACCTTATCTCAAAGTGACTTGGAGAAAAGAGGCATGCTAAGTCTGTATTGATTGTTTTTTCCAAAGTGATGATTAGACCTTGTAGAGGACTCTTCCGACTTTCCATAAAGGTATATTTAAACATGTGACAATATGTGGAACCCATGGAAAAATGCTTATTTCTAAAGAAGTTCAGTTTGTGGAAAAGTTATCCAAAGAAGGTAAATAATAAATTGACATATTTTTAGCCCCGAGTTGTTCTAGATGTACATGATAGTTTCAGATCATGAAGATTGGTTTTTGGGGCAATTTGGGGTAGTCTACACTAAAAGTGGAATTTTAAGAACTACATGAGGAGTGAAGGTGGAGTGAAGACTCCATTAAAGTTATGTCGTGATCTTGGTTCAAAAATATTTCCATTGGTCTATGAAACTTGTGTTTTTGATAAGGAATGAAGAGGTTATGACTTGTTCTTTGAGGGTCAAATCTGGAAGATGCTTGATTTTACGGGTGTTAAATGACTTCACGAGGTAAAGTGGTGATTCTAAGTTGTTTGTGATTTGTAAAGGTTTTCAAGTGATTAGAAAACATTTCTAAGGGTGTTCCATATTTTTTCAAGTGTGGAAGTGATTTTTGAGGTGATGGAGTAAGTTGAGCTCAAGGTTTGTTCTTGAGTCCTAGAAGGCTTAAGAAGTAGTTTGCAGATATTGGCTTAGTTTAAGGCCTTCCACTTGGAGTTGGAAGGATTTATAATATGTTATAGAAAGAAGACTCGAAGGGAATTCCATTGGTATATTAATTTTTCTTAGTGAATTGATTTGATGTGTCGTTCAAGTTAGTTTGTGAAGAAGAAGGTATGTTGATTTTCAGGACACGATTGCAGTGAAAGATTGAGTTGGTTAAGGCATGAAATGTATTGTTTGATGTTGGTTATCATTTTGAGAGTGAAGAGGGATGAATTTTTTCATAGTGAAGGCCTT
Organism: Taxus wallichiana var. yunnanensis; assembly: GCA_018340775.1. NCBI lineage: Eukaryota > Viridiplantae > Streptophyta > Pinopsida > Cupressales > Taxaceae > Taxus > Taxus wallichiana. The sequence goes on from CM031239.1 coordinate 111,131,561, forward strand.
TTTAGGTCTTGAATGTGGCATCAAGCGTGCAAACTAGTTGTGTTTGCAAAATTGGTTTCACGGGCGACTTGATTTGGTGAAGTAGAAAGTAGGTGTGGCTTGCACGTATGGATGTGTCATGATCTATAACATACATGGATGTGATATAAATGTCACAAGGATTCCATACATTTGTTGCATGTCATAGTTGAGTTGTTCTTGAGTGGCCTTGATGCCCAAAGGCGAAGACATGGTGTTGGAAATAACTGTTTTGAGAAGGATATGAGCCTTTTGAGTTGTGTTATGATTTATTTGATTGGCAAAAGTTAATTAAATACCATGGATGATTTTTTAATTTTATATTACACATTTTTGACTAATTGTGGGGCTTCAATAATCATTGTTTGGATGTAATTGGATTTTACTCATCCTAGTGTTGGGGTTTTGAGCCTATTTTGTGCAAGATGACGAGTTTTGGGGATGACTGACCTATATGGGTCATATGTGAATGTTTTAATGAATGTTTTGGGATTTTATTAAGTTTTTTTGGTTGAAATTATGATGAAGGACCGACCTATCTTATGTTTTAAGGAAAAGAATTCTATAAAATAAGTGTTTTGAGTTCATTTTTGAACTAGTGCTCTTGGAGGGAAAAGTGTGACCCATGTGGAAGTGTGTAACAAGTATGGTGGAATGATTTGAGAGCTGAAATAGTGTGTTATAGGTTGAATACTGATTGAGAGCATCCGAGCAAGGGTTTGGAACCAAGACAAGTTGACAAAGAAGAAGAAAGAGTGAGCTAAATGAATGAGGATTTGATAGTGTGTGTATGAGCTGAAATTGTGATCTCCATCAGTTGTGGCAACAAAAAAATTAGAGATAATCATCTTCAAGTGGTTGAGTTGGTGCTTAGTCATCTTAGGGGGTTGTATCCTCCTTGTGGAGTGGGTTCTTCACTAAATTAGGGGTTGGTGCTCCTTGTAGGGTTGGTGTTATACTAAACTAGGGGTTAGTGCTCCTTGTGGGGTTGGTGCCTCACTAAATTTGAAACATGGCAATATAAAGTTTGTGTTTCAGTGGGTTTTCTTTGTTAGAGTAGGTATTTACCTTAGCTCATGTTCACCTAGGTAATTTATTTACCTTTATTGTATTTATCCTCACCCACTTATGTGTGTGGATATTTCTTTTATCTTATTTAGATATTAGGAGATATTATCTAGTTGTTAGGTATAGTTCTTTCCTTGATTTATGGTATTGACTAGTTATTTCCTTGATCTATGGTATTGACTAGATCCTTGATGTCTAGTTCTCTCCTAAATCTATGGTCTTGACTAGTTCTTTGATGACTAGTTATTTCCTTGATTTATGGCTTGATCTACGACCTTGGTGGTTCTTAGATTGTTACTCCTTGCTTGTTTAAGCAAGGCCAATTCTCAATGTATTGCATGAGTTCCATAATAATATATGATATTGTTTCTCATTTGTTTGTAAAGGTTTTATGTAAATCTATTCCGGTGAATTGCTTTCATCTTATTGATCATGTTGTTTGATTAACATCGTGTTCTTGGCTTGGTACGATCTAGTTGAGTTGGTGCTTAGTCATCTTAGGGGGTTGTATCCTCCTTGTGGAGTAGGTTCTTCACTAAATTAGGGGTTGGTGCTCCTCATAGGGTTGGTGTTATACTAAACTAGGGGTTAGTGCTCCTTGTGGGGTTGGTGCCTCACTAAATTTGAAACATGGCAATATAAAGTTTGTGTTTCAGTGGGTTTTCTTCCCCTTGATGGTTTCCCACTTATATTTTGTGTTCATGTGTACTCTCTTTTTCTTTATCTTGTGTATGGTTGTTTCTATGCTTAAGTAAACACACATATGGTTCATGGTTGATTGAATGGTTGTATAAATGATAATGAATGATAAATGGTAAATGGAATGAAAGTTTTGTAGCACTGATTCCCCCCCACCTCTCAGTCCATTGTGTTGCCAACAAGTTATTCCTTTGTGCATGCCTTTTCCCCTTTTCGACGCTCCACCAACATTCTCTCTACGCATTCTTCCTATGTTGTTGACTTTTGAGTGACTCCTCCACCTCTTTGTTTTGGTTGTTTCGCACCACAAGACCTAGTATCCTCTAGTGGTATTCCTCTACATCTAATATGTTTTTACACCATTAAGATCCTCCATCACTTTCTCCAACATTTATGTGGTTGTTGTATCCAAATAGTCCTTTCTTTTTAGTGACATCTTTCCTTCTCGGAAAGTAGCCTACTCCGATACCACTTGGTTGTAGTCGGGCCCTCCCGCATGTCTCATAGAGTCACGTAATGCAATGAATACGTAAATTTTTCATCTATTCCCTCAATGACCTTAACAACATATACATGCAACTTCTCTCTAAGATCTTATAGTCATTTACTTAGAGCTTTTATGACTTTTATGATGTCTCCCTATGACCTATTTTAGATTGGACTATGTGCTCACAAGCACATTCAACAACCTTAACCCTTGGAATTTTAGGGATTACAAATACTTAGCCATTCTTACTTGGCCTTTATACCTCCCCATGCGCTTCCACCACCTCTCAAGTCTCTAACCATGGTAACCCAAAATGGTGAACTCATCCTTCCTTTATAGTTGCACGTTCTACTCTTTTTATCACTTCTCACTCCTTGTTTAAAATTGCCTTTAGGTGGGCTAACTTCTTCTAGATGCTTCCATATTCTCCCACTCAAATTTAAATTTGAATTTGAATTCCCTTGAATAGATATGCTTGTGCCATGTCGATCCGGTCGTTAGCTCTTCTAACTGCTCCATCATGTTCAACGTCTCTTGTTAGACACCTCCTAACATCTTTTGTTGCTTTTGCCAACTATTTGTTCTATCGCACACCCCTTTCTCACACTCATATGTCACGCCTTTGTCTTCATCTACTACACATTCATATGCTTAAGTGTCACCTTCAACTCATTTTGTGCACTATTTTTGGGTTTATAAGCCTTCTCCAAAACATTTGCGCACCTCCTTTGCAATCTTAGCTATTGTATAATCCTACTCAAGTATACTCTTACGCCTTTTACGTATTTTCTATCATTGTGCATAAGTCCTTCATCATCTTTATGCACTACTAGTCTATCTAGTTGAGCCATGTTGCGGTAGGTGGTATTTTCTCGCCTTTTATTTATTTATTAGGTGTATTGCCACCTAACTAGGTGAGTCACCTCACTTAGGTGGAACATGGATCTTAGGTGTCATATGTGTAAGTATGCATCATAAGAGTTGCATTCCCCTTCGGGAAAGTAACTCCTCTTCTCCATCAAGGAGGCATCATTACACTACATGGGAGTTACTCAGCACTCCCGTATATGTACACTCTTCTACTTGATATATGAGCATGGAGTTTTGAGCCCTTTTTTCTTCTTACATGCACATTGTCTCCATGGTTGAGTTCTTTCTTGAATCTTGAAGCTACACCATTCTGCGGTTGAGTACAACTCCTTGATGCACATGGATTCCCTATAGATCTTCATCCTTCCTCCCTCCTTCATGGTATCAGATCTTAGGGATCGAAATTATTTTCTCTGATTGCTTATTACTCACCACCTCGTAGTTTCATGTGCAATTATCAATCTTTGCTTTGTGCTATACTTGCATTTTTTAAGGGACTTGTGCTTGGTTAGGTGTGTTTTTGTTGGTTGTGTTCCTTATTGTGTTAGTTTAGGAAAAATTACGGGTTTGAAGTGTAGGAGTTTTAAGCTTTGAAAATTTGAAGGCTTGTTTTTAGGTCCAACTTTGACTCGTTGAGTGAGATGGGAACCGAGAGTTGTCCCATGCTCTTTGCATCGCATTGTTCATCGCTCAATTCGCCAAGTCCATCTACATTGGGTTTGACTCGGTGGCTCGTGTTTTCTTTGCAACTGTATTGTGCTCATTATTGACTTGGGTGTTTGGTCGTCAATTTTTGCACTATTGCCATTTTAGTTTTCAAGCTCGTGGTTGTTTTATCTTGCCTTGGGTTTCATAGCTTGAATGGTTGCATTCACCATGTTCAGCGACTTGTGCATAGTTCTCACTGCGACTCCTACGTTGTTCATACTTTCAACCTAGACTATTGGCTCATGTTTTTAATCGACCGCCTTGGTTTAGAATCTCATGTTGGATTTACATGACTCAAATATGCTCTTAGGTGATCATTTTTTAAGTCCCCTCTGTTGTACACTTCATGCTTGACGAGCACCCATCTCGCACTACTCACGTACTCGACCGTGGCTCTTTGCACTTGGCCCACTAACCTCTACACTATTTTTTGACTTATTTGCTCTCCTATCGCTCATGCATTGGTTGAACATGATCGTGCATTGCTTGGATTGATTATGCATCATGTAACGGCTCGAGGTTCACTTTGAATGGTCACTTTTGCCTTTGGGCTTCAACTCGAACCGTGTCATTCTTTGCTTGTGTACTCTTGTTCATCCATCTCCACATACATTGACTTCACCATTGGTACATCCATTCCATGACCTAACATGCCCTTATCGGTACTCCAACCTACTCATTTGTATTGCATTGTGACCGTGACTATGTTACTTGACGGTTACTCTAACGGCGCCACGACATTTTGAACGTAGTTTTGACTATTACAAACTCTGTCACATCCCTTTGATTCATGGTTAAGCATGTGGAGCTTCCTTCCCCAACACTTGGCCCTAGTTCCCTTCAATGATTCATCGGGCTCGACACATAGCAACCCAACATGGTGTCGATCTGTCGGCCCACTGCGCAGGGTTTAGCATAACTCTCTTGACAGTGTGTCTTCCTAGCAAACCAAAGAAAGTTTGCACTCAAATCACCTCGGTAAGTCACTTGCCCCCAACTTAGCCTAACAATATTTGGCTCAATGGCATAACCCTTGCTCGACTTGCCATGACAACACCAACTTGCCCATTGGCTCACCGAGCCCATCAACTCTCAACTCGGCACAAGTCTCCACTATCCCATCCCTTTTTGTTTGGAGGTGATAACAACCTTTTTTAATGTTTTAAGGTGAAAAAAACATTTTATGGCATTGTAACTATTATTGGGTTCCTCCTTGTTTGTTAATTTGTCCCTCCTATGAGCATCGAAGATAGAGGACGAGATTCGGGGTTGGTAGGAGAATAATCCCCCTAGTAAGCAAAACAAACTCTATCTAAAATTTGATGATGTTTCCAATGAGTACCCATACGACCCTATTTGCACACATTTTGGGCACAATTTTTTAATTTGTTTGTAGGGCTTACTAGCTTTTTCCCTTAGTTGCGGGAATCATTTTTTGGCTATAACTTTTGACTAGTTGCTTGGTCTTGAGCGCTTCTTTAGTCAAAATTACATGATTTTTACACATTACATGATGGGATTGTCAATTTTGTAAACACACTACTTTATAAAGTGCCACGTTTGGGGGGTCATTACACTGCTTGTTTGGGCTTGTACTTTTCACACTAAGTTATAAAGTGCCATTTGGGATATTTTTGGGGGTTTATCCGCACTATGGATTTCCATCGTTATGTTGTTATACTTGATTATGAGAACTATTTGACATGGAAGAAAGGCATCATTAGACACTGCATTGTGCATGGTTTGTTGTCCTACCTCCATGGTCTTGTTCCTGAGCCTCTCAAGCCTTAACAAAAGGATGTGTGGTTTGATTGCATTAATGAGGTATATGGCCTTCTCGGTCTTACAACCTCTAGGGTTATCTCGAAGTTTTTTCCAACACACTAAGTTCCCTTTCATTGCCTTGTCCATTATCCGATAGTTGTATGACAATATTGCTTCACCATCGAGAGTGACGCTTCCCTATACCACTCTTGTGTTGTCATGGATTCTCCCCCTTCTCACATCCCTTCCATTCTTTGAGTGTTCCTCTATATTCATATTGCTTCCTAAGAGTCCCTTGTTGATTGTCCATGTCGGGACCTTGCCTTTGAGGCCACGCACACTACTCCGCCACTATAAAGCTTATTGTTGACCATGTTCATGCTTTATTCACTCTTTGCACTCGTGTTCCATTGGAGACCCTTTCTTTGAGACAGATGTGACCATTTCCCCTTGTGCTCCCTCACATCTTGATTGCTTAGTTGATGACACTCTCCCTACACTTGTTGCTTCCATTGAGTGCCATGTTGCTTCACCTTGGCCTTCCAGTAGCTCTCTGCAGCAGTCTTCTCCTCCTACTTCATGTGTTGCATTACATGCTCCATTTGAGCCATCACACATCTTGGAGGACCTATCTATCTCTCACATTGGGAGTGTTTCCCTAGGGACACTTGTCACTTCCACCATTTCAGATATTCTTCATGATCCACCTCTTCTTGTGGATCCCTTTCTAGAGGGTCATTAGGCCCCCACCTTCTTCTCTCTCTAACACACACTATTGTCGTGGCATTACCTTTGTCTCATGTGCACTCTTTTGCCAGACCTATGTCACTTTCAGTTGTAGCTCAGAGTCCTATTTAAGAGTATTGTGGGCTTCTTCATTCGTGGAGTGGGCCAACTTCCAGTGCTCCTTTTATGTCCTTCCCAAGGGTAGGAACATTGTTCGATGTAGGTGGATTCTCTTTAGTCTTGGCATAAAGGACCACATCATCAACACACTTCTTTGAGGACCTTCTTGTTCTCTCTTCTTTATTTTCTCTACGGAGTATGATTGTATTTGGGTGTACGATGGAAAAGTGACAAGTGAGCATGGGAATCTACAAGTAACTCTTCCTCGCACCCGACCTCTCGAGGTCGTGCAAGAAACGACCAGTGGGGATGGAATATGTGTGGGATACAAGACAAACTAGTTAGGTAATCTGATGTCTTCGACACGCGCTAGTGGAAATTGTGAATCTAAGGCAAAGAAGGCCCTCCTAACCTGAACTAGTGTGATAGATCGATCGGCGAGGATGACTGCTTGAAGGATCCAATCAATATCGAGCTCTGGCGTGATTCGGTCTATGGGTTGTGGAATACGTGGAAAATGACCTGGGATAGTCTCGTGTATATTTCCAGACAGGGTCATAGGGTGGATGATGGATATAGTGGACTCTATGGGTGATTATCTGGCCTAGTCCAGAATTCCTTAGCTTTTTATTAGCTGCTATGTCTAACAAGGATAAGCTGTTGATGATGATAGGTGGAAGTGGAGTAGATCTGAATACTAATGTGCGTAGGCCAACATCTATGTCTGATTCACCTATGGATTCGTTGGGCTATGGGATTTGTGGGTCACAACCATAGATTCATGTTTGTTGTGGTCCTGCTATGGTCATGTGTGGACTCAGTCCCTAATCCCTAATATCTAATAGTCATATGCTTTCTCGGCCTCTATATTGTAATTAATAACGGTTGTGAGATCTTTTCAGAGTATCTCACAGGCGTTCGTGCAACCTGAATTCTTAAGCTGGTATCTATATCTGTGAGAGTGTCTCCTGCGTCTGGTTGTGGGACCAAAGGATCACAACCGAACGTTTTCTCTCTTTCAAGCCCTTCTACAGTCATGCGGATATATATCTAGGGTAATCTGTAGTTTGGTTGATTTGACCAAAACGTGTGCACTTTGTCATCTTCTATGTTTAACCCGCTTAACTGGAGGTTGATCTGTTGTAAATTTGTCATTGTTTGGAAGACTTAGATCCTAATATTCTGATCTATATCAGTTATTGCTATGACGAGATCGGGTTGGGGCACGATTGGCTCGAATATGTATTCTCTGGGCTCTCTAGGTCCCGTGATTGTCATACAAAAGCAACAATGTAAATCCAATTGCAACAAAGTAAAATTAACTATGTGAAGTGTATTTATAGCATATATAACTTCTCTATTTTTGTATTTTTCTGATGAATTTATATGAATGAAATTGAAGGAGCAACTATTTTAATATATCTAGAATTTGACAACTAATCTAATAACGAATTTAAAACAAACAAAGCAACCGAGTATAGCTACTTTGCTTGTGCAGTTGTAAATCTATTCTAAATAATGAAATAACTGATCTAATCTATTTGAAAGACTCTCGATCCTACCTCAGAAGTGAGGAATGAATCATAGTTTCTCAGAAACTATCAATCCCCATAGCTTCCCTGGCAATATCGAAAGTAAAATTGACTGAAATAAAGTGATTGGCTACTCTATTTGATATGCTTCTAACTAGAACTTTGAAAGCTAGAACCTAGATTTTGCAGAACAGTGGTGAATCCGATGGTGTGTGTGGTTTTGTCCCCTCAGTGTGATCTCCTCGTTCCTTCGTGCTCACGTGGATCCAGAAAAGCATGTAATGCTAGCATCAATAGAAGTAGATATTGGGACAAAGGAAGCTTAGGATACAGACTGAATACAATGCGAGTAGGAGAGAGATAGCGCAAGAGTACAGAGCTTGGCTTATGTAATTCCTAGCGGGATTTATTGTGAGTCATGCAACATAAAACGTCCAGAACCTGAAACTATCCTATTTGAAGAACAAAACCTGCAACTTTAATGGCTTCCTATTGAAATCAAACTATCCTATTCCAATTGATTTGGATGAAGTGATAACAACACTTTGCACAAGGTGGATATGTGGCTTCCTAACAACAAAACAACACTAACTAGGCATGCAATGAATGAAACTAAGAATTCTAAGCAAAATGAAAGACTAATCTATTGCAATGAGAAATTCAGAGGCAAATTTGAGGGGCCATTTGCTTGAGCACAAGCCAACTATTTATAGAATTCCCATTTACCCAAAGGTAAAAACCAAATTGATCTCTTTAACCATAAACAATGCAAAAACACTATTCCAGGGAACCAGAATCATAAATACAAGCAAAGGCGGTGAAAAAAAGATGGTAAACGTTGAAATTTACATGAGTCACGTTAAAAAGAACATTCTAGAAAACGCGTGAAGGACCGCCGCCCTGAGCAGGGTGGTGGTTTCATCACTGAAGACCAAAATGCAAAGAAAAGGAGGGGAGAAGAGAAAACAAAGCACGCTGAGGGCTAAGCGGGGCATGTGGGATGTTAACACATACTTGGAGAGCTTTTCGGATCCCGAACACCTTGTGAGGAGACCTGTATCATCATTGGGGCACATGTTACGTTGTCTGGCGGTAGTACCCTACAATTTTGGGTACGTACATATTGCCCCCTCGGAGAAGCGTTTTAGCCATGAAGAGGTGTAAAACGGTGGGTCCAAGTATGGCGGTCCCAAAATGGGAAGTTGGAAGTTATACCTGATACGTCCGTGTGTCGCAATGATGCCATCCAAAATTCCCACCACCTGCAAAATGAAAAGAGGAATCAAGTGCAGATAGACAAAATAGATCGAGAAAATAAATGCTAAAATAATGTGAAATGAGGACATACCATTTGTGTGGGGGTAAGAACTTACCTCCGTTGGCGCTCCAAACCTGTGAAAAGGGGATTCAAAATGAGTCAGGTTGCTATATATATGAAAGTGGGCCCATTTTCCTATTCATTTGCGCGTGTTGATTTGGTTGGTTTTGAGCTCTGGGACCCACGGTGACGGTTTCTTACGAGAGTAGAGTCAAAACGTTCGTGACGAGATAGCGATCATGCCTCCAGTGAGCGGAACATCGACCCGCGAGATCACAGGTTAGTTTTTCTCAATTTATCATTTTTACCCCCAAAATTTTGAATTGTTAAAATCTTTGTCGTGGGGGTTATTTTTGAAAATGTTAGGTTCAAAAGGTCCATCTAGGGGGGGCGCCTACTGGGTAGGCTTTGTTTTAGTCTAAAAGTGTTGTTTTTCGTGTTTTTGGCTTTTTTAAGGTATAAACCCGCGTGGGTTTTGGGACACGACCGCCACCCTGACAGGTGGCGGTCACGTGACCGCCACCCTGTTTAGGGCGGCGGTTACAAGACCGCCACCTTTAAGGTGGTGGTTGCGAAACCGCCTCCTGCTCAGGGCGGCGGTTCTTCACAGAATGCCAAAAGAACACTTGTTTGAAATTGTTTTTGCATTTTTAGCATCTTTATGTGTTTTCGTGATTTTTCTAATGTCATTTGGATGCTAACTTGCTCTTTTTGTGTTTTTGGGTGTATGCAGGCGAGGGAGGAGTATATTCGGTGGAGTCGAGAGAGAGAGAGTGTGACTGGCTCCCAGCAGTGTTAGATGCCCTTTCTCAGGACGAGCAGGACACTCTTCAGAGGGCCGGTATACTGCGTATATCACGGGTTCCACATGTTGCACCATCCAGTCACATACTTTATGACTTATTTTCCTATTGGGATGCTGATCGGAACACCTTCCGATTGCTGGGGTCCGAGGTGAGTGGACCATCACTTTGGAGGATGTTTACCGTATCCTGGGGGTCCCGATCATCGGGAGACGACTCACCCTTGAGACAAGCAGGTTCACGGGCCCAGATAGCACAATGGGCTTCTTACATGGGAGATGCAGTTATCTCCACTGGCTCGAAGAAGGGGGTGAGGGTCCGATCTATCCCTAGCCTGCCCATCCCCTTGATTCGCCAGGCCATTATGGGGATCCTTGCCTCGAGATTGATCGGGGACAAGGGAGGAGACACACTACTATATTGTTGGTCCCCCATCATTGCACAGATCGAGGGACATGGCCGGATTTACGCCTGGGGAGCAGATATACTTGGGACTACCTATCACGACTTGTACAGGGTAGTCCATTTACAGGGGCAGTCTTTGAGCCACCCGACCCTAGTTATGAGCTGGGTTTATGAGTGCTTCATCCCCTATGGCAGAGGTGTAGAGGTGGTAGATCCGGAGCTGTGAGGGCAGCCAGATGGACAGACATGTCGGTGCTCAGAGCACCTCACCAGCCAGTTACTTCCCTGACCACCGATGACATGGAGGCCACACCGTATCAGGCCATGGCAGGTTTATGGGGTGAGGAGGCTCTTACTTTGATCTCCTGCTCCACCACAAGGCAACTTATTGATAGAGTAGGATGAGTGGAGATACACCCCTTTGGCCGAGTTCCTCAGCAGTTTGGCCTACCTTACATGGGTATGCTTCCCCGGTAGTGCTAGTATACAGGTCAGTTCGAGAGGCCAGAGGGGGTCCTAGGGGCGGGGTTGGATAGTTGTTACCCCTGGCATTCCTATTATAGCTAGGCGGGTAGTACGTGCCCGAGGGAGAGCCGGTGCTCCTCAGGCACCCTTACTTCAGATTGCCGCGGGTCCTACCCATAGCAGCGATGACCCCATCGACATAGACTCCGAGTCCGAGGAGTTCACAGGGGGAGAGACAGAGGAGGAGACTGAGGCCGAGGCCAGCGAGTCAGGGGGAGAGGAGGACAGTGATCCTGAGTGGCATGATACTCAGGATATCATGCAGGTAGAGAGGGCAGAGCAGAGTGTAGAGAGGGTGACTCTGGTTTCAGAGGAGCCACTCTCCCAGGGCCATGGTGGGGAGGATGAGTCCATTGCGGGACGCTACGTCACTCCAGCCACGGGAGGAGCACCTCAGTCAGCGGCGGCATCTGTGGCAGGTGCTGACCCTAGAGATCCATCCTGGAGGCCGGTGACCCGAGTAAGTTATCTTCCCTTTGCTTTGAGTTAGGATTGCTTTAATTGCCATCTCTCCTTTTGTTTACACTTGTGTTCATCTCTTGTTTTATTTCTAATTCATTTTCTCCTTTGTTTGCAGAGACCACCGATGAGTGGCGAGACCTGATTCGCAGGGTATGCACCGATACCCTGATGATCCCCATGGAGAGGACCCGTGCAGAGCTATCTATGGATGCAGGGGAGCCCTCAAGATGGCAGACATACTGACGTCTTTGCCCCCGTCTGGCATGTGGCTAGGATGGTATCTACCCTCCGCACTGAGCTGGCAGGGTATAGGACAACAGAGCGCCTGATGAGGAGTCATTCTCATGGCGAGACCGCAGCTACCCCTCGGGATCGTGAGCCCTCCGTGCATTCAAAGCGCGGCGTAGCCGGAGTCCTAGGCGTGGGCGTGCACCTTCAGAGGGATCTCATAGGGGTTGAGAAGCCACTTGGCTCTCTTAGATTTTTGCATGACATTTTTGTACTTCCCGGGCTCTTTGAGCATTTTGACCATGCTTAGCGCATGATGGCATTGTACAGGAATTTTGACCATTTATATATATATATATATATATATATATATATATATTCTTTTTGGATCAGACTCTTGGCATCTATGACCTTGCTTCCATTTCCGTTTTCACATGTAAACTATGATGTTATGCTTATATGCTTTTTAGAATGTATGCAATGGAGAAAAAATGATACAAGTGTCTACTTTCTTTTTGTATTTTGTGATGCCGATATATGATAATGTAGATACAATGTGATTTTGAATTTTCAGTTTCTTTAAGCAATTTTTTTGATACTTCATATTTGTTTTGGCAAAGTGGTGAAGATAAGCCGGTATGATGAGCAGATAAACCTGCCCCACTCCTAACTCCACGCAACTAGTAAGATGCGAGGGCTCATCACCGAGAGCTGGAAAGGGCACAAGTTATGAAATGTGTTGAAATGATAGCGATGAGAGATAGACAAAGCTTTGGTGGAACCAAATTAGGATGCTACAAGCCTACTCTACTCGAGTGACTCCATAGTTTGGGATGTGACTTGCCTTGCGGTTTATCTAGACTTAGATCCGTAGATGGCCACATGGTAGACAAAATCTGGGTTTTAGGATTTTTAATTCTCTTGGAATTTTGGACATCCGATTCATTTGTTTTTGACTCAAGACTTCAAGATTTGAATTGTTTGTTTATGACCTTTTACGTTTGTTTGTCAAGAGGACCCCCTATACCTTACCCCATGCTACTAGTAAGAAGCGTGGGTTTATCACCATGGGCAAGGCATAGGCGAGTAAGGGAATTTCCATCCTTTCCCAACCCTACGTCACTAGTAAGAGATGCAAGCTCATCACCAAAGGTTGGTGGGGCAAGGAAATGTGTAAAATTAAAATTTTATGTTTGATCAACATTTGATTCGTTTACTTGAGCAAAATGTCAGCATGCTCTTACTTCCAAAGAGATATACATACGGGATAGATGTGACACGATGAAGCTTCTAGAATAGACCATAGGTAAGACACCTATCCTAAGAAGAAACCAAAAGTGAGAACAAGCATGCAGACCTTGGTATGGTTACCGTTAAGACTTTTTCATATCTAGCTTTATTTGATGAAATGATTCCAAAATAATTGACGATATCATGGAAATGGAGAAGTATGATTAGAGCATTTATGCCAATACCATCAGAAGTTTGTAATGAATTGCTCTTAAGAATAAATTCCTCGATCACAAATTTGTACAAAACAAGTGGAAAAAATGATCCTAACTATATGAAGATGCAATGTAGCTATAATTATGCAAATAGTGTCGGTTGCTTATGCATAGAATCGTTTAAGGTGCAGGGAATTGATTGTTTCACCAAATTCCTCACCTTCTAGTGTGCATAAGAGATATGCACCATTTCCATAGTCCTTCATGACTCGGTATGGGCCCAACCATTTGGGTCGGAATTTCCTTCCTTTCTGGTCTTTTTATCGATCCAGTTGTCTAGCCTTAGAACTAGATCACCTTCATATATGTCGTGTTCATAGACCTTCTTGTTATACTGCTGGCACATCCGGTCAGCATAGACTCTGTGCCACTATTCAACATCTAACCTAGCTTCATCTAGGCTTTCTAGTTGGGAGAGACATGCTTCTCTGTAAGCGTCTTCATCAGAATCCCTTGTAATGAGATACGGAGACTGGGTATTTCAACCTCAAGTGGAGAACTGCTTCTACCCCGAATACTAGCGAGAAAGGAGTCGCCCCTGTTGGTGTTCTTATTGAGGTTCGATGGGCCCATAAGGCCGGATATAACTTCAAATGCCAATCTCATTTGTTTTCTTTCACCGTTTTAAGAAGAATGGCTTTTAATGTTTTATTTTGTCACTTCAGCTTGTCCGTTGGCTTGGGGGTAATACAAGGAGGCCGTATAATGGCTTATTTTAAATTTATTACACAATTCATGAACTTCGTCATTCTTAAAAGAAGTCCCATTATCCGAGATAATGATTTGTGGGACACCGTATCTGTAAATGATTTGGTTCAAAATGAACTTGGTGATTACAGAACCCGGTACAGTAGTAAGAGGCATAGCCTCTACCCACTTGGTAAAATATTCGGTGGTCGTGATTATGAAGTTATGGCTATTGTAGATGAGGGAGAGAATTTCCCTATCAAATCGAGGCCCCATGTAGAAAAGGGCCATGGAGTAGTGATTGGTTGTAGAGCTTGTGCCGGCATATGGATCTCATGAGAGAATTCTTGGCACTTATGACACCTTCGTACAAACTCTATTGCATCGTGTTCTAGAGTAGGCCAGAAATAGCCCATCGATGTATTTTACGAGTGGTGGCATGGCCACCGAAGTGGCCTCCACACATTCCACTGTGAGATTCGTGGAGAATCTTCTTGGATTCTTCTGTGTCGACACATCTTAGAAGCATTCCATCGAATGCTTTTCGATAGAGCACTTGCTCTATAATGACGTATTTGGCTACGATAATGCGTAACCACCTTCTTTGTTGTGGTGTAGCGCCTTCCGGATACGTATGATCCATGATATAATTAATAATATCAGCATACCAAGGACACTCAGAGATGGGAGGTCTGGTTTCGACGTAGTATACACATTCATCAGGAAAGTCCAGATCTACTAGATTGCCTCCGTCTAGTGGGTTATCAGCTAACCAATCCATGATGATTTGTCCTTTAACAGACTTTTGATTTACAAATGTTAGTTCGAACTCCCCCATTAAGGTTATAAAGCGTCCAAGCCTTTTTAGACAAGGACCCTTGCGTGAGGAAAGTTCGTAAATGCTCTGTCTTTACAATGACCTTTGTTTCTTGATTTAGCATGTAATGTCTTAAGCATTTGGTTGCAAAGACTATGGCAAGGCATTCTCTCATTTACCTATGTATAACGTGTTTCATATTTGAGCAATGTTCGGCTAATGAAATAGATCACATGTTCTCTCTTGTCATCATTTTCTTGAGCCAACATACAGGCTAGCGAGACATTGGTAGCTCATGAATATAAAATTAACAGGCGATCGGCTTAGGTGGCATTAACGTAGGTGGTGATAACAAGAAATGCTTAACTGCGTCGAAAGCTTCATTGCAATCTTTGGTCCAATCAATACTATAATCTTTTTTAGTAAATTATTGATTGGATGAATGGCGAAGCTTAAATCCGGGATGAATCTCTGGATTGCACCAAGTTTTCCGAGAAATGACCTGATTCCAGATTCATCCGAAGGTGGGACCATTTCGAGAATAACCTTAATTTTGGTTGGGTCAACATCGATCCCTCATGACGATATAATGTAACCTAGGAGCTTTCCTCCTGTTACACCAAAGACACATTTTTCTGGATTTAGTGTGACTCCGTACTCTATTAGATGTGAAAGAATGACGTGAAGTACTTCCAGGATGGTCACAACGCTTCTTGGCTTTGGCCAACAAGTCATCTATGTAGGATTCCACAATTTTATGAATAAGATCATGAAATATATATGTCATAGCCCGCTGGTATGTAGCGCTAGCGTTCTTGAGACCGAATGGCATAACAACATAGCAATAGGTTCCCCAAGGAGTTATAAACATGGTTTTAGCTTGATCTTGTTGGATATTCTGATTTGATTGTATCCCGAGAATCCATCCATGAGAGACAAAAGCTCAAATCCAGTTGTTGCATCAACAATGACGTCTATGGATGGTAACGGGAAGTCATCTTTAGGACATGCCTTGTTAATGTCTCAGAAGTCTATGCAGATGCGTATCTTCCCATTCTTTTTAGAATGGGAACGATATTAGATACCCACTGAGAGTAATCGACTGGCTTGATGAATCCTACTTGGAGGAGTTTCATTACCTCCTCTTTTACCATGAGAGCTACCTTTGGTTTCATTGGTCTCGATTTTTGTTTAATCGGCTTTGCATCTGATTTAGTGACGAGGTTATGTACCGTAACATGTGGCGCAACCCCTATCATTTCCTTATAATTAAATGCAAAAGCCTTCTGATGTTCCTTGAGGATTTGAGTGTGTATTTCTACTTCCGATGGAGTTAACGAGGATCCTAACTTCAATATCCTTGGTTCATCCTCTGTTCCGATGTTAATATCGATTGTTTCTTCGATTAGAGAAGCATTACCTTCTTCAAACTTAGGTGGGGCTGGAGGTAATTCCAGATCGTCTCCATTTTCTACTGTGTATATGTTGAGTTCCTTTTGTGGGGGAAGATCTATCATGGGATTCCCGAAGTAGGAAGATGAATGTGGGATTAAAGACAAATCTATCACATGATGGGTGAGATGTAACGCTGCATAGGCGTTTAAGAAATCAAGAGTGGTTGTATCATCATCAATGTAGTCTAGGATAGTAGATTTGTCCTCATTTCTATTTAAAAGAGGATTTGACATTGTTTTTATCAGTGGTTCAGTATGAAGGGATACCATGAAACGGGTATCCTCTAACTTACTGTTTGGAGTAAAATGTGATGCTGAGGTTGCTATTGAATCGGCGAGAAGATTTTGTTCTCGTGGGATTGCTTCGATTGATATGAAGTCAAACTCCTTGCTTAAATTCAGTACAACTATTTTGTAGAGCTGTAAGTGCTCGGCTCTGGTTTCATACACCTCAGAGACTTGGTTTGCTACTAATTGTGAGTCTCCTAACACCCTGATGTTATCGACACCGATCCTCTTGGCTAAGATGAGGCCAAGGAGGAGGGCTTCATACTCAGCACCATTGTTCGTACATTCGAAATTAGTTTAAAGGTGAATGGTAGGATTCTTCCCTTGGGAGAAGTAACAATTATACCGGCCCTAGCTCCGTAATGACATTTAGCTCCATCGAAATGGAGAGTCCAATACTTAGCTGGGAATATGGGCATTGGGATATTTGTTGTGTTAACATCTTCTACCTCTACCATGCAGAGATCTACTGCTGGGAGAGAACCGACACCTAGGGTGTATCCCATGCCTACAGAATCAAATGGTAGGAACATTGGTAGATCCTATTCTAGCAAGTCAACAATTTTTGCAGTAGTTCCTAATGATATTGTTTCTATAATCTTAACCTCATCTTTGAGGGTTGGGATTGTCTTGGCTAGGCTCATAGTTTCAAGATCTGTCGTAGGTACCAACTTTTCTTCGGTTTATTAAGTTGGTTTGTTGGGAGTTCAAACTCCGAGTGCATGCCTGGTCTTTTCTTTAGGTCAGCCAGGTGTACATCGAATGGTTTTGGATCACCTTTGGCTATGAACACCTTTCCTAAATGCAAGAATCTTACTTCTTGAAATAATGTAGAAGGAATTGCCTTCATACGGTGTATCCATGGTCGGCCAAGGATCATATTATAGTTGGTTTCCCGATCTATAATATAAAACTCAGTCAGGATTGTTTTGGGTCCTAAGGTGACCGGTAGTATTATAGTTCCGATCGAGGTGGCTTTAAGGCTATCATAGCCTCTTAATGTATTTCAAGTCGTGGAACAATTCGTTTCTCCATACCCTAACTTTTGAAGGAAAGAAAAGGGGACTATGTTAACTGCTGCCCCATCGTCAACCATCGCACGTTTACATAATTGTTATAAACCCATACTTGCAAATGTAAGGCTGGATCACCTCGGCGTGTAATCTCAGCGTCTGTTGGCATTTTGTTTATTTCGAATATGAATTGATATCCCTATCCGGCTGCCCCGGAGGGTGGATATCAAAGTCTATATGGTTTACCTGTGTTTCGGGAGGTGGAGTGATGTTAATTAGATGGCCTAAACCTAATGCCTCTAAAAGAGCAGCCCTGTGGGTAGGAGAATTCTTTAGTAAGTCCAAAAAAGAAATGTGCGAGAAGGTTTTTGTTAGATCACTAATTAAATCGTAGGTACCTACGGGTCTTACTAACATTTGTTGGATGTTATCTGTCTCGGTAGGTAACTTGGATTTGGCTGAGAGGAATACTCTCGTGTCCTTGTTATAGCTTCCACGGGTAGTTTGGCATCTAACTCAACTAAGCCGACTATCTTAGGTCGTGGCTGACTTCCTAATTGTGGCGCAACTAATGGATTTAATGAAGTCGAGGCTTCATGATCGTGGTTTCCTGTCATTACACCCTTGTTTGTCCCATTTGAATTTAACTTGTTGTTATTGTGATTTGGGAGCGGATCATTAAAGATCTTGAGGGGCACATTTTGTGGGGAAACTACCCCTGTAAAAGTATTTGGTGTTGGTGACGTAGGATCTGCCAAGAACATATCTATGAAAAGTTATCTTTGTTCCTCTGGCAAATGTTGCATGAACTTATTGTAGTCACGGCACGTTCTAGTGTCATGGCCTCGGATTTTGTGAAAACCACAATACGAGTTAGGATTGTAATTCCTAGTTTGTTGACTTGGTGTATATTGTGGCCCAAAACTCTGATCAAACCGTTGCCTATTAGGATTAAAGTTTTGCATTTGTTGTTTTTGGTTTTGGCTTTGGTTTTGATATCCAGTTGAGTTTTGGCTTGGACCCTGTGTAGGGTTTTCATTGTTGTTGTTGTTGTGGATGATTAAAATCCATTGTATTGATTGTTGGGGTAAAGTTGTTGTTTCGTTGGTTGTTTGTTAGCGGTGGAGTATTCATAACATTTACCCTTTTGGCCTGATCAGTTACTCCATCTGTTGTCACTCCGCGATTTCTATTAAGGATTTTAGGTCCTTGATTGATGCTTGTGGTAGTAGGATAAGCCATAGCATTCTGGTTGGAGGTGATTAACCTCCCGTTTGTTCCATATGTCTTACGACCACTATCTATTGCCGCTTGATCTATTCAGAGAGTGCTCTCAAGTACTTCATCGTAAGTCCTTAGTGGGAACTTCTGGACTTCTTCCTTCACTTCTCTGCTGAGAGAATGAAGGAATAAATCACATAGTTCCATTTGGTCCATATTTGGAGCATTGGCTGAAGAATAAAGAACTGTACGCCACCTCTAGATGAAATGAGCAACAAATTCATTGTGTTCCTGCTTAATGTGCAAGAATTCCCTGATTCTGTTCTTAATAGTTTGTTCATGTCAAATGCCTTGATGAACTCTGAAATGAGTTGTTTAAATGAATGGATGGAAGCCTCAAGTATTCTATAATACCAATCGAGAGCGATACCTTCCAAGGTTTTGGGAAATATTTTAGCAACAACCCCATCCCAAGGGAGTAGTTCTCGAATGGCTGTGGCGTAAGCCTTGATATGTGCATTCGGATCTCCCTCACCTTTGTATTTGGGTAAATCGGGAAGAGGTCTTGGAAGCATGATGCTTCATATGGTGAAATCTAAGGGCTCCTTCAAGTATTCTGAATATGTCCCTATTGCGTAGGTTTCGACCATCGATGGTGCCTGCTGAGGGGGCGGCGGTGGAATATGTTGTTGATATGGCACAACGTATGCGTTGGCAGGAGCATAAGGTAGCCCCTGTGTTTGAGAAAACATGCCAGGAGAGGAGAACATGTCCCCTTGTGGTGATTTGGAGTATATGTTTAAGTATGAAGGGGTACTGTCTAGGAATGGATTATTCTGTACTAGACTGGGAGGTATCGGAGCGGTGTTAGAAATGGCGGTTCTTGTTGGTGTTTGTTGTGAATACTGAGGAGTCATGCCTAATGTGCCTATTCCTGTGAGGAGGTCTACTTGGCTAGGATGGTGTGGAGGTTTAGAATTTTCTGCTTGCATGAATTGAGAATGGTGATTTGCTTGAGCAAGTTCTAACCCCCTCACTTTTTCTACTAACATTGAAATGACTTCATTTGGCGAAGTCACGGTATTTTCCTTAGTGGCATTTGTTGTATATCCTGGTGTTGTATAGGCATGTGATATCCCACTATGAACTGATCATTGTCCTGCCAAGTTTCCCCGAGGGCATTTCTTATATGACGTGGCATGGAGGTATTTTCTTGAAAAGAGACCTCGGGTTGTGTGTGTAAACCTCCTATAGGTGGGTACATACTTTGAGAACGTTGTTCATTCTTGGCATAACGTACCGAATGTTCATCATCTAAAATCAGGTATGGGTCAGTTTGTCTACTAATTTGTGGTCTAAGCAGTACCTGAGGAGACGAACCAGATTCTCCTGTGAACGTCATATTGTTCGAGCCTGAAGGCTCTGTGTGTTGTGTTTGAGCGAGCTGATCCAACTCCTCTATTTGGAAAGATGAGCTATATCTGACCCTTGGAGATGGAGTTTGTGTTGACAACTAGTTAGTTGAGTAGTTGTCACCCCATACTGAGAGTGAGGGTGATGATTGTCTATTCAGTTGAGCGTAGTATGCCTCAAGACCTAAGAGAGGCCTGCCATACGCATCGAATCCCGACATATTCGGGGGGTATATGAATACCCGCAGAATAATGGGAAAGAGCGAAGGTGGATGAAAGAAGGTGAAACACTAAAAGAGGAAGGTCGAGAGTGATGCAATTGTTCCAAGTTCACCAATTTTGTTGGTGAAGTTGATGCAAAGACTGATGAGGTGGAAAAGATGAAAACGCTTGCTTGTTCACGTCGGGTTCACCAATTTTGTACGATGGAAAAGTGACAAGTGAGCGTGGGAATCTACAAGTAACTCTTCCTCGCACCCGACCTCTCGAGGTCGTGCCGAGAGACACCGGTGGGGATGGAATACGCGTGGGATGCAGACAAACTAGTTAGGTAATCTGATGTCTTCGACACGCACTAGTGGAAATTGTGAATCTAAGGCAAAGAAGGCCCTCCTAACCTGAACTGGTGTGATAGATCGATCGGTGAGGATGACTGCTCGAAGGCTCCAATCAATATCGAGCTCTGGTGTGATTCGGTCTATGGGTTGTGGAATACGTGGAAAATGACCTGGGATAGTCTCGTGTATATTTCCAGACAGGGTCATAGGGTGGATGATGGATATAGTGGACTCTATGGGTGATTATCTGGCCTAGTCTAGAATTCCTTAGCTTTATTAGCTGCTACGTCTAACAAGGATAACTGTTCGATGATGATAGGTGGAAGTGGAGTAGATCTGAATACTAATGTGCGTAGGCCAACATCTATGTCTGATTCACCTATGGATTCGTTGGGCTGTGGGATTTTTGGGTCACAACCATAGATTTGTGTTTGTTGTGGTCCTGCTATGGTCATGTGCGGACTCAGTCCCTAATCCCTAATATCCAATAGTCATATGCTTTCTCAGCCTCTATATTCAGAATTAACAGTTGTGTGATCTTTTCGTGAGTATCTCAGGCGTTCGTGCAACCTGAATTCTTAAGCTGGTATCTATATCTGTGAGAGTGTCTCCTATCTAGCTGTGGGACCAAAGGATCACAACCGAACGTTTTGCTCTCTTTCAAGCCCTTCTACAGTCATGGATATATATCTAGGGTAATCTGTAGTTTGGTTGATTTGACCAAAACGTGTGCGCTTTGTCGTCTTCTATGTTTAACCCGCTTAACTGGAGGTTGATCTGTTGTAAATTTGTCATTGTTTGGAAGACTTGGATCCTAAGATTCTGATCTATATCAGTTATTGCTATGACGAGATCGGGTTGGGGCACGATTGGCTTGAATACGTATTCTCTGGGCTCTCTAGGTCCCGTGATTGTCATACAAAAGCAACAATGTAAATCCAATTGCAGCAAAGTAAAATTAACTATGTGAAGTGTATTTATAGCATATATAACTTCTCTATTTTTGTATTTTTCTGATGAATTTATATGAATGAAATTGAAGGAGCAACTATTTTAATATATCTAGAATTTGACAACTAATCTAATAACGAATTTAAAACAAACAAAGCAACCGAGTATAGCTACTTGCCTGTGCAGTTGTAAATCTATTCTAAATAATGAAATAACTGATCTAATCTATTTGAAAGACTCTCGATCCTACCTCAGAAGTGAGGAATGAATCATAGTTTCTCAGAAACTATCAATCCCCACAGCTTCCCTGGCAATATCGAAAGTAAAATTGACTGAAATAAAGTGATTGGCTACTCTATTTGATATGCTTCTAACTAGAACTTTGAAAGCTAGAACCTGGATTTTGCATAACAGTGGTGAATCCGATGGTGTGTGTGGTTTTGTCCCCTCAGTGTGATCTCCTCATTCCTTCGTGCTCACGTGGATCTAGAAAAGCATGTAATGCTAGCATCAACAGAAGTAGATATTGGGACAAAGGCAGCTTAGGATATAGACTGAATACAATGCGAGTAGGAGAGAGATAGCGCAAGAGTACAGAGCTTGGCTTATGTAATTCCTAGTGGGATTTATTACAAGTCATGCAACATAAAACGTCCAGAACCTGAAACTATCCTATTTGAAGAACAAAACCTGCAACTTTAATGGCTTCCTATTGAAATCAAACTATCCTATTCCAATTGATTTGGATGAAGTGATAACAACACTTTGCACAAGGTGGATATGTGGCTTCCTAACAACAAAACAACACTAACTAGGCATGCAATGAATGAAACTAAGAATTCTAAGCAAAATGAAAGACTAATCTATTGCAATGAGAAATTTAGAGGCAAATTTGAGGGGCCATTTGCTTGAGCACAAGCCAGCTATTTATAGAATTCCCATTTACCCAAAGGTGAAAACCAAATTGATCTCTTTAACCATAAACAATGCAAAAACACTATTCCAGGGAACCAGAATCATAAATACAAGCAAAGGCGGTGAAAAAAGCTGGTAAACGTTGAAATTTACGTGAGTCGTGTTAAAAAGAACATTCTAGAAAATGCGTGAAGGACAGGCGCGCCCGAGAGCCAATGCGACGGTTGGCGTTTCACTAAAGACCAAAATGCAAAGAAAAGGAGGGGAGAAGAGAAAACAAAGCACACAGGGGCTAAGTGGGGCATGTGGGATGTTAACGCATACTTGGAGAGCTTTTCGGATCCCAAACACCTTGCGAGGAGACCTGTATCATTCCACTTTTCGAGGGTTTATTGTACATGAGTACCTCATTAAGCTTGTGGTCGAGGACCCATTTTTCATTCTTTGCATGTGTTTCTTGAATTACCTCACCTCATCCTAAGTTACGATGAAGGGGGGTGTTGGTGTAGGTGGTATTTTCTTGCCTTTTATTTATTTATTAGGTGTATTGCCACCTCACCAAGTGAGTCATATGTGTAAATATGTGTCATAGGAGTTACATTCCCCTTTGGGAAAGTAACTCCTCTTCTCCATCAAGGAGGCATCATTACACTACATGGGGGTTACTCAACACTCCCCTATATGTACACTCTTCTAATTGATCTATGAGCATAGAGTTTTGAGCCCTTTTTTTCTTGCATGCACATTGTCTTTGTGGTTGAGTTCTTGCTTGAATCTTGAAGCTACACCATTCTGCGCAGTTGAGTGCAATTCCTTGATGCACATGGATTCCATGTAGATCTTTTTCCTTCCTTCCTCGCCCAAGCCAAATCTCCTTGATGCCCTACCAAAATCCTATGTGCATTGCCACACATATTTCCTTATGACTTTTGGCTCTCCTTTCGCAAATCGTTGTAGACACCTAAAATCCAGCTTACACATGATTTAATGCTAAGATTGCACTAATTATCCTCTTTCTCATCATTTCCATAATAATTAGTGTTTTTCCACTAATTAGCTAACATTCCTCTTCATATTAATTAATTAATGACCTTTCATTAATTAATTAGCCTTCTTATCATTAAGGATGTCAATTAACGACCTTTCGTTAATTAATATCCACTTCTACTTGGGTTAATTAATTATTATTAATTAATTACACTCGCAACTCTAAATCAATAAATTACCATTTATTGGATCAAATTCCTCTCTTACATCCCACAAATCATATTGATTTTCCTCTAATTAGCTTTTATAAGCTTACCTCTACCTATTAATTAATCACCTTTGATTAATTAAAACATCATCGCAACTCCCATGACTTACTAATGACAAATTAAACTCTTCTAAATCAAGATTACCTTTTATAAAACAACCTTATCCATTCCTAATCTTGTTTTACATTTATTCCACATTCATCAATTTGATAGCCTTGCCTCTTTAGGAAAACTATTTCCCTCTTTCTTACCTTTCTTCTTGCACCATGCTTTGAATAGTGAAAGACTATAAGCATTTGATCTCGAGCCATTCTCCATTGTTGGAAATAGCTTCTCCATCTTGCATCCTTTCACTCAAAATTGAGTAATATGGGAAGATCCAAAATGGCCTTGTAGCCATTCTTGGTGAGATTTCATTCTTAATCCTTGAGATCCAAAGTAATAATCCACTTTGATTTCTTATGTTCTTCATAGGTTCATAGTTTAAGTTAGCAATTATAGAGACTAGGAAATATCTTAGCATGTAGTTTCAATTTATGCATCAAGGAGTGTTTCCTTTAAGCTCTTATCTTGATGGTTCATTGTTTAATTAGCATTTATTTTTGAATCTATGTAGATATTAGTTTCAATTTATAGCTTAGTTAATAAAACATGAGCACAATCAATTTAAAAAAGTTTTAAAAAACACACCACAATCAACACACTATATTTGCAGGTTCGGATAAGGGTACGTCCCATCCGCTTAAAACTAGGACATAACCCCTTTGGCATAAGCCTTAAGCTACAACAATGGGGGTGGTCCTAGGAACCCTAAAGTAGTCCATGCAAGAGGGAACCTTGTGGATGAAACGGGAAGTGCTCCGCACAACCTACTTGACTAGTACTACCATTTGTGAGATTTAGCATCACAAGTCATCCGTATGACGACCCTAGTGAGAGTACATGATGGACGCATTTATTGCCCATTGTGCTTGAAGGGGTAAAGTAAAGCTGAGATACTCCCAAATTAGTCAGTGTGACTTTTTGGGTAAATCGAGCTCGCTTAAGACGGTCTTGGTGACACCTAGTTGAGTGAACCACCCAAGAAACTATCTTTGACTAGGAGCCCACTTGGACCACATCAAAGCAAATTTTGAGTTAAGAGCTATTGTTCATCATGAAACATGTAAAGCGTTACTTTTGCTTAGTTTTTCACTTGCCCTAAGGCGAGGTGAAACTCTGCCAAAGTGAGGCCAACATTTTTCAACCCCAATTGATCTACTTCCTTCACTTTCTTTTGACACTTTGTTGATCAAAAGAAGAGTGACTACCTTTGCGTTATCAATTGATTATTTTTGCCACTTTTGTGTCCATTTACGCCCATCCATGTTTGCATGGTGGGTTGTTAAACATCTAAAGTGTGTGGAGACGTTTTTATATCATTGGTAGCCTTTTTGATCTTGATACCCAAGTCAAGATTGTCATCGTAGTTAGGCTTGGTTCATCACTTTGATTCTCCTTTGAATGGTTATCTTGTTTATATCGTGTCACTATAATTTTGGTATTTACATATTGTTTCTTGTAAACTTGACCTAAATACCTATATTGTAAGGTTATGATATATACACTTTAACAATTACTAAGATACCTATTAAAATGTTGGTTATAGGTTGTTGCGTGCGTATGACTTATTGATCCACAGCTGATCATGAGAACTTCCTTTTGGCTAGGAGGAACTACCTGAAATACCACCAAATAAAAGTTAAACAATATATGTAGTGGACTGCCTAGCGTATGCTAGATCCGAGAAGTGTGATACTCCCTAGATGGCTGTCAATCCATTGTTTAAAACAACTCAATGTTAACAATAAAGGAAATCCTATTGTAGTTAAAATGATTTAGGTATCTCATTCGACTACAATAAGAAAATTCATTCACAATAGGCTAAGCTATGACTTGAATCTGAAGGTCAAGGTCTCTATCAGAGTACTGGTACTGGTCAGGGTCTGGTTCTAGGTTGTTTTGGGTATTTGGTGGAGGTTTTAAGCTTTGTTCTTGGTCTGAGGGTAAAACACACAGAGACCAACATCGTCTGGTATGACCGATGTCGGTTTAGGTTAACCGGCGATGGTTGTGGGTAACCGTGCATTGGTATGGTCGGGTAGTAAGAAACCTAATAAAAACTTGATGTGAGGGTAGATCTAAAGCTAAATGGAAATGGAAAGGGAAATGGCAAGGTGTAGGTCTTAGGTATACTCAGGGATCTCTAAGAAACTAGGATATGGGAAGTTCAATGGTGTGGGTGAAAGAATGGTCAAGTTTTGCATGGAGGTAAATGGTGGGGGAATGGGAATGGGAGTAGAAACTAATAACAAAAGTAAAAGAGTCTACTAAAATGACAATGGACAAGTGTTGGTTAACAAAACACTTATTGTTGTATGAGCTTGATGTCTAGTTAGCAATGGTGGGTGATCAAATGGAAGGAACTTGGTGTGGTGTTGGTGCTTCCCGGATGCTCCGTGAAGGACAAATGGCATTGTGATTGCTTCTGATGTTGGTTGTGGATGCTCTGATGCGTGTACGAATGTTGGTTTTACTTACATGCAGCTTTGGTTTTGTCTCTTGCTCTAAAAATGTGCCAACCGAAATAAGGTTGTTTTGGGGATTAAATGGTAATCGACGATGGTTCTGGGTTGATCGGTGGTGGTTTAGGGTAACCGACGTCGGTTAGGGTGGGATTTCCTAGGTTTTCTAAAATGGGTAGATCCCCTTGATTTTCTTGGATCTCGTTGGTTTCCTTCCATGGATTAGAATGGAAACTTCCTTTCTAATGGGTGGGAATGTGGTTAGAGGGAATGTAGGCTTTGATTTTTAGGGTTTAGGTAGGTCTTAGTTAGTTATGGCAACATACTAAGAATAGGTCTTGGGGTGAGGTGGCTAGATGAGGTGTATAGGTGAGGTGGATGGTGTGGGCATTATCCAATTAGGATATTTAAATAATAAATATTGTGAGGACATTAATTTAATTAAATTAATTAAATTAATATTAGAGTGGGGTGAAAGGGGCCATGGTTAGGTGAGTGTGTTTGAGGTGGTTATTTGTCGAGGGACCAAGGGGAGTGTGACCCAATTTTGGTGTCTACATTTTTCCCCTTTTTTTTGTAGCTTGTATTGGTAAGTGACATTGACAAAAATAAGATGTGGTTGCCCCATGTGTGGGTGAAGGTGATCCCCTCAAACCTAGGAACTGATGAGGGAAGGTAAAATCGGTGAGTGGTTTGATAAAAGGTGAATGTGATGAAGAAGAAGGTGGGAAATGGGGGTAAAAAGGGAAAAAGGTCTACTCGGGTAATCCAAGTAATGGGTCAAGGTCAAAGGTAGTAACAATCAAATGCACACACATGTATAAACTGCAACACGGTACCAAGTTGAAGAGCAGGAAAACTCTACATTGTCTAAGGTCGATAGGTTTATCCAAACAAGGTTGAGGTGATTCTGGTATCCAAGGTAGAGGATATGGTCAGGAAACACGATGCAGTCAGTGCAGGAACGTTTAGGTATGTTCTGGTACACCAAAGGTTGGGTTAGGATAAATGGTCATGGCAAGAGGCAAGGTAAGGTCAGTATGTCAATCAACATGAGTAAATAGTTGCAAGGTATAGTGAGCACATGAGGTCACAGGTCACTAGCGATGTTCCAGGTCCAAGTATCTAGGTCACACACATGGGTAGGGCTGAGGTATGGGTAAAATAATGAGTCCCCAAATGAGGATGAGGTGAGGGGGTAAATGATAAGGTCAGGAAGATAAAATGAAGTGTCCAAGTGAGGTGTGGGTGAGGTAAAAAGGATTCAGGTCAAAAATTGGGGGTAGGGGGTAGGAAAAAGACTAAGCAGGTAAACCGATGATGGTTTTAAGGAACCGATGTTGGTCACGATGGACCGACCATGGTAAGCTAGTAGCTAGGGCATAGACCGATGTCGGTCAAGGTAAAACCATCACCGGTCAAGTCGGGTAGGTTATAAAAAGAAAAATTACCATGTTTTTCAAATCATTTGTCTTTTACCGAAGTGGGGAAAATGACAGTGAGAGAGAGAAAAGTGGAAAGCATCCATGCATGGAATGGAGAGCTGAGTTGGAGTGGTGTAGTGGGTGATTGGTAGTGGATAGGTGGGTCCATGAGATCAGATTGATCGATTTGGTTAGTTGGAGGTGAGATGGTTGATTGGGTGATGGAGAGAGGAGAGAGGGGTTCGGGTGGACCACCGTGTGCAAATGCCCATGACACCACCATGTGATGGATAATGTGATGAGGTAAGAGTCAATCCTATTCTTTTTTGTGTGTTAGATTGAATTAGATGTCGGGTGGGGAGAAAATGGGTTTGGGGGGAAATGAATTTTGAATTTTGGGAGGGAAAATCGGGTTAAATAGGAATGGGGAGAGAGGTGATTGGGTGAAGGAGGGGTGGGGAAGGGTGGAGGGGGATTTGGGTGGGATTGGGTGGGTAGAAGGGAGAGAAAGGAAGATTTTAAGAAGAAGGGGGTTTGGGCATCATGGTTTTTGCATGGTGACAGTGAAGTGACCTAGTTGGTTGAGGTTAGCCGACGTCGGTGATAGTGAACCAGTATCGGTCATGAAACAGGTGACCGATGTCGGTTTATGGGGGACCGGGGTCGGTTAGAGATAACTGGTACTGGTCATAATTTGGGAAAAAGGGGCCAAAAAGTGCCCTAGGTTGGGTGGGTGAGGTAGGTAGTGGTCAAGTAGGAGATGTTTTGGGGAAAATCATAACATAGGTAAGGGGTAAAAATAGGTAAGGGTGAATGATAGTGAATGAGGGTTAGGGTGGGTAGATAGAAGATGTGATACAAAGGTAATGAGGTCTAGGGAAAGAGAGGTAGGGTGGTAGGTGTAGGTGAGGTGTCGAGTGGGATTGTGGTTATGATTAAGGTGAAATTAATGTGATGTTTTGTTGGATGTAGGTGAGAGATCAGTTGAGGATGAGAGATAGGGTGCCACCCTGCTCTTGAGAGTTCGAGGTGCGGTGAATCGAGGAGTGGAGGCATGTCACAGATGTGGGCCTGATTGGGGTCGACGCTACGACATGTAGTCTGAAAGCCAAGTTTGATGGTCACTCTCATCGATAGATGGGATTCAGTGACCAACATGTTCCACCTACCGATGGGGAGATGATAAGTCACCCTGGAGGATGTGTATAGGATCATGTGGTTACCTATATTGGGGACACATGTATATTCGATCTCCTCAGAGGCATCTGAGGAGTTGATGCTGATGGTATTCGGTGAGGGACTAGTGGAGCTGACCTTCCATAGTGCCAACTTGAGTTATGGAGAGATGTACCTAGCCCGTCAGAGGAGACGAGGCTAGTAGTATTATTGATGGAGGTAGTATGTTATTTTGCACTACCGGATGCAGAGGGTGGGAGATTCCCATGATCACTGATGGGGGTATTACATGATATGATGATGGATAGGACCTACTTTTCATGGGTGCCAACATTCTGGTGTAACTATATAGAGAGTTATGGGCATATGGGCAGCTCCACAGGTTCAATCTATGTTGCACGTTTATTCTTCATTATTGGGCCTATGAGCACATTATTTGTGTTCATCCGATTGGTATGCCCAGGAAGATGCATTTGAGCCTAGTTTTGTTTGGGTGGGGTATAGGTGATGGGTGCCTGTGATGGGAGAGCATCGAGTAGGTAGGGTTACACATGATGTAGCCTATTATAGGGTTACTGGAGGGATTGTCTAGTGTGGACATTATTTGGAGACCGTATGTGGGCTATCCCTCATACAGACAGA
The DNA here is from genome assembly GCA_018340775.1 of Taxus wallichiana var. yunnanensis. Lineage (NCBI taxonomy): Eukaryota > Viridiplantae > Streptophyta > Pinopsida > Cupressales > Taxaceae > Taxus > Taxus wallichiana. The sequence continues at coordinate 111,161,176 of CM031239.1, forward strand.
TGGCCGATGAGTTAGATGGCTTACAGATACTAGATGGATTGAGGGGCATCATGTAGGGGAGCACGAGATGATCCCAGTAGATAGGGTCAGACGACAAGTTTGGGCTGCCGTAGGATATACCACCACCTTTCCCACAGTACCAGAGAGATGATGTGGAGAGACCACTACCACTACCACACCTGACAGTACCTATAGGGCAGGAGGAGTAGGTGACCGACCAATGCAGATAGATGATGTCGGAGTGACTGATAGGTATAGATAGTGGTGGGTGGCTCATTTATGAGTAGTACCTCCCAAGGCAGGGGAAAGCTAGATTTAGCCACCATCACATGCAGAGAGAGACACCCTATAGGGGTAGGTGGTGACCCTGATTACATAGTTGGGGATGGGGGGGTAGTTGTAGGTTTAGGAGAGGTGGAGGTGGTCATGTTGCATGCACAGTGGCTAGTCTACAGGCCCAGATGGCCAAGGTGGAGATGGAGATGGGATGATGATGAGTAGGTGGCCACCCTACAGTGCAATGTAGGTTATAGGTTTTGCATAGGCTAGTTGGCCACTACACAAGTGTAGATTGAGGCATTATAGGCTCAGTACAGGCACAGGTGCGAGGTCGATGGCACCTCCACAGGCACAGGACACAGGAGTTCACAGGTAGGGGGGTCCCGATTCACGAGGGGGGGGATAGGTCCCACAGATAGGTAAGGTACAGGGAGAGGCCGATGGGGCCACCACAGATAATACCCATATCTAGGTTATGGGATGCCTTAGGTGAGGCCAGGTATTACCAAGATCAGTTGATGGTGGTGGGGATAGATTTTCTATCCTATGGAGAGTACAAGGCACAACAGGCCTCGAGTGAGAGGACCAGATCCCATACCCACAGTGTGGAGAGCACAGGGGCCATCGAGCCCCGAGACAGGATCAGGGTGAGGCCACTAGTTCACGGAGGCCAGCCCCAGGTGATGTACCAGTAGGGACCCGACCACACCCCATGAGAGGTGGTGAGATGTTATTAGGCCATCGGCAGAGCGAGAGAGGGAGGAGACAGGAGAGACCGATATGGAGGATGTCCGGCAGGATGATGCCTGATGTATGTCTCTCATTTTGATGTATTTATTCATTTTGATATATATAGCCTACGTGCCGAAGAGAGTGAGGATGTATATGAGATTTTTTGTAGTTTTGATCATATACAGCCTACGTGCCGAAGATGGTGAGGCTGTATATGAGATTTTTGAGAGATTTTGTTATATATATATCGGATATCGTATATGAAGATATGAAGAGGTATGATATATGAGAGTTTTTGAGATTTTTTTATATATGTGATATGATATGTGTAAGATATTTGAGAGGTATGTATATGGATACACATGTTTGGATGTTTTTATTTATAGAGATGATGGTGATTTTGGCATGATGTATCTGTGTTGATAGAATTTTATTATTATGCATAGATGGATTCATGATAGGTGTGTTAGGCATGGTGGAGTCAGGTTATAGGCATGGATGGAGTCAGGTTATAGGCATGGATTGAGTCAAGTTGTGGTTTAGGCATGGATGGAGTCAGTCATAGGCATGGCTGAGAGGTTGTGGTTTAGGCATGGATGGAGTCAGGTCATAGGCATGGATTGAGTCAGGTTTTGGTTTAGGCATGGATGAGTTGAAATGGGTTGAGTCTGTAATTCATTAATTTGTGTAATTAATGATGATATGGGTCACGTTTGAGATGTTTTATAGTAACATGCATGATAATGGTAAAGAAATGGTAGACATAATGAATGTATGTTTGATGATGATAAAGGTGTAAAGTAATTTGTTGTTTGTTTGGTTTAATTTCCAATTATTGATATAAAAAGGAAATTAACTAGGGTAGAATGTGATTTAGGAAAATGAAAGGTGAATTGGTTAGGGTAGAGAGTGGCCGAGCTAACCTCCAAGGGCCCCATGCCCTCGGAGTGCTGCCTACATAGTCCCGGTGAAAAGGGACCTCAGCCGATGTAGTTCTCCCATAAGCTAGGGAAGAATGCGAGGAGGTATGAGAATGAGTTGGTAGGTTATATGCATGATTAGATCTAGGTCTTTTAGGTATGGGTGAATTGTGGGCACATTGGTATGAGTGATTTGAGTTGATTATGGTGAAAGAGGAAAATGTATTACCCAAAGATAAGTGTCGAGAATCTAGTCTGTATAAGGTAATCAATACGTAATGAAGAAGGTTAAAAGATAAGAGGAGGAAAGAAAGCCACCTGATTGGTAAGGATCATAATGGGTGGGTCATACCTTAGATAGGCTGATGAACGTAAGACCCTAAAAACATTGCATGATTGATTATTCTAAAGGTGAAAAGTAGTCACATGATCACCAAATGTCTTGGTTCCAGTAGGTCCCTTGAGGCGTAGGAAATGAAAGTGTGAATGGTGAGAGGGTGAAAAGTGGTTAGTTTATATGGTATTTGGTAGCATGCCTTTTGGGTAAGAGATCCAAGATCACAATGGGCAAGTCCATGATTTTTTTTTTGTTTGACTTGTATTTGAGATAGACTGATCGATGCGGGAAGTCTATATGGGATGAAGAAATTAACTCCTTGAGGTCTTTGAAGTTGATCGATGTGGGAAGCTTCAGATTCTCTCTCTTTTTTTTTTTTTTTTTGAAAGCAAGGCTTTACATAGTTGTCCTTTCGAGGGAGTAGTCTATTTATAACAATGATGTAGAGAGAAAGATGTCCTTTTGAGGGAGTCATCTTTTATTGGAAGTTTGACTCAAGGAGTTGGATCCCATGTGAGGGATTTTAAGTCATGGACAAGACTAAGGTGAAGAATTGGATTCTTGTTAGAAAGCAAGGTGAAATGACCATGGGATCTCATCTAAAAGTAGACAAAAAGTATCCATGAGAATCATGCCATGTGTAGCACCGTGGTACACATATTTAAGAGAAGATAAAAGAGTGATGGTATGCACATGATTCTTGTTTAATCATTGGGATGGCATAGTGAAAGGAGGGAAGTGAAAAGCACTCAAGGGATGAGCATGAAAAGAGGTAGAAGGTGAGGTAGGACTGAAAGTCAATAGTAGAATGGTCGAAGATGCAAGGCATTAAGGGGCTCAGGTTTGGGTTTACCATCTAGTGAAGATAAATGATAAGCACCTGATCCATAAGCATGAGTCACGATGTATGGTCCAAGCCAATTAGGAGAAAATTTTCCCCATTTACTTTTTTTTTTCCACTTTGGTTACATGTTGATTTTCCTTCAAGACAAGATCACCGACTTGGAAGGTTCATTCATGGACACATTTGTCATAGGCATGTTTGATACATTTTTGGTAAACTTGAAGATGGTCAAGAGCATTAAGAGATGACATTTGTCTAATAACTCAAGTTGTGCTAAATGGTCCTGGAGAAAGTCATCATCATTGAGCATGTCATGGAGAGAAAATGCGAGAGAGGGAATCTAGACTTTGAGAGGTAGAACAACCTCTGTACCGTAGACCAGAGAAAAAGGTGTGGTAGCAGTGGAAGTGTGAATACTAGTGTGGTATGCCCATAGGGTGAAAGGAATGTGTGTATGCCAGTCCTTCCCAAGTATCGTTAACCACTTTCATGAGAATTTTGTTTAGGTTTTATTAGTGGATTTGGCTTGGCCATTGGTTTGTGGGTAATAAGGTGATGAGAAACTGAGTTGAATACCAAAGGTGTCGCAAGTTTTTGCAAGGTTTTATTTTTGAATTGTTTTCCGTTATCAGTGATGAGGCGATGTGGAACACCAAAGTGACAAATAATGTGATGATTGATGAACTCACATATTTTCTCAGCTTTTATGGAGATGAGAGGTATGGCTTCAACCCATTTGGTGTAATATTCGGTAGCGGTGATGATCCATTGATGTCGTTGGAAGAATGGGGATTGATTTCTCCAACAAGATCCAAACCCCATTGAGAGAAGGGCCAAAGGTCACGGGTGACCTGTAAGGCATGACTGGGTGTATGATGAAGGTTGGCATGTTGTTGGAATTTTACACAATGCTTAACGTAGTCACAACAATCATGGTTAAGGGTCAGCCAGTAATAGCCTAGGTGAAGAATACGCTTAGCAACAACAAGGCCATTGAAGTGACCTCCACATATGCCATCATGAACTTCCTTAATGGTATAAGGAATTTCAGAACTCGTAAGGCATCGTAAGAGAATACCATCAAAGCCATGCTTATAGAGGAGGCCACCCATGATGACATAATGAGAGACCTTTTAAGAAAAGTGTGTTGTCCATTACGAGTGAGGTGGGAGGCAAGATGGAGAGGGAAAGATAGTCTGAAGTATTGTTTATACCAAAGGTCACTCGGGTCGGGAGCAAGTGGTTCGATAGAGTAAACTTTGTGAGAGGTAATAAGAGGGTGATTGGAGTCTTTGTATGGTGACAAAGATTTTAGAATCGGTGGGTGAAGTAGGTATTTGAGAAGCCAAGCAGGCCATGGTATCTACAAATTTGTTGGTAGAATGGGGGATGGTTTGAAGGGCATAATGGTTGAAGGTGGTCAAAAGTATGTCCACATGATGTTTATACTTTTGAAGTATCTCATTACGACATTGGTATATACCATTGACTTGGTTTACGACCAATTGAGAATCACCAAAGATGTTGATGGACTTAATATCTAAGGCATAGGTAGCTTGGAGACCCAATACGAGTGCTTCGTATTCAAGCAATATTGTTTGTACAATCAAAATTGAGTTTGAAAGACAAAGGCATGGGTTCACCATCAAGTGGAATGAGGATAACACCAGCCCCACCCCCATGCTGACACTTGGAACCATCGAAGAAGAGTGTCATTTGGTAAGCGGGTTCATCCAGAGGAAAGGGTAGAATTGACTCATCTGGAAAGTCAAAGTTAGAGGGTTGGTCCCTAGAAATAGGTGCATTGGCCAATTGGTCGGTGATAGCTTGGCCCTTGATGGAATTTTGATGGATGAATTGAGGTCGAGGTGGGCAAAAGCATAAGCCAATGTGTAGCACGTTGATTTTGGTAAGGTTTGGCATACATGAAGTGTAAGGGGTCGGTGTTGGTCACAACATAGGTTTTGTGGTTGAGTAGGTAATGGCGGAGTTTTGTGGCAATGAAAACTAAGGCTAAAAGTTTTTTTTTCAGCATGGGTATATCGGGTCTCGTAGTCCAAAAGAGTATGGCTTATGTAATAAACCACCTGCTCCCTGTGTTGTTCATCGCGATGAGCGAGCATGGCCCCAAGGAGTGATCAGTAGGTAGAGAGATGTATAGGTAGAAGGGTTGATCATCTTTAGGTGGAATGAGTATGGGTGGTTGAAGAAGGTATTGTTTTAAGGCTTCAAAAGCTTTATGGCAATCATCATCCCATTTAAAGGAGACATCCTTCTTGAGAAGATGATGAAATGGTTGACACCGATCAGACAATTACGAAATGAAATGAAATGGTGAATAGACTGCAACTTACCTTGTAAGCTATGGAGTTTGCCTAAGATTAGTGGGTGGAGGCATTTCAAGAATGGCCTTGACTTTAGTAGGGTCAACCTCTATACCACGTAAGGAAATGATAAATCCCAGGAGCTTTCCCGAGAGAACCGCGTGAAGACACACTTCTTGGGCTGGAGGTGAACACAATACTTAATGAGGTGGTCAAAGATGGTTTTTAGGATGGTGAGGTGCTTGGAGTGGCATTTAGATTTGGCAGGAGATCATCCATGTAATCTTCCAATATATACGATGCATGATGTCATGGAAGATGTAAGTCATAGCCCACTGATATGTGGCACTAGCATTTTTAAGGCCAAAAGGCATGACTCGATAGTAGAAGGTCCCCCAAGGGGTGATGAATGTGGTTTTGTGTTGATCCTCTGGGGAAAGCAAGATTTGGTTATAACCGAGAAACCATCCATGAGTGATAGCATCTCGTGACCAGCGGTAAGGTCAACCAAGTTGGTCAATACCAGTAGAGGAAAGTCATCTTTTGGGCAAGCTAGGTTGAGGTCATGGAAAATCTGTGCAAATGTGGAGTCCCCCTGTCACCTTAGTGATAGGGACAATGTTAGAAATCCATCGAGGATAATCAATGGGTAAGATGAAGGAAATGGAAAAAGAAGGTGTTAAAGTTCTTCTTTGACCAGAAGAGCAATGCGAGGGTGCATTTTCCTTAGCTTTTGTTTTATGGGTTTAGCATCGAGAATGGTTACGATATTATGGACCACTATGGTGGGGTCAATACCGGGCATGTCAGCGTAAGACCAAGTGAAAGCATGGTTATGATTTTTGAGAAAAGAAGTGATGGCTTCTATTAAAAGATCTAAAGATTGTTTGATCTTTAGAATGTGTGGGTCATCCTGAGTATGGATGTTGATTTCGATAGTCGATTCATTCAACATGGTTTTATCTTCAGATGGTAATGACCGATGAATATATGAGTCTTCTAGCACCAAGGTAGGTGAGTATAGATTCATCATCCTGACATTGAACGACATTAATAGAAGGTGTATCATCATCGATCATTTCAAGATATAGGAAGGGAAGAGAGAGGGAGCCTCGCCCTCACGTTGATAAGTCAGAGGCCCCAAGGAAATGGTGTTTATGAAAAAAAAAAGTTAGGAGGAATGGATTCTGGATCCATCGACTCCATCGAGGTGAAAGGTGGTGAAGAAGGTGGAGTGGGTGAAGAAGGTGGAGAAGGGATGATGTCCTCAATGAGTTCAATGTGGGCCTTCTTGGTAGGTGGTTCAACAAAGCCGATACCACTATGGTCATTATGTTTGTGGGTAGTACATGGAATAACAGTATGGTGGCCTTGCTCATAAAATCCAAAACCAAAACCCTTCCATGCACATCGGTGCAGGAAGGTGTGGGTGAAATGGTGATTGGTGAGTGACTGGAGGTCGACAGAAAAATGGGGGTTTGTGATGGTGGTTTAGGTGTATAAGTGGTAGTATCAAGTCCCCCATAGGTGAGATTGGTGTGAAGGTGGGGAGGACCATAAAGAGATGCTCTCTATGTGGTGATCATAGTGAGGGTGTTGGTGAAGACTTCCATACTCTTGTGGAGTAAGGAATGTGTTGACACTATATAGGTGATACTCCCCCTAGAGTGAGGCGTTGAAAAATGCCTTCTAAGGGATCGGTGGTCGATATATGGGTAGTTGGGATAGATGATGTGTTAGAGGTTGAATCGGAGGTGGAGACAACTGATTGGGAGGCTGATGGGTTGGCCGTGGAGGTTGTGGCAGTGGTAGGGATGGAGGATGTAGGTGTGGTTGAGGTAGTGGTGGCACTGGTGAGTGGAGGTGTAGGTGAAGAGGAAGTGGTCATGGAGGTAGATGCCTTAATGGGTATAAGCACGTCATTGGGTCGGTAAAGCATGTTGTAAGTTTTGAAAGGTGATGGGTCAGCGGAATGGTATAGGTGTGTCCTTCATGCTCAAACTTCACACAACGATGCAAAGTGGAAGGAACACAACCCATAACATGAATCCTAGGGTCTACCAAGCAACAAGTTATATTGAAATTCCCCTCCAAGACGTAAAATAACTCTGGAATAGCAGGGGGCCCATGTGAACATGGAGGATGATGGTGCTAAGTGTAGAGGTGATAGCGTCATTAAATGAACACAACATGATGGGATGTTTATGCATGTAATTGTTCAGGTATGTGCATTTGGTGAATGCATGGGAGGAGATGATGATTAATGCTAGCGCCCCCATCGATCATAACACATCATACATATATCATCGATGTGGATAGAGATGAAAAGAGATGGATCTGGGTCATCGGTTTGGTGCGGTGTGATCTCTTCATCTGAGAAGTTGAGGGTGGCTACTTGGTGAGTAGGTGGAGGTGTAGATGAAGGTGGTAATTTGGTGAGAGAGGCTACATGATGAGGTGTAATAATGGAGGCCTACGGGTGTAGGATCATTGGGTAAGACCTCAATAGATTAAAGAACCTCCATGAGAGCTTGACGATGGGATTTAGAGGTTTGGATGAGGTCATATAGGGACATTTTGAGGGGGATTGGTGTAATTGTTTGAGCATCGTGTGATGTGTAACCCCATTAGAAATAGGATATGTGGGGCCATGGATAGTGACTTTAGGTGTGGGTGTAGATGGTATGTTGGGTATAGGGTTGGTTGGTGGGTCGGTTGCCTTTTCCTTTGCCTTTATCCTTTTGAGCATGGGTAGCAACGTGGATCATGTTGATTTGAGGTGGGGAGGTAGGTGAAGTAGGTGAGCCATGAAAGGTATAATGACAAGAGGGAAAAAGCTAAGTGGCAGGAAGGAACCTTGTGAGATGAGTTGGGCACACCGACATTTGGGTGGAGGTTTGGCAAGTTCTCTGATGCAAACCATGTTAATTTCAAATCTTGGAGGTGGCTCTAAGAGTTGTGGGGGTGGAGGTCTTGGTCACTGAGTAGGAAATGAGGAAGAACTGTGAGAATGGGGTGGTGAAATGGGGTCCTCATCGAGAAGGTCATCATCGTCAAAGTTTTCTTCAGGAGGACACAATTGGATAAGAATGGTTTTCAAAGCCTTACAGTTCTCTACATCATGTCCTGGCACATGATGGTAGGCACAAATTTTGGTGTCATCAAACCCCTTTGGTTTGGGTTTGAGTGGGTCATAAGGTCTGAGAGGCGGTAATGTGATGACAAAAGTTTCAAGGAGGTTGGTTAAGATTTTGGCATAGGATCCCGCTAGTGGATCACAATGGGAAGTGAATGTGGGTTTGGGTGTAGGTGTAGCTGATTGTATAGGAAGGGTCTTTGCAAGAGGGGGAGTGGGTCGAGCTATGGTTTTAGGTGCTGGTGTGGTCTTAGGTGTTGGTCATGTTTGCTTGGGTAGGGGTATGGTAGATGAACTGGAAAGAGAGTGTGTGGTTGGTTTGACTACCTTATTGGAGGGTAGCGGATTTTTGTCTTTAGGTTGCACCTTCTTGGGTAAAGGTGATATGGGCGCATGAGATCTAGAGGGAAAAGTAGATGGTGGAAGAGGGCGAGTTACCCATGGGGATAACCGAGGTGTTGTGAAGGTAGATGGCACGGGCCATGCAGGAGGTGTGAGGGAAAGAGACTGAAGTGTCATGGGTAGTGAAGAAGTTATCGATGGTATTGAAGGTATGGGTGGTAAAAATGTTGCAGGTGTGGGCGGAAGAAGTGTGTGGGCTTGGGTATGTTAGAGGTTTGCGAAGGAGGAATGGGCTGCTGTGTTTTTAGTTTACCGGTAGGTGGAGGTTTCTTAACCATGCTAGAAGGATGAGGTCCTAAGATGGATGGAAGGGGTGAAGGTGATGAAGGTGTGATGGTGAGGTTGGGGTATGAGATCTAGGGGATTGGTTCTTCTATTTGGGGGCCGATTAGGTTTGGTGTTAGTTTTGGAGGATGTGGCTAAATCTAATTTGATGGGTGGATGAGTAAGGCTGGCCATTGGGATGACCCCTAAGGTAGTAATAGGTTTAGGAAAGGAAGATGATGTAGGTGTGGGTTTGGATGTAGATGCATGTTGGGTTATGGGTAGGGGTGTGAGTTGAGCCATGAGTGGTATCGTGGGGGAATTTGTGATAGTTGTGGTTGTGTGTGGTTTGTTGGCTGAAATATTTTTGGGTAGATAGTGGAAGGTATCAGTGAGTGACATCTGCATTTGTGTTGAGACAGGAAGTAGAAGACGCCCCCAAAGTAAGGCTCTATCCACATAATCTAGGTGGTTGGCTAAGCATGAGAATGACACTACGTAGTGGGTGAGGTTGATGAGGATCCAATGGTGATTCCCGTAAAATGTGTCTTAGAAATGGGGAATTTTCTAGCTTCAGCTTTTGTGGGTAAGAGAGCCGAGAGTAAGTCCCATAGGATCTTGGGTAGCTGATGGAGAATGGTCACCTAGAGGAAAATGACATTTCTAAGGGATCTTTGATAGGTGGAGGAGATGGGTGTTCCTCTATGGGTGGAGGAGATAAAACAAGCGTCTTTCGTGGGTCGGAGAGGTATCATGGGTGACGGCTCTCTAGGTGGAGAAGCCAAAGGTGAAATGGTCTCAATGTTAACAGAAGGCTCCTTCATCAGGTGAGGGAGGAGATGAAGGGTGTTCCTCTGTGGGTGGAGGAATAGGTGAAGTGGGTTCGTGTGTAGGTGGAGGATTTGGGCTAGGATTTCCTCTATGGAAGGAATATGAGGTAATTGGGAAGCAACTGGTGTGTCACTGAAAATAGCATGGACCTCATGGGTATGGCTATCATGAGTTGAGGTCTCTCTCGGTTTGATCAGAAGAAGGGGCATGATTAGGAAATGGTTTCTTGAAGATGTGTAGGTTTTGATTGGTAGGTGCATTAGGATTATCCAAGGTTAACTCACCTTTCTCGAGCATTTCTTGGACAATGTTTTTGAAAGTGATGCAATTTCCATCACTATGACCTTTACCCAATGATAGTTATGAAGTCATGCTCTTTGTACCATGGGTGTGGGGTGAGCAGGATCAAAACCAGTGTGTGGTTTTATGGGAGGAAGAGTGATGGCCCCAACTTTAATGAGCTTTTCTAAGACAAGAAGAATAAGGCTCCCAATTGGGGTGTATTTCCATTGTTCTCATCTGAATTGAAAGGTCTGGAATGAAGAGAGAGAGATTAGATGAGGGGTTAGCCTGATTTGATGGATGAGTTGGGCCGGCCTTGAGTACCACTGCGTTAGTGGTTCCCTTGGCTTTTGAATAATTATTCTATGGTTTTGAAGAAGAAGAGGTATCATTTGACTTAAATGCCTGAGTTTTTATTTGTAGTTGAATTTTCTTTTCTTCGATGGCCCGAATCTCTAGCTTTCGTGCCATGGTGAATGCCTCATCAAAGGTTGGAAAGTCTACACCTATAGGGTTGGTGAGATATGTCTAGCACAAGCCCCGTGTGAAGAGCTCTATGAGTTTGGTTTGTGGTAGTTGGAATGTGAGTTGATTGATCAAGCTATGCCAACGAGTGACAAAATATGTGATAGATTCATCATCATATTGATGCGTAGAGTAGAGGTCAGTCATGGTAACCTTCTTAACAACATTGATGGAGAAGTGATCCAAGAAGGCTTGGGCTACCTGATTAAATGAGAAGATAGAATGTCTAGGCAACCCACTATACCAGTCTAATGTGGGCCCGGTCAGAGACATGGGAAAGGTCCTCAGAAGCAAAGCATCATCATGGGCAATAAGATAACACCCATGTTTGAAAGACCACAAATGTTATTGCATGGGTCTCTTTCTTTGTTGAAGTGGTTAAATTTAGGCATTTCCCAATGTACGGGATATGGATGAATAGGAATGGATGGGTGGATGGGCTCATTACAAATCATCATCGTAGGTGAGAGAGTTACGTGTGCTAGAAACCGATGCCTCAGTGTCTGCATCTTGTCCATCATTAACTTGATTAGGTCATTGGTAGGTTGTGATGGATGGGTACCTCTGTAGCGTAAGGAGGTTGGTGTTGGACATATGATGGAGGTGGCATTCTAGTATATGGTGATGTCGTATAGGTAGATTGAGAAGGAGGAAGTGAAATAGGGGGTACGTACCTGAATGAATGATAGATGAAATGAGAGGCTGTTGATAGTACGTATATGGAGGTGGAAGGGTCATGGTGACCCTAGTAGCAATGGGGGCTAAGGACTGTGGAATAGAAAGGACAATGTTTTGAAAAGGGGTAGGGGTCACCAACACCGGGGTGGTTGTGTAGCTACGTGGTATATGTGAGACAATAGGCATAGATGAGGTTACGTTTTGGGTGGTTGGTGAAGGTATAGTGGATGTAGTGGGTGCAATAGATGTGGCAGATGGCGGTCATAGTAGGTATAGGGCCTATCTGAGAAATGACTGGGGGGTAAGGTAGAGGCACGTGAAACATGGAGCTAGTAGAGGTTGAGAGAAGAAGTAGAAGTAGGAGTGAGTGTCGGGGGGATAGATATGGGCATGCCGTATATCAACTGACCCGAGGCATCTCGAGTGGATGAGTGGGAAAGATAGAACTGTAAGGGCAAGTAGGGTTTTGGTCAAGGAGTCGTGTGAACTCCTCGTCCCCTGTGGTGATAGTGATAGGTTGGGTAGGATCCATGGGTGATAAAATAGAAGGTGGCGAAGGACTAGGTGGGAGTGGTTGACAACTAGCATGGAATATGAGGGCATTTTTGTTTGGCTACACGTCAACACCATGTGAACAAGTACTAACGTGGTAGGACTACTTTCTGTAAATGACACAGAAATACAACAAAGATAGAAAAAAGGTGGTGGTAGGTGGATTAGGTATAAAATGTCAGCTAGAAATTTAAACAAGCTAACCGATGCCGTTAGGGTAAACCAACGTCGGTCACAGGTAACCGTGGTCGGTCACTGTGGAAAATGGATAGTTTGTCAAAACAAGGCAAAAGGTTAACAAGCTGCTAAGTAGACAAGATGTTGATGAATTTACCGGACAATGAATATGATGAGAGTGATAGAGACTCTGAACAACAAAGAAGGTGAAGCAGGTGTCCTTTTGGGTAGGTTAACCAAAAGAATAGTAAACCGACATGGTTGGGTAAAACCGATGATGGTCAGAGGGTAACTGATGATGGTCACTGGACCGACACCAGTTACTGTGAAATTGAAACAGAGATGAAGAAAAGGTGGTTGTGAGTTAAAATCAGATATGGAATCAAACCCATAATTTTGAGAATGATGAAAATAGGGTCCAAGCACACTCAGATGAAGCTGGAATACACCAACTATGATGAGGAGCATGCAAGGAAAATAAAAAATGAAGAACGTGTCCTCTCACCTCAAAATGCAAGCCAAACAAAAACACTAAGAAAAATACGATCCTAAGAGTGCTTTTTCTATTATGTTTGTTCAGCTTATGCTATTAAGGACTGACTCATGAACTTTAGAATAGAATTTTTGGTGAGGAAGGCTTCCTACGAAGAAAGATATCTAAAGGGAGAGGTTTCTGGTATGTTATGGTGGGGGTGGGCCGTCTTTTGAAGTATGACTCGATAGAAGTAGCGAGTTGGGGAGTACCTACCAATCCTCTGATCAGTGCGATCATTGATAGGCATTCCCAGGAAAGATGTCGTTTAAGAATGTGTATATTTTTGAATTTGTGTAGTTTGGTAAGACTCAGAGAGAGAGAGAGAGAAGATGTGCTTTCTATGATTGTTTGTCAACCATCAGCTGGGAATGACTTCCAATATATAGGCCCTCAGTTAATGTGAGCTAATGCAAGAAAGCAGAATGAAATGAAGTTGATTTTAAAACCCAAATCAAAATATTGAATTGATGACACAAAAAGATGAACAGGAGAAGGGATGCTCTTTCACTAATGTGATACTAATGAAAGGAAAGAAATGTTCATTTTAAAGCACCAAAATATGATTGCTTTTAGACAATAGAAGAAGAGAAGATTCCAGGGGAGAAATTTTAATGTGAGAACCTTTTAGAAAGGAAACAAACATGCAACTTTTCACCTAGAAATGAAGAAATGCAAAGAACCCCGAATGGGTCCCACCGGTGTGCCAAAATGTTTCACCTGATTCTAGAGTGTTTCTTTGAATATTGATGAAATAGATAAGGGTAGAGGGCTAGGAGGAATACCTGTTAAAATGTTGGTTGTAGGTTGTTGTGTGTGTATGACTTCTTGATCCACAACTGATCGTGAGAGCTTCCTTTTGGCTAGGAGGAACTACCTGAAATAGAAAACAAGACCACCAAATAAAAGTTAAATAGTATATGTAGTGGACTGCCTAGCGTATGCTAGATCCAGGAAGTGTGATACTCCTAGATGGTTGTCAATCCACTATTTAAAACAACTCAATGTTAACAATAAAGGAAATCCTATTGTAGTTAAAATGATTTAGGTATCTCATTCGACTACAATAAGCAAATTCATTCACAACAAGCTAAGCTATGACTTGAATCTGAAGGTCAAGGTCTCTGTAGAGTAGTACTGGAGTCTCGGGTGGTCTGGTTCTAGGGTTGTTTTGGGTATTTGGTGGAGGTTTTAAGCTCTGTTCTTGGTTTGAGGGTAAAACACATAGAGACCGACGTCGTCTGGTATGACCGATGTCGATTTAGGTTAACCAGGTGATAGTTGTGGGTAACCGGCATCGGTATGGTGGGGTACAGAAACCCAATAAAAACTTGATGTGAGGGTAGATCTAAAGCTAAATGGAAATGGAAAGGGCAATGACAAGGTCTTGTGTAGGTCTTAGGTATACTCAGGATCTCTAAGAACCGGATATGGGTAGTTCAATGGTGTGGGTGAAAGAATGGTCAAGTTTGCATGGAGGTAAATGGTGGGGGAATGGGAATGGGAGTAGAAACTAATAACAAAAGTAAAAGAGTCTACTAAAATGACAATGGACAAATGTTGGTTAACAAAACACTTACTATGTTGTATGAGCTTGATGTCTAGTTAGCAATGGTGGGTGATCAAATGGAAGGAACTTGGTGTGGTGCTTGGCACTTCCTGGATGCTCCGTGAAGGCAAATGGCATTGTGATTGCTTTGATGTTGGCTGTGGATGCTCTGATGCATGTATGAATGTTGGTTCTGCTTGCATGTAGCTCTGGTTTCATCTCTCTTCTCTAGAAAATGTGCCAACCTCGAAATAAGGTTGTTTTGGGGATTAAATGGTAACCGATGATGGTTCCGGGTTGACCGGTGGTGGTTTAGGGTAACCGACGTCGGTTAGGGTGGGATTTCCTAGGTTTTCTAAAATGGGCAGATCCCTTTGATTTTCTTAGATCTCGTTGGTTTCCTTCCATGGATTAGAATGGAAACTTCCTTTCTAATGGGTGGGAATGTGGTTAGAGGGAATGTAGGCTTTGATTTTTAGGGTTTAGGTAGGTCTTAGTTAGTTATGACAACATACTAAGAATAGGTCTTAGGGTGAGGTGGCTAGATGAGGTGTATAGGTGAGGTGGATGGTGTGGGCATTATCCAATTAGGATATTTAAATAATAAATATTGTGAGGACATGAATTAATTTAATTAAATTAATTAAATTAATATTAGAACCTTAGCAAAAACATTTCCTATCAAGCAACTTTTGCACCAATCGAACATTGGAAATCTTCCCTTTGTATCCTTTATGTTGCTAAAATTTTGATCAATCCTTTGACATTTATGCCTTCATCCCTTGTTGGATTATCAGTCTTGATTCATCATGATGTATGTTTTCCTTAGCTTCCCTTTTGGAAAATCATACAAGCATCCCCATATTTATGAAATGTCTAGTTGGTTGTTGTTATGCTGCCCAAATCAACATGAAACCTTCTTCACTTTGAAAAAGTTTGATCATACAATCTAGGTTTAGACCTTTGAACCCAACACGTGCCAACAATGACTGATTATCGTAAGGTCCCTTATACATACGATAATAAGGAATCAAAGTTTCAATGTTCACATCAAAATATGCCCATCATGACCAAACCTCGATTGGTTCTTCGTGTTAGAGAACCCATTCGCGTAATTCGTTCCCCACCTTCATCTCATAGTCGGTGGTATGATTTGGATGCTTCTGATCCAAATTATTATTCAAGTTCCCCTACTCTTCTTCTAATTCTAATCCAAACATTTCCTCTTCTTCTGAGGATTCCAATCCAAATATTTCCTTTGACTCTTCTAATGATTCAGATCCAAACTACTATTCGAGATCGAAACTACTATTCATATTCATCTAATTCGACTCCTAAGTCATCTAATGTGACTCCTATGTCATGGTCCTCCCTATCTTCGCAGGACCCTCTTCATCATACATTTAATATGACTCCTACGTCGTAGTCCTCCCTTTCTTCATAGGACCCCTTTTATCAGTCGCCTCAACGACGTCTTCTTCCTTTGAAGATATGCGTGACTCCAAATCCCTCCAATCAAACATCTAATACAATTCTTGAATCGTGGTCCTCTCTTTCTTTGTAGGACCCTTATTATTATTCATCCAATGCGATTCTTGAATCACGGTCCTCCCCTTCTTCACAAGACCTTCTTCATCAATCACCCCCACTAAGTCTTCCTTCTTTGAAGATTCGTGTGACTCAAAGTCCTTTTAGTCAAACGTCTGAATTGACCCATGCATCGCAATCTATAGACTTTGGACTTAATCCTACTAGTTTATAGATGATATACCATTGTATAGGTAGGTCCACACCACCTTCTTCTACTCTTGAGACATCTAGCTCCACATCTTCTTCGTCCCTCACATCATCTTCTTCTATCAATCATCATCAAACATCTTCTAAGTCTTCCACACCAATTGGATCTCTTTCTTCCAATCAACCCCTGGTGGTCGATCAACAACTCATACCGATTGACCTCTTTTAGAATGAAGAAATAATCAGGGCATTTATAGGGGCACATGAAGATATTCCTTTAGAAGATTATGAACAAGGATTCTCTTTAGACTTCGATGCACCCACATATTGTGAGGAAAAGGTTGATTCCTTTTATCAAGAAACAGAGGAAGAGCCTCAAATCATGCAACTTGATCCTCCTCTTATTCTTCCATCTTCACATTCTTCATTACGTGAGGAAACTCCTAGGTCTTGCATTGATCCATGACCTATCTTCTCATCACCCAATCACTCTTTGTCTATCATAATTCCTCAATCAAAATCTCTTATGGGGTCAACACCAAGTAGCCCTTCATCTTCGTCTAGGTGTGGGTCACCTTCTAGTAGCCCTCCCTCTGCTGTTTGTGGGACATTTTCGAGTAGTCCACTATCTTTTATTCTTGGGACATGTCCCACTAGCCCCTGTCTTTGGTAGTCCATCATCTTCATTCTTGGGCCACATCCTAAGTAGCCCATCATCTTACATCTATGGGTCACGTCCCAAGAGCCCTTCTTCTTCTATTCTTGGGCCACATCTTAGTATCCCTTCATCTTTTATTTATGGCTCACCTCTCGGTAGCCCATCTTCTTCAATCCTTGGATCGTATCCTTTTCATCCATCACATTATTCTTCTACCAAAGATTGTGGCAAGCCCACCGCCTTTCCTCTCATCAATTCTAAACATCCACGTTCTTCTCTCAATTCTCAGGATCAGACAAGTCAAGCATTAGCTTATAAGAAATCTAGACATGTTCTTTATAAATCTAAGATCAAAACTCCAAAGAGCTCTAAAGCTCCCAACAAATCAAACGATTATAAAATTCAAAATCAAACGTGATTCCAGAATACACACCAACATACCCATAAAGTATGGCGTAAAGTGCAAAAACATATGGATAGGGAACTCAAACTCCCACATATGAAACCCATGTTTTAAGACAAATCACAGTCATTTGTTGAGTGTGAACTCACCATGATCATCAAGATCGGGGATAATATCACTCTTGATAAACAAACGCACTTAGTCTCCCTTATCAAGGAAGTCGCACACATCATTGTTGGATCCTATCATGCAGATTGACATTGCTGGTCCCAACTTTCAAAAAAAATCATAAAATAGTTCAAAAATACAAACAAAATGAGAAAACATTAAAACATTACAAAAACAAAATCAAAGGTACAAATATCAAACATTACAATCAGGTATTGTGTACACATGGATGTTCTTTCTTCCCTTTCTTTCATATTCATCTACAAGTCATCCACCATTTTCATCCCTTCGATCTTATTGTGGTTAGCCTATTCACATGCATTTTGTGACATTTATCTCTATGGTATCCATTTGACATTGGTCTTTCATAACCTTGGTAAATTAAAGAACAACTGGCCTCTTAGAGATCCTATCACTATCTACATATAATAAACTTGTTGGGTAGAATTTTTGGGCGTATTTGTTGACACTAGCCAATGTCATCATCACAATCACTTCCACATCCTTCCATCAAGCCATCAGTGGTTCTTAACCCCTTGTCAAACAAGAGAGATGAAATAAGTTTTCAGAAAGCAAAAGAATCAAAATCAATCAATCAAAAAGCAAAAGCAAATTGATATATAACTCTCTCTTGGGGTATTTCCAATAATCTCTATCGGGGCTATGGATGCTTGATTGATAGTAGAGCAATGTTGTGATTAGAATCAAATGCATCTCTGTCGGGGCTATGGACGCCCTGACTGGCAATGGAGCAATGTACGACTCTCCTTCCACAATCCATTCACACATCACCTTTCAAACTAAATCATTCCTACACATTGGCTAGTGTCTTCACTTATTGTTTATCAACTCTTTCCTTCAAGAGGTAATTCATTTCCATGTGCACACACGAGATCTTGATGAGTAAACAAGATTAGTATGTTACCAAGTGTTACTTTTTGGACCTTGTTCAAACTCTTGCTTTAGCGCATGTCTTGTCTCATGATTTGTGCCTTGGGCTAATCACTTTTTCATCAACCATCATCTAAATATTTTCATAGCATCATTTTTTCTTCGAAAATCATTTAGAACATCCATGTGTATCAGATGTCCTTTTTCCATGTTTGTAGGCACTTTTGTCCCCTTTTAATAAGACAATTTTCTACTTCCTTTCTCTCATGTGTTTCTTCGCCAACTTATGTTAGGGGCATCCTTGTTCCCTCATGATTGAACCTATTTTATATTGGCCTTGATCCCCCTTCAGCGCATGAAGAGTTTTCCTTTGCATACTCCCACCTAATCGCTGGGGCATTTTCACATCTTCACTTTCTTGCGCATACACGTGGCATTCGCCCTCAGACATTCCATATATCGCTAGGGGAATCCACGCTTCTTTGTCTTCTTGTACATAGTTTTAGAAAACTTTCAAAATTAAAAAAACATTCAAATATGTTTCTAAAAATTAAAAACAATAAAAATCATTCTGCAAAATCTCTCTCTTTGGTTCTCGCTTGTTCTTGTGTGCAACTTGTGGATCATCTTGATCTACCTCCATTAACAAAGCTAATTTGCTTACTATATCTCATGTACTTTGGGGCACTGATGAATTACCTAGTATCTTGTTTCATAGTGCACTACTTTTCACAGGACCCAAGTGTCCTCCATTATTCCCCTTGCATGTATCTTTGTTTGGGGCACCATCTTTTAACCCTTGTCATTAATTTACACAGGTCAAAATCAAAGCTTGATAACAAAAACATTGCATTATGTTTCTCTGTCAAGTTATCTTGTTTACTTTCTCGTATTGCATTGCATTATGTATGTTGTAAGGAGTTAGGCATCTTTTACTTTCTCGTATTGCATTACATTTTGTATGTTGCATGGAGTTGGTGTTTTTAGCTATGGACATTTGTTTGTATATGGCTTTTCATGTCATACTACACTTTATTCATTCTTTTTAATAAGGACCGATGATGTCAATCATAAGCAAAATGATGAAATAAAGTTGGTTTTTACATCGGCAAGATGATAGCTATATCCATCTCTTTTCATCTTTATTTTTCTTCCATATCACTCTCCTTCTATCAACACTTTTCTTCAAAAGTAACTTGGCGCAATAGCGATCAATTATTCTACTTCTTCTATTTTGTTCTTTCATCTTTTGATCGTCAATCGTCCTCTTTCATCACCCCATCGACACTCGAGGGGGCATCCTTCATTCTATCTCTTCAAAAATATTATTTGTTTGTACTTGTCTACTATCTTTGAAGTTGCGTCACTTATGCCACCCCAAAGAGGGGCAAATGTAGACACCTAAAATCCGCTTACGCAGATTTAATGCTAAGATTGCACTAATTATCCTCTTTCTTGTCATTTCCGTAATAATTAGCGTTTTTCATTAATTAGCTAACATTCCTCTTCATATTAGTTAATTAACGACCTTTTGTTAATTAATTAGCCTTCCTATCTTTAAGGATGTCAATTAACGTACTTTCGTTAATTAATATCCACTTCTACTTAGGTTAATTAATTATTATTAATTAATTACACTGCATAACTCTAAATCAATAAATAACCATTTATTGGAGCAAATTCCTCTCAAACATCCCGCAAATCATATTGATTTTCTTCTAATTAGCTTCTATAAGCTTACCTCTACCTATTAATTAATCACCTTTGATTAAATAAAACATCCGCTAACTCCATGACTTACTAATGACAAATTAAACTCTTCTAAATCAAGATTACCTTTTATAAAGCAACCTTATCCATTCCTAATCTTGTTTTACCTTTATCCCACGTTCATCAATTTGCTAGCCTTGCCTCTTTAGGAAGCTATATAAAGAACTCTCCTTCTTACCTTTCTTGTTGCACCATGCTTTGAATAATGAAAGACTAAGCATTTTGATCTTGAGCCATTCTCCATTGTTGGAAATCGTTTCTCCATCTTGCATCCTTTCACTCAAAATTGAGTAATATGGGAAGATCCAAAATGGCCTTGTAGCCATTCTTGGTGAGATTCCATTCTCAATCTGTGAGATCAAGTAATAATCCACTTTAATTGCTTATGTTCTTCATAGGTTCATAGTTTAAGTTAGCAATCATAGAGAGTAGGAAATAACTTAGCATGTAGTTTCATTTATACATTGAAGAAACATTTCCTTTAAGCTCTTATCTCGATGGTTCATTGTTTAATTAGCATTTGTTTTGAAGCTATGTAGATATTAGTTTCAATTTATAGCTTAGTTAATAAAACATGTGCAACATTACACGCACTACTTGCACTCTTACTTCCCGTGAGCACTCCATGCACTTCACTCCTTCCTAATAACAATTACACAAAGTTATTTTACACTTCTACACAATAATTACTTGATTCCTTCGCGCTTTCCCTTCCTTACCTACGCTCTCCGGCCTTGCGGCGTAACCATCCTTCACCAAAATTGTGTAGGATTACGCGGACCTTGGATGCTCTTGCATCACAATAGGGTGAAGTCGCACTAGAGGTAACCCTCTCGCTAACATATTGGTTGATTGGTTGTAGGATACATATGTTTGTTGCGTTCCTACATAGGTCGGATATGCCCTCTTTGATGCATCTTGGAATCATTTTGACAAGTACGCAAACCTTACATGTCTTATTGTCTAAGTCGGACATACCTCTTCAATACATCTTAAAAGCGCTTCAAGAATTCTAAAAACCCTCATATTTTACTATCAACGTAACATTACACCTCCTTTTGATAAAGTGCTAGCACAATACTCGTCCACACAGAAAGCCAAAGAGGGTGGAGGCAATAAACAAAAACCTTTATTAAACATTGTCGGTCGGTCTCACGGAGCAAATGGAGGGCCGTTAACCCCCTAAAAATAACGGGGAAACCCGAAACACCGTAATCATAATGAGGGCTTCACCTTCCTATAATTTGTATGAGGAACTTGGACTTGGGAGGGACCCACCCTTCATTAAAAGGATAAATTACTTATTTACCACGTCATCTCATCCATCGCCACGGCGTGCAAACCCATGGTTAACCTCGGTTCCACTCTAATCCGGGGTTACACCAAACCCTAGAAATTCAAGGGTATTTTTCCTTCACCCACATGCACAACTGCCATTGTTCTTCCTCACCTTTGCTTCAATCATTTCACTGTTGCCTACAATTCTCTCCGAGGAAGGGCAATTGATCGATCGCCAAATAAGATACAAATAAAAACCCCAATTTCGAACTCGATCTTCACTTGTAAATATGTCTGATTCGGAGCACCACTTCGAATCGAAGGCCGATGCAGGAGCCTCCAAGACGTACCCTCAGCAAGCGGGTACCATTCGCAAAAATGGTTATATCGTCATAAAAGGCAGGGCCTGCAAGGTTAGTTTACTATTCTTAAACTCCAATTCGCTCTTTTTTTTTTTGTTTCTAATCCTGTAAGGGTTTGATTTCTCGGCTATTTTGCAAATCATTGTATTTCACATTAGCCGTCAGGGTTCTGTCTATCCGTTTTTGGTTGCTGTCAGGGTTTCATGCGTATCTGGTTATTTCTTTGTGCATGTGGATTGGTGTATCGATTCTGTATTTTAGTTTATTCGTCTTTTGCCATAAAGATTCCAGCTCGCAGGCAATTTACTTGCCCCTACTTCTAACTTATCAGAGAGAGAGAGAGAGAGAGAGGAGAGGTGGTTAACAAGTTCTGTTTTCGAGGAAATCTATAGCTTAGATGCCATGATTACGGGTTGCCTCTTCCATAGAAGTGAACCGGATTTTCACCTCGGAATCTAGATCGTAGAGTTTGATGTGGTATTTCACCCATCTTCAACGCTGTATTGTGCCGTCAGGGGCGGAATATGTTTCCACCCGATTTCAATGCTTTATTATGTGCCCGGGGCACAGCTGTAGAGGTCCCAATGCTTTTCACTGGAGCTCGATCTTAATCGTCCGATGATGTGTTTAGCCTTAAAATATTTATAGCTCCTTTGATATTTTCAAAATCAACTATTTACTGTTTTTTTATTTGAGCTGAATCAAGTTTGTATGCCATCACCGTGTATGCTGTTTTTGTATATTAGCTGAACCATGTTTGTATACCATCACTGTGTAGTCTGTTTTCTCGCTTTCTTACAGTATTATTGCTACGAGGGATCTAGCTTGCAAGTAATCCGCTTTTTGGACTTATTAACACTTGGTGGTGAAAAGTTCTCTTATATCTGACTTCGCTGTTGTTTTGCAAGTTTTAAAATTATTTTGAGAGGCATTGGCTTTTTTGTTAGACCATTTGTTTTGCATTTAGTACTTTGCAATTGATGTATTTCTGTTATGATCGTCTTCTTTTTCAAGCAAGTTCATGCTATTCTCTGTTTGAACTCGACTCTTGCTTGCCTATTATATTTTTGTATCAACCCCCTTTGTGTGCTAAGTTTTGGCTTAGACGCCACATCAGAGAAGTTTTTCAAATTTATACGGGACCTGCAACCAAACTTGTCAGTTGGCACATGATGCATCCAGCGACCTGGATAGAGTATTTTACTACATTTATGACCTTTATCATATTTCATATGATTTGAAGTTGGGGTTTTTGTTTTGAGAACCCCAATATTTGTATCTTCTGTGCTCGTCCCACTCTACTGCTTAATAGATCGTTATAAATTCTTGCTTCACTTGTCCTTATTTTTTTGGAAGTTATTTTTGTTTGATGTTAATTTAGTTCAAAGCTTTTTTGATATATTTGCCCGTACGTTGGATCATTCTCTGTTCCCCTTCACCTGTTTATTTTTGTGTTTGATGAAAAAGCTTTCTGGCTCTTAAGTGATTCCTCTGTGCTTATATTTTTTGGGCCTTAATTAATCTCCCCTTAAAACTTATTTGAGTGATGTAACATAATTGATAAATGAATGAATTATTTTTTCAACTCATTTGTTTAATGATTTCATATATATATGTTTGTGCTTCTTTTATGAACCACTGGTTGATTGATTTTCTGGTTTCTTGAGCAACGTATGCTGATTTTTCTTTCTTGAATTTTTAAAATTATTTTCTTATTTTTTATAAATTTCCAAGCATTTGCGTTTCTGGAGAGGTTACTAAGTTCTTAACAATTTGAGTTTAACGGTCCCATTTGATCCTATGGGATGGTAGTAATGTCCTTTTTTTTCCTTCTTACACCAATACAAGACTATGTTTTTGCCTGGTAAATAATCTCTAGATCTTTTTTCATCTGTTATGATAGATTGGATAATGAAATTGTACTTGTAACTGTCATAATTTTAATGTTAATCTGGTAGTTTTAGTTATTATTAGGATTTAAGATGTATGATGCTCTGCATATTTTGGTTAAGTTGATTGATGTATTGTTTGTTTTGGTCTGTCTGTTTCGTACAATATTTTTTTATTGTAATCTAGCTCCAATATAATTAATGCATTTTTTTGTGGGTTTAAATCAATATCCATTTGAAAAAGACCTTTGGTTGGTATAAATAAAATTTACTTTATTTAGCAAGAATTTTTGATACATTTATTTTATTTCTCAACTATTTGCTCTGCTTTTAGAGGTTTAAACGATTTGCAGTATCAATGGCACTGAAGCTATGTCACAGGGCTCGCGAATTTCTTCCTTGAAATTCGAAATTCAGCGAATTTAATAAAAACCTTAGAAAATCGTCAAAATTCGTCATAAAATTCGTACAGTATGAGGTAGTTTAAATGCAAAACCTGAAATCATAAGAACAGGCAGATAAAATCTGTTTTAGAGCTTTTGTAACTTTCCTGTTTGCTGTGCTGAGCGAGTTGCTGTGGCCTGTGAGTGATGAGTGTTGCCACACCCAACTGAGCATACTGCAGCTCGATTCCACTGTTGGAGGCTGATCGATTCCACTGTTGGAGGCTTGCAGCTCTTGCCGCCATTCAATACTCGTCATTCACGATAGGGCCAAAAAAATAGGTTAAATCTTCTAAACTAGTCTTCTCTTTCACGATTCTAGCTTTGTTAAATCACTTATATTATATTAGTTTTTACGATTAGGCATTAGGTTTCAACTTTTTAAATTAGTTTTTGCTTTTTCTTTTCAATTCTAATTTAAAAACATGAACTTTAGACATTAGATTTTTCAATTACTTATAATTTTAGTTTTACAAACATTAATATTTGATTAATAATTTATTAAGATATTTATGTGCAAATATAAATATGTATATATTAGTATTAATAAATAATAACTTTGAAAAGTATAAAGTTATGTCATTCAAAGTATTAATATTAATGTCTTTAAATATTAGACATTATACATCAATTTCACTATATTCATTTAGATATTAAATATTAATTTTAATTAATATTTCGTTTAGTATTAAGTTTTAGTTTCAGATTTACGATATTAACATAAATTATTTTTAAGATATTAACATAAATTATATTAAAAATTAGGTATTTTAATTAGATTTTCATTTAATCTTAAATTAAAAAATTAATTATTATTATTTTTAATTAAATTATATACTTAAAACCTTAGTCACCGCATTTGGCGAATTTTTTCCCCAAAAATTGAAATTCGGCGAATTAGTTTGGGATCTCAAAAATTCGTTGGCATTCGCGAATGTAATCATCGATGTGCAGTTGCGATTTTCGAGGGCAAAAAATGTTTAAAAAACGTTTGAAAATTCATTTAAAAACATTTGAAATTCGTTTATATTGACCCTCCATCGACTCTGGGACAACACCAGGCTTCCATCGACCCATTATTGCCTTCGACCCAGCCACAACAGGCTCACCACTCGCGGCGACGGAAACCACAAAAACTATTGTGTTTTAGGTTTATATTTTTATGTTTAATCATATTCGTTTAGGTTTAATTTAGGATAAGCTATAATCTATTGTGTTTTTATGTTTATAAAATTTAGTTTTATTTTAGGTTAATACAATTTATTAAACGTTAAATTCTAAATTTTAAGTTTAGGCATTTATAGTTTATTTTTAGGTTTAATAAAATTTTACGTTTAATTTTTAGCCATCTATAAATTATAGTTTTTTATTAGGCTGATAAAATTTTGTTTTAAATTTTAGCTTAATAAATAGTAAATGAAAATAGTTTTTAAAAAAATCATTACTTATTTATTTATACGAAATGTGAAATTATAACTGTATTTCTATTAGCCGAATTTAATCACGAATTTTATCTTTATTTTTTAAACAACGAATTTCTTACGAATTTTATACTCGGCGAACACGAATTTGAATGTGGTGACTTAGCTTAAAACTTATTGACGATTTTTTTCCCGAAATTTAATCGGCTAGTGAATTTCTTTCGAATTTTATCCTTGCCGAACACAAACACAAACACGAACCTTGTGACCTAGCACTAAAGCAAAAGATATTCTTACTTTTGGTGGTTCAATTATTACAAAATAATGCCTTTATCTGCTTATGATGGATTTTGGTTTTACTTTAGCAGGTTAAGATTATTTACTTGTTGATTCTTTTGGTACATTTATCATCAATCAGAAAATTTGAATTCCTAAGGTAAATTTGTTCGAAGGATTTTGTTTGATATGTTGGCATGCATGTTGGACCTTCCCTTTTTCCTATAAGAGCTCCCCCTTCCTGTAATATCTTTTGATCCATTCTTCCCCATCATATGATTCCTAAGCTTGATTTGTTCCAAGTATTCTGTTTGATATATTGTTATGTAGGTTGGAGCTTCTCTCCCTCTTGTAATGTATTTTGGATCATTTCTCTGCATCATAATTCATTAATTTGGGTGGTAAAAATGCCACAATTATGTTCAGTTAGTTGATGTATGTAAGGTTTTCAATTTTTAATTCTTCCTATGGCTTTAAATTGTACTCTTGGTGTTCATTGGTAACTATCGGCCTCTTGTTTGGCAAAGGAGCAAGGACAAATTGCTTTTTCCTGTTTGATTATTGCGTTCTTGCTGGTTTCAATGGATTGGATTTACTGACTGCAATTTGTTTAAATAAGTTTTATAGTTGATGACATAGCAATTACCTGTCTTAATATTTCACAGGTTAGCTTTTATTATTTTTAAGTAATTGGCCTTAATTAAGTCTTGTTTCTTACAATTTAATTGTCTCTAATTGCAATTTACTGAGAGACATGTCTGTTCAATAAAGCTTACTCTTGCCTAGCTGTTTTTTACTACCTATTAGTGATGTGGCCTGATATGAAATATTGTTTCATCTGAGTATTTGATGTAAAGCTTATCAAATATGTGAAATATTTAGTGTAATTTACTTAATCTAGGTTGGTATCAAGTAGGGTGATAGTTTATATCCATCAGAAAATATTTAGTTTATTACTTGCTGGATGAGGGTACAAAGGGAAATTATATGTAAGACCAGGAAATGGGCTGTGAAAATGCATTAAAAATAAAAGAGTGAACCAATTCTCATTTTTTTGGAAATTATGATACAAATTTACATATTTACCAACATGAAATGACTGTCTAGCTTCTAATGTTTTTAGTTAATGATAATATTATTAATTTATTGATACATTTATTTCCTAAACCTAGGATTACGTATAATACTGTTATATCCCTCCATATTCCACAGGGGTAGTTGTTAACCCATGTTGTGTTGCCCAATTTGGCAACTATTTTCTGTGCATTTGGCGCTTTGTTTTCTTGATATGAAGCCCCTTCTCCTCGCAAGATCTTGATTATCTTTCAAATTGTTGTCTGACAACACTTACCTTCAGACTGCTTTGAAATGCAGTCCCTCTGAAAAAGGTATTGCCTATGGGATAACTTGTTCCCTTTTGTGGTTTTAGATTCGTCATCAACCAAGTCATTGAATTGCTGAAGACTTGAGTTTGTGGAATGAGAATTGAATGAGGTTTTCAAATGGTATTGACAGATTAAGAAAATCTAGCAAATACTTTTTGACTGCTAATTTAAGTGATATGAGCAAAAATTGTTGAAGCATGAAATTTAGAATTACAAAAATTCAGCAAATAATTAGCTGTGCCTCTGAATGGAGGAATGGAAATTGGAGCAAATGAATTGCTTTGTGAATTTATTTTCTTTGAATGGATATTTTCTTTGGTGCTGTATACCAATGTAAGGCCAGGAAAATGACTGAAAATGAAATGGAAATGGAATAGTGAAACCCAGTGGATGACACAAAGTACATATTTATCAAAGTGAAATGACTGTTCAGTTTATCTTCAAGATGGGTGTTCAGCTTCTAATCTATCAAGATAATAATTATATAAAATTTTGTTTTTACATATATTGCCCGTACTTATGATTATGGATAATTTTGGTCAAAATGAAATGACTGTTCAGTTCATCTTCAAGATGGGTGTTCAGCTTCTAATATATCAAGGTAATAATTATCAAATTTTTTTTTTTACATACACACACTTATGATTATGTATAATACAGTTACAATTTTAGGGTTTTCTTTGATTTAAAATTTATTTTGTTCTGGGCTGTAGTAAAAGTCTTGTATGCAAAGGTAGTTTGTATCCCTTGATTCTGTGACTATGTAATTCTTATGTATGTTAAAATCTGCCATTTTCTTTTCCTGAAATACTATATTTTAGAAGTTTGTTGTGATGCGGGATTGTCTCCCGCTCTCTTGGTGTTGGAGGGTGACGTGGTGTTCCCAGACCTGTTGTTTGTATGTGTATCACAGTAATGCATATCATCTCAGTAGTACACATGTATGTAATCAATTTTATGATTGGCTTTTCATTTGTATATTTGTTTATAAGCTATGCATTAAATCGTAGCTGAGAAAGGTATGTGGTTTTGATTATTTTGTAGTTTCAATTTACGACCCCAATCTAGTCTTTTATTATATTTTATTATTCATCAAATTACAATCCATCCTATGAGGTGTCTGTTCAAATGCATCGACAATTAGAAAATATTAAGAGGTCATGTGTAGAGTATTGCTCTCTTGGTAAATAGGCGAATTGTAGTTTTTATATTTTAATGTAAATTGTTTTTCATAACGTTTTTAGGTTGTTGAGGTGTCTACCTCGAAGACTGGCAAACATGGGCATGCAAAATGCCACTTTGTTGGAATTGACATCTTCAATGGTAAAAGCTTGAAGATATTGTTCCATCTTCTCACAACTGTGATGTAAGTGTGGCCTCTATTTCCATTTTGTGGTTTCTTCCTTGATTGTCTCCTTGCAGTGCAGTATGTCTGAATAGCCATTGGTATTCATTTTTGTTATTGCAGGTTCCCCATGTTAATCGCACTGATTACCAGTTGATTGATATTTCTGAGGATGGGTTTGTAAGTTTTGCTTCTACTGTTTGATGTTTCTGCATGTTTTTGGGATCAACTGTTTTACAATCAAACTATTTAGATCTTCTACAATTAAGATTTCTTTTGATTCAATCACAGGTAAGCCTGCTGACTGATAATGGAAACACAAAGGATGATCTCAGGCTCCCCACTGATGATCAACTCCTTACCCAGGTATGACCATGGTTGCACAATTGTTTGACAGTGTTGTATTATTCTACTTAATACAATTGAATTAATTTCTTTCTCTCCATATGGGCAGATCAAAGATGGTTTTGGAGAGGGGAAAGACCTTGTTGTGACTGTGATGTCTGCTATGGGAGAGGAGCAGATCTGTGCTCTGAAAGATATTGGTCCGAAGTAGATTATAGCCGTAGAATTTGAAGGATACAATGATATCCTTCAATTCTTTTTACCTTCACTAGCTTTCAGTTGGAAATGCATACTGTTAGTCTTTTTGTGCGCATGTATTATTGAAGCATTTGAGATATACAAAAATACTATACTAGGTTACTAAAGCCTCTTAAGTCGAAGTGGTATAGTATGACTGAATTCAGGATTTACATTTTATGTTAAAAGTGTGTGGCATGTGTTTGGCCTCATACTTTTTATTAGTATCATGCACTTTATTTCCTGACTTGTTTTTGCAGTGCGTGAGATTTTGTTGGCGATCTGAGATTCAATTGTTAGATATTCAAATAATTATTTATACCAAGTTATATCAATCACCTGTTTATATTTGACACTGTATTTTGGTATGGTATCCCCAAAATGCTAAATGTCTTGCATTTGGTTGAAATCTGTCTCTAGATTATAATCTGCTAGATACTTGGTAAGAATGATTCTGCGTAAGGAATAGCATATGGCTATGTTCAATTAGAGATTCTACTTTTGTTTCTCTTGATGTTTTACTTATTTAGGCATTAAAATATCAGTGTTATATGCTAGTAATTAATATTTTTGTTGCACTGCCCATTTTGCGGATAAACTAACAATCTTGAATTAGCCGTGAATGCTGTTGCATTGAAAAGTGCCTAAGATTACATGGTTATGAATTTATCACCCTTCAAATGAGAACATAATTTAATCTCAAAATATGTTTCTTTTGTTCTAGTCCCATTAATAGTACCAGCTCGTTGGTGTCAATTGATACCTGTTAATTGAGATAATGTAGTTACAGATTGGATGGATATATAGAGCTGAGATTTATTAATAAGTACAACACTGGAGTGTTTCAGTATGGCAGTGGATCTTGTGTTGATTTGAAATTTTGACTTCCAACATTTTTGAGAAATAGTTTTGAAAAATATTTGATTGGTTTCTTTGGTTTTCTTGTGAAATCGATTTCTGGAGTTTATCATGAATAACCTTTTCAAGTTTAGTGAAAGAAAGTTTGGTTTGGGTCGTCAAGTTTATCAATTGTATTTGCATTAATAATTAGGATACATCTGGGAGTTGAGCATATCATTTAATTTTGACTAATGATTATGAGTAGGCCATAATGTACTTGGGTCCATGAATATTAGCCTTACTAATTTGTAAAGCGTTGGATTTGTGTTTTCTTCCCATCAAAGAAGGGTATGCAGAGTGTCGGTGGGATGTTTAATAGGTAAGAGTGTCCTTACATACCGATAGGTTTCAGTATACAAGATTTTTACAGGGATTTTGTGCCAAATTTGGGTTAATTTCTCGAACTCGAATGAACTGGAATTCAATGTCGAGCCTCCCAAAACTATCCTCACAAGTATAAACTACAACAGGTCTATCGAAAATAACAGTCCACTAACGAGAATAATCACTCGTAAGTAATTTGTAGAAAATTAATGCGGTCCACTCAGAGAATAGTCACTTGGAATTAGTTTGAAAAGAGAGCGGTAGACAGGACCGAGAGAGTGGTAGACAAGGCCGAGTAGTCTAGATAACTAGATAGCCTTGGGAGAGGCCGTGTACTAACAATCAGAAGATAAATAGATTTGATTCTTAGAGTTTCGTTCATGTTTGTTTTTGGGACTTGTTGTCTTCTGTGCTGTTGAGTTGCTCTAGGGTGGGGGCCTGGGGCGTGGTAATATTGAAGTCATCCATTTCTTCGATTTCTTTAATTGATTTTTAGAATCCGAAGCACATCAAATATAGGGTAGAAATGAATGTGTTTAAAGGCAAATTTTAGACCATGAAATGATAAAAGAGAGGGAAAGGCTGAGTAAGTAGGCAGTCATTTCTCAATCTCTCAATCAATTGATCATTATGTTAATGTGGTTTCTTTGGTATAAAAATTATGATATATTGATAATTATATGTTAGTGGCAATCAAGTCAATCAATCAATGGGATTTTTATTATGATTGATTCAAGACTTTTGTAGTTGAAGCATTTGAAAAGGTATATTTCATAATTTTATCATCATTTTTGTTATCATTTTTCTAACTTTATTTGCATGTTTGAATAATTGTTCATTTAAACTAATTCGGCATGTAAGGCTTTTGTTTGATTGTTTTAATGTTTTATGTAGAAGACTATTATCTCAAATACCTCTCTATATGTCAAAGTGGCCAAGTGAAAAGGAAATGTGTACTGTTTATTGTTTGTTTTTAAGTTTTGCGCCTTCAAATTTTGATTTTAAAGATTTTTGGGGAATAGTTCAGAAAAAGTTGATAGTTAATCATAATGAATTTGGTCTCATGTATTGAAAGTTTAGACCCACTCACTACATCTCAAGGACAACCATTGCATGATTAATTTCTCCGTCATCGTTATGGAGAAAAACATGCTATCATCAGCAAAATTAGAGTTTAGGACACCAATGTTAGGAAGAAAATACTAATACTACCATCTTGGGAAGTTTGTTGGGCCCATTTTGTAGATTGCCGGGAAAAGCTAAACTGTCTAGAATGTACCTCTCCCCAAGAAATCCCATTTACTTAGGCCTAACAATCTCTTGCACCACAACTTTAATATATTTAGCAAGTAGCCTTTGTAATTATCTTGTAAGAAGTATTGTCATCCCAATTTTGGTGTTTGATTGGACATAGGGCAAAAATCTCAAGTGCAAGCAAGATGAAGGTAAAATGACTTATTTTTAGGCAAAAACCCCTTTGGTTAGAAAATTCCGCCTCGAAGGAACTTGAGGAACGTTCCTTTGTTCCTCTCTTATTCATCGCTTCCTCTTGATCCCGAAAAACTGCTTGCAAAGCGCACCTCAATTGGCAAAATCAGGTTTTATGGGCTCCTCGGAATAGTTCTAATGTTCCATCACTTTTTGATCCTCGATTCGGGTGAAGGGTAATGCAAGGGGTGCAGGGGCGGTGTAATCGGTTATGGTAGGGCTTAACAACACAAGAGGAACTGTGCCAAGGTTCAAAAGGTTCCTCAATCAGTGCATTTACCGACGAGGAGGGTGAGGACACTGTGTCGATTACGATGGGGTTATAAGGCAATGTTGGAACGATACCCACAGTCCAATTGTTCTCCTCTTGCCCACATAAACCACACCATGCATCAAGTTGGACATGTCGGGCTCAAATAACACAAATGGAATTGTTCCATGTTGCCTCAAGTTCCCCAAACCCCGCAATAAGCACACTACACTTGGAATTAGATAAAGTGGGCAAAGAGGGCACAAACAGAACCGTTCTCCCGCTCCCGGTTCCCGAAACTTTGCCTAGGCATTTGTCAAGTTGTTTCAAGGGAAAACAAGGAAACAACAATTTTGGATGGAGAAAACACCATTTCTTGCACCTATAGGCATTCAACAACCATGATTTATTGATGAATGACACCCATATCTTGTCCAATTGCTCTAATGGCGAGGACATGAGGAAGAGAAGGACACCCATGCTGAAAATAGCAAAACGATGTCATTTGGTCACGGGGTCGGTGGACATGGGCCATTAATGGTTGTTTGGTCGCCCCCTTCTCTCTCTCATTCTCTATATATGTAAATTCTTATGCAAGAGAAAAGTGTTCTTCTTTGCAGGATTTGGAGCTTTTCCCTTAGAGTTTTGCATTTTTCATACCTCTAGACCTTTGTAAGTATGTTTTTACAACTTTTGTAACCTCTGTTTAGTAAATGCAAGTGAAAATTCCTTTAAATGATATGCAATTGTGGTTCATTCCTTTGAATATTGTGTATTTGATGTGAATCTCTTGCCCTCTTGTTTTCTTTTGAATCTATTTATTTGTTTCTTGCAAAACTCTATGTTTTCCTTAGATTTTTGCATATGTGGTTGCATTTGTGTCTCTACAGAGTCAGATTTGAACCTTGTTTTAGCTTTGGTGCATCACCCTCTTTCGTTTTGCAACATTTTTCCTTTCTCAACATTGGTTTCGCAAATTTTCAGTTTAAACTTAGTTTAGACTTAATTTAGTCGTATTTTGAAGTTGTAGGTTGGTTTATAGTGGGCTAAGATAGAAGGAACCAACCTTCTTTGGAGGTTTGTCTCACTTTGCAAGGTCCCACACTTGGAGACAATCCCATGTTACCCAAAAGTTCTAATGTTCATCCATGATTATGCAAAGGGTGCAACTTTTGTGTGATAACAATTGTGGCATGCCCAATGGGACTACATTGGAGGATTTGATATCATATCACTAGGATTGGTGTGTATCATGGAGATTTGCAGCCTTTGGAGGCTTCACAACAACACACTCCGTAGCTCCAATAATCATATCTATTGGTTTAGAAAGTCAAATGTCTTAGATTCATGAGAAGGATTCAAACGAGGCAAGGGATAACAAGTGGAGAGCCTTTTGACTACTTGTAATTGTCACCAAGGAGAAGAATAAGAGGCTAGATCAATTCAAAGATCACCATCACCTCCAAATAGAGTTCTCTCTACTCCTCCTGGTAGGCCTTTCTTGTTGTCTTCTAGGGTTCTAAGACCCATCACATTCATGGCTCATCAAAGAAATCAAGATTTTGTCACATTCAATGGAGGAAGCCCTCTACTTTTGGCCCAATATGATGACATTACAATTGCACCCCTATAAAGTATTCCTTTCTTCACCGAGAGAGAGCACTACAATACCCATTGAACACATCAAGGACTTTGCAAACATCTGCTCAGTTTACCACATTACACAAGACAATGTAGTAGTCATATTATTGGCCACTTCTTTCAAGGGAAAAACTCTCTAATGGTATAGGAGCTTAAGAGTTAACTTTATCTCTACTTGGGATGAGTTAGAGAAGCTCTTTGCAATTATTTTGAAGACAAGTCGGACCATCTATCTCGGTGGAGCAACCGACTACAACAAAGGGGACACCTAATGAGTTAATGACTGATTTCAACCTTAGATTCCAAAGGACTTGGGATAGAATCCCACAAATGGTAAGACCTACACCTCAATATGCCTTTATTATTTAAGAGCTCTAAATAGTGACATTTCAGTCATGATTTAGTCCATGGGGGTATAACTTTGCGGATGCCTATGACATTGCCACAAGGGCTGAAAACAATCTTATTCAGTTGGGAAAATTGCACCTAGACCTCCAATGCCTATCTTCTAAGAGGTAGGAACATCTATACCTCACCAAACACTTGAATTAGCCCCTATTCTAAGTCCAAATAGCCAAAAATCAAAGCCAAACATCTACCTCTACAAATACTTCAAATGAGTTACAAGAAGTAATGAAACAATTGCAAAATTTGGGAATGAGTTGGTATCCTTGAAGAAACATCAAGTTTAGAATTTCACACCTTATCAATCTCCATACCAACCTAATAAGCCCCTTTATCCGGTCTAACAAAGCACCATACAAGAAAATCCTCAAGTTCAAGGCCAAGTGCCTCATGCAAGACCATTCCAACAAGTATAATCCTAATGCATCCAACTCATCTAAAGCCTTGGTTCCATTCAAAACAACCTTGTGCAAGATTATGAATGGTGTTTTCCTTGTAACCAAGCTCATAACCAAGCCACTTGCCCAAATGGCATCCTAAACCAAACATTGATGGTACAAAATGCCTCTTTCTCTCAAATTGCATCAACAAAAGCATCTCCACCACCAGAGGCTACTCAAGAGCCACAAAATGATACCTTCCTCATGAATTGGCAAAATGATGAGTTTTGTGGAATAAATCGACTCCTCCTTGGGTGTAACAACTAATACTAGATCTAAAAGGAGGGTTATGGAGGAGGGAAATCAAAAAATGTAGTTCCTTTCCAACCTTCTCTAACACTTCAAGGAGGTGACTTTCAAATCCAACCCCTAATGTGTAAGAAAGCCACGAAAAATCGGACTTCAAATCAACCCAAACACAAGAAAATGTTGTTACAAGTAAGGTACAACAGAAGGATAGTTCCACTCCCTTCAACATTCTTGAACAAATGAATAAGACTAATGTGAACATTTCAATGTGGGAATCCTTGGCTATTCCTAGACAAAGGGACCTTTTGCAAGCAACCATGTCCAATCTCTCCATAACAAATGAGTCATCCAAAGAACAGGCCAAAGTTGTGCTCACTAATGCACCTCAACAAAAAGATGATCAACCAAGAAAGAGTATGAAACCTCCTCCCTTCTATGTATCCATGATTATTAGCAATCACTTGGTTCATAATTGCATGATTGACTGGGGAAAAAATATTAGTGATGCCCAAACAGATAACATATTAGTTGGGGATCAAATATGAATCTCTCTCTAAAGGTGTGGTTCAGTTGGATGGAACAACAATGAGAACTATTGGAGTTATCAGAGGTTTAAGCCTCACATTGCATGCATGCCCCAACTTCTCTATTCCCCATGATGTCTTCATAATTGATCTACCTCCATTTTTTTCTCTATGCCTCTCTAGAGATTTCACTGCCAAGATTGGAGGGTACTTATCAGTTGACTAGTCTCATATGATTTTTAGGACAAGATATGGTACCAAAGTTACTATAAGGTCGGATCCTATTGCCACATATCACATAGAACCTTATATACCAAGTCCTATCAATGCAAATTGCACAATCTTTGACCAAGAAGATCACCCTATTGTCCAAGAGGAAAACACTCAAGTTGAAGGCATTTGATTTGTTTCTTGATGAATGGGGAGCTGATTTCCATGGTTTTGATCCTTATAAATAGATTGAGGAGACTAATTTGGGTTGGGTATCTATTGTTTGCATGAGGAAAGTCCACTTATTCCTAGTATTATGAAAGCAAATGAGCAAGAAGATGAAATTTGACATATGTTCTTTGATGGATCTAGGAGTAAACAAGGTGCAGGAGGTGTAGTGCTTGTATCTCCCATAGGTGTAGAGTATTTCTCCACTTTTAGATTTCAATTCAGTTGTTCTAACAACTCAGCTGAGTATGAGTCTCTAATCCATGGCTTACAATGGGCAAGAAAGAAAGATGTCAAACAATTGTAAGCTTTTGGTGATAGTGAGTTAGTTGTGAATCAAGTAAGAGGTTTGAATGTAACTAAGAACAATTTGTTAAAATCCTATAAGCATAGGGTATGGGATCTCTTATAAGATTTCAAAGCATTTAACATCCATTCCATACCAAGAAAGGAGAATGAATCAACTAACAAATTAGTAGCAGTTGGTGCTAAGCTTGATATCCTGAAGGAATCAAGATGGATGGATTACAAGACCATTTTAGAGTGGTAGTAAGACATGTTGTCCCATAAAATAGCACTAATTGGAAAGTATTTGATAGTGACCAATATATTATCAACTTCATCCAAGAAGAGGTTGAGTTCTCTTCAAGAAATCAAGACAAGTTGGAACAATAACATGAAGATCTTACTTGTCCAACTTGTTAGAATATGTTGTATATTTTGCATCTTTGTATAGCCAGGAGTACTCTACACCTCCGCCACAAGCGTTAGTAGGGGTCAGGGGACTATAGATATGCTATTTTTATCTATACATGTATATGGGTGGTGTCATAACCCATGACTTATGGGAAACTAGTGTGAGTTGTTTGTTAGCCCATGGTTTAGGTACCCATTGTATTATAAAACCGCTTTGATGGTTCCTACTGATTTTCTTACATATAGCTGAAGATGTAGTAGGGTAGAGAAGAACTTGGAAGTACATTATTGTATTGTAAATGGTTAAGTTAATGCAATAAGAGAGAGAAGTTACTGCGCTAGGTTTTTTCCCGAAAGGGTTTCCCAGGATAAATCTTATGTTTGTTATTTGATTTCTATGTTTATATCAAATATTTTGTTAAGTATAGCTTCTTGTTTATTAGTTTATTGGATAAATTCTCTTCATTTGGTATCGAGTGAGGTTTTAGATTTTATGTGAAGAGTTAGGGTTTCTAAAACCTGTGATAAATTTTTTTCGAGTGGGAGCTTTGTGGGTGAATTTTTAAAGTAGAAGAAAATGATGGGAAGTGTAAGGATCGAGATCAAAAAATTTAATGGCCAAAATTTTGAGTTATGGAAGGATAGAGATCGGATGATTCGCTGTGTCAGAGTCATGTCTACGGGTATGCGGGTAGAGGAATGAGAAAATATCGATAGGATGGCAAGGAGTTTAATTAGATTGTGTCTGTCATGATTCAATTTTGATGAATGTGTCAAATGATTAGAGAATTAGGAGGGTATGAAGAATGTGAAGAATACTTTCCTAGTAAAGCCATCTCAATATTTTGAATGAAAAAAATTGTGTATGGTGGATGAGGATGTTGTTGGCAATGGTTATGGGGAAAAGCAATTAAACCTAACCCTAATTAGTTTCACATATGGGAGACTATGGAAAGGTTCAATATTAAAGAATTATCTTAAAAATACTGGAAATGGGTGGATCTAAATATATTTTGTTATCTTCTTAATGTATTCTCTAGAGTATCTTTTCATAAGACTATAGAAAATATTATGGAGCTTACAATTTTAAAGAATTGAGGTTATTCCTTAGGAGGATGAACCTAAGATGATAAGATTAAAAACAATGGATATGGACAAGGTTATATAATATGCAAAGAATTTTGTTGTACACCCATGCTTTTAAATATATTGGAGATTCCTTCAATGTCTTTTGTGTAGTGGACCTAAGATTGTTTTGGAGAACTTCTCAAAGTATGTAAGGCTTCTAATTTATATTAATGACTCCAAACCATTGGATGATTTTGTTTTCGTATAATTGGGAAATAATATTATGTTACAATGAATTACTTATGAGCATAAATTTGGTAAATTTTTTTATAGACACTCTATTATAAAACATATAGAAAAATAGTGCAAGGTTAAGATTAATACAAAAATGGTGATCCGGATATGGAGAGTGAAGAATATACCTTCCCTCCTTTAGGTAAGGAGATTTATTTGCATAAATATATTGAATAAAATATCAAATAAGTAGTGAAGAAAGAGACAATGGATAAAAGGGGCTTTGTCAATGAATAAATATTGGAAGGAGAGAAGGTGCCACTATGTATTTCAACAATAGATATAGAAAATAATGTTGTAGAAGGAAAATGGGGGTTAAATATATTTTGGGAAAATGGAAAGAAGTGAAAGGATTATAGGGAAAGTAAAATTTGGGGTTCAATTTTTGTGATGATTTACAACAAAAATAGAATACCTAAAGAAAGGGATTTATGATGGTAAAATTTTAGCAATGTTAAGGATATTGATGGATTGATTTAGGATGGTAAGGGAGGATCCCCTTTTCCAATCTTGAAACAATAAAATATTTTGTGTGTTATCTAGAAACAAGGAAGCTAGCGAACTTATAATGATGCATTATTTGCACACCTAAGAATCCATAGGTAAATATTTGGAGTAAGGCTAGATTGTATCGATTTAGGCTCATAATATATTTTATAAAAAGTATATGATAGTTTGGTATTCATTAGAAAAGGTACCAATTTATCATTTCATTATGAGAAGTATAGACTTAGGTGATTAGGATTAAAGCGGTGGTAGAAGTATTTTTAATGATGTTGAAGGGGTTCCATGGATCATGATTGCTACATTTTATCATGATTACTTACTCATGATCTGAAAAAGAGGTGGATCTTCTTAATAAAGTTGTGTTAGACACTATTATATTGTAAAGAAATACGTTTTAGATAACTCTTGGTTGTTGGGACACGTAATTTTTGACACGTCACTTGTTATTTGTGTGGTGCATAATTTTTTTTTGTGAAAATGGGGAAGTGTTTGAAGGTTAGAGCCATCCGATCATAGGTAATTAGAGTATAATGTGGTCTACCTACATTTTTTAGGAGGCAGAATGGATGATATTTTTAATGAAGTTTTTGAGGATGATGAGGCTTTGGTTAGATATTTTTACATGTATTTCGAGAGGTGGTGTAGCGGTTGTGAGGGGGACACATATTTTAAAAAAATGAGAACATATTGGCACCTATATATAATCTATTGACCATTAAATAATGATGGTTTGTATTTAGGGCACAAGGATATTAGTGTAGATATTTTTCGTGAGGGAGAAAGAACAAGTTTGTGTGATGGCTAAAGGTATAGTATGGGGTTCCCTCTCTACCCTATGGAGTAATGTTTTTATTCTATATAGATATATCTAACTTGTGAAGGCCAATTTTAATCATATTTACTTACCATTTTAAACTACTCATGCATCTTAGGTATGAGATCCTCACAAATATACCACTTTTCTAGTTAAATCTCTTTCTCATCATGGATTGATCAAGTAAATTATTATGGATGCCCCAACTAAAAAGGATCTTAGGGCCTCATGGAAGGTAATATAATTTTGCTTTTATTTTAAATATCTTAAGGTATGTAAGAAGAGAAAATGATCCTATTAAGAATCTTGCATGGAATTTGAGGTGAAAGCTTAGATTAAAGAGTATAAGGTGGGAAAGGGTAATAGTTCTTTGTGGTATTTTGATTCAACTTCGGTAATCAAGATAAGGTTTGAGGTGAATTTATATATAGTATAAAAATCAATTTTCCAATTGAGATTGGATTTGGAGCATGACATGAAAAATAATAATACACATACTAATGATAATACTTCATTTGAATTTAACTCTTTTCCTTCTACTTTTCCGAGGATTTTTAGGTAATTATTGATATGAAAATGGAATTGGAAAGTTTTAAGCCTCTTATACTTATAAGGTTCATAACTTATATATTTTAGTGGATGTGGATGAGGAAATGACAATTACTAAAGAAGGGTAAACAATGTAATATGTAATTACACATTTTTGGAAGAACTAGAAGATGCGAGACATAATGCTGATTTGCAAGTTAGGAGGAAAGAGAAATAATTTAAAAATATTAGATGTTCTTTAAGAACGATAGGAAATGG